>PQFF01000092.1:234134-246386 GCA_003547095.1 Diversispora epigaea | reverse complement strand
ACAATTATTTTCAGATTTTTTTTTATTTTTTAGAATTTTTAATAAATTTCGGCCGTTTTTATTCACGTCTAATTAAAGTCAAAATTTTCACTAAATACCATGAAATATGCTTCTAATTAAAATTATAGATATCATTCTTGGCTACAATTCCATATAAGATAGTTGGCATCTATCTTTAAATTTCATCAAATCCGGTATGGGTAACGTTCAAAGATTAAATTTTTTATTTTTTATCAATTTTATTTGAAGCGTAATTTCTCTATGTATAGATATGTAATTTTAACACAAAATATATCATATGATAGCCCTGGTTTAGGGGAATCTAATAAAAAAAAGTTTGTCCAGTTTAGATCACCCGTTGTGTCACAATTAGCATTTTAATTTTAATGATTTTTTTATTAATTTTTATTTGCCCCATGACTTTTGATACCCCACTGTACATGGATTAAAATGCAAGGTGAATCTATAACACCAGTGAAATTCAAAGAATATATTGAAAATTCTTTATTAATTGATTGTAATATATATGAAAAAAACACAATAAGTGTACAAACTGCAACTAGATGGTTAAATATTCTTGGTTATTTTTATCAAACACATAAACAAGGAACATATTATGATGGGCATGAACGTTCTGATGTGGTGGAATATCGAAAATCTTTTTTAAATCAAATATTTGAATATGAAAAATTCATGGCAAAATATGATGGTGAAAAGATGGAACAAATTGCACCAAATTTAATTGAAAATGAAAAAGAGATTATCTTAGTTACACATGATGAATGTATTTTTTATGCCAATGATGGTAAAAGAGGAATTTGGGCAAAATCCGGTGAACTTCCATTAAGAAAAAAAGGCAATGGGCGATCAATTATGATTAGTGAATTTTTGTGTGAAGAAATTGGTTTACATAAATTAAGTGATGATCAAATAAAAAATTATCCAAATATTTCTGAAAGGGCACGAGTTTATTTACAACCAGGAAAAAATCAAGAAGGTTATTGGACAAATGAAAAATTAATTGAACAAGTAAAAAAAAGAGCAATACCAATTTTTAATATTTTATTTCCAAATTGTATTGCCTTATTTGCTTTTGATAACTCTTCAAACCATGGAAACTATAGTCATGATGCTTTAGTGGAAAAAAATATGAATTTAAAACCTGGAGGAAAACAACCAAAGATGAGAGATACAATATTTGGCCCTAATAATCAAAGACAAAGTATGGTATTTCCTAATGGTGAGCCAAAAGAAATGAAACAGATACTAATTGAACGTAATTTATGGAAAGATGGCTTACTGGCAGATTGTGAATTATGCAAAAATAAAGTAGAAGATATTATCCGAAATAATTGTTGTGCACGAAGAATTTTATCTCTTCAGCAAGATTTTATTTCACAAAAATCAGCATTAGAAGAAATAATACACGAAGCAGGACATTTGTGCATCTTTTATCCTAAATTTCATTGTGAAATAAATTATATTGAGCGTTATTGGGGTGCTTGTAAACGATATACTCGTGAAAATTGTGATTATTCATGGAAAAATTTACAAAAAGTTGTGCCCGAAGCTTTAGATAAAGTAAATTTAATTACGATACGAAAATATGCAAGAAAAGCTTGGCGTTATATGCATTTATATCAAATGGGTATTAGTGAAAAATTGGCTGAATATGCAGCGAAAAAATATAAATCGCATAGGAGAATTCCCGATCATGTATTAAATGAAATTAAATAAAAAATTTTATAAAATATTTTTTGTATCGTTTTAAAAATCGGGTTATCGGCGATTTTCATTTATAATCATATGAAAATCACATGAAAATCACATGAAAATCACATGAACTATTAACCAGAAAATTTCGGACTCTTAGGTCTTTAGATGAGTTGCACCATAGTTATCATTTTTTTAAAGTCATAATTTAAAAATGTATAACAGAATTATTTTTGAAAAGTCATTTTTTATTTTTTCAAAACTTTAAGTAATATATATAAATATACATTAATATTTTTTTTTGTTCCAATTGCAATATTATTTATCACTATTATTTATTACCCTTTTACTTTTATACATAAACTTTATTTATAACCCTTCTATTAAATATTTATATATTTATTTACAATTACTATTGTATATTACATTAATTTAACCCTATATATTATAATTTTATTTTATTTTTAACCCCACTTAAAATCGTTAATTTAGTAACCTAAATCTTCTAAAAATAATAAAAACTTGATCCAACTATTTGAAAACTAGTAGAAATAATAAAACAAATGAAGTATTACCTGTCTTTAGTTCTATAAATCCCTTTTGAGCCTTGAAATTATCTTTCTTTCTTGTCTAAATCTATAAAACGGGACTGCGCTACACAATTTAATTATAAAAACTGACCTAAAAATAATTAAAAAACAATAGTTAATATTCATATACACGAAGAAACAATAAAATAAACATTATAATATTCCTGTTAACCTCTAGGAACTTTGAAATTACCTCATTATAATTTTGTTTTATTTTTAATCCTATTCAAAATTACAATCTATAAAGTAAAAACAGATGATTTAGTAATTTAGGTCCTTCAAAAATAATAAAAATATAACTTAACAACTTAAAAACTAGTAGAAATAATAAAATAAACGAAATATTACCTACCTTTAGTTCTATAAATCTCTCTTAAACTTGAAATTACCTCTCTCTTTTTCCTTTTTGTTTGTATTAATCCTATGAACAGAAAGAAGATATTTTTTTTAAAAAAAAAAAGATTATCAGATTAAATGTAGATCTACTTTATTTAGATGTAACAATTATTAAATATTTTTGTTAGTCATGAACTCAGTGAAAATAAAGAAAAGGAACTAACTCCGCGAAACAATTTGATTCAAAAGAAAATATTTAAAATGAAAATAATAAATAACAAAATAAACAAAGATTATTTATTTGATGGGTTGTACAACTAAAATTTAACTTTGATATTTCTAAATTAAGAAAAGGTCTAAACAAAATGACCTAAACCTTGGGGATCTAGAATAAATGACCTGAACCCTGGGTTCTAGTTTAAGTTTTCTCATTATTTTATTTAAAATCTGAAATTTTTTAATTACTCAGATAGATTCTTTGATTAAAAATATACATAATTGGATATTTTTTTTATTTCTATATATAAAATAGATTCTGCATAAATTTCAAAAAGATAAAATATTTCAAAAATCCAAAATTAATTTTGGGAACATATATAACTATATTACCTAATGACAAACTTTGACATTTTTTAAAATTTATTATAAATTTAAATATTTTTATTCACATATTGCACTAATTATTTTGTATTATTGATAGGTATTTTAATAAAATTGATGATAATCATAATAATGATAATAATAATAATAATAATAATAATAATAATAATAATAATAATGATAATAATAATAATAATAATAATGATAATGATAATAATAATAATAATAATAATAATAATAAGATAATTTGTAAATATTGATGCTAAAAAGATAATCTTATTATCTTTAGAAAGTTCTAAATAAAAGCTTTCGAATTGTAAAAGAAATATATTAATAGAAAATCACTTTTTGTAACATAAATTTAATAAAAAATAAAAAATTAATACATTATCTTTAAACAGTAATAATTTTGTAAATATCAATAATAAAAGGATTATTTAATTTCGATTACAAAGTCTAAAAAGTGAAAGTTCAAAATTATTATAATAATATTTTAGTAAAAAATTATTTTATATTGCATTAAATTAATCTAAATTAAAAGTAAAAACTTGTAAATTTACAAGTTTAAATTAAATTTTATAGTTTGAGAATTATTATAAGGCTTGTAAGCCTTATAAGCTTCACAAACCTAATGTAAAGCTCATAAGCTTTATGAGTTTAAGGTTCACAAATTTAGTTTAAAGCTTATGAGCTTTATATAAAACTTATAAGCCTAGGATAAAGCTCATGAGCAGTATTGACCTATTTATACCTTCAAAAAAAAATAGGGAACAATAACTAAAGCAAAGAAAAACTAAATATAAAAGATCACACAGCAGTTATATATAATGTGCTATAGTTAAAAAGTTTGTAAATAAATATAATAGTGAAGGATTTAAATATGTAATTTTATTTGAAAAAGACAAGGGTGAGGTTTTAAAAGGAATTTATAGAGAACAAATTTCTATCATTATAAAGAAATAATTTTTTAATTATAGGGTTTTCAACAAATGAAAAAGGTTATTATTCACCAAGAATAATAATATCAAACACTGGTCGAAAATTTATAAAACCTATATCTATCAGATATCAGATAGGTATAGTATCTGTACCTAATACACTGGTTGAAAATTTATAAAACTTATACCTATCGAGTACCAGATAGGTGTAGTATCCATACCTAATATCGTACATATATCAGGTACCCGATAGGTATAAAAAATGTTTATATATATATATTGGATACCTGATAAGTGTGAAAAATGTTTTCTTATACTTATCAGATATCTGATATGTATATGATATTAGATATAGATACTACATCTATCTGATATTCGATAGATGTAGGTTTTATAAATTTTTGACCAGTGATATCGTACATATATCAGGTATTCAATAGGTGTGAAAAATTATTTTTTACACTTATTGAGTACTGTCAACATATTTTTATATTATCTATATTATTTATTATTTATTATTATATTTCTTATATATATTATCTCTATTATATTTTATACTTTATCTTTATTATAGTTAATATTATTGTTAATCAATTCTGTCATGTAATACGAATTATAGTTCATTACTAAAAATAGTTCTTAAATAGATTTGTAATTTTAAAGTAGATCTATAGTACAGACAAGATATTAGACAAGAGTACAGACATAATTACAAACACGATCTTCGACATTATAAGAAACATAGTTACAGACCTAGATCTAGACGTAATATTTAGTATACATCTAGGCAAGAACATAGACATAAACACAGACATAATCTAAAGTATATATAAAGGCTGAGTTTTCCCTCAATCTAACAACGAGAGGTGGGAGTGGAAGAAGAAGGATAGAGTTCAGAATTCAAGATAGTTAAGTCTTGAAATAGTATAGTTAACATACAATTAGGTAGTAATTGTATAATAACCCGTCAATATAGTAAATTTGTAATAAAGTCTCTGTGACAAGTTTGATTTGATAATTCTGTGTGAATTATTGTTCTTATTCTTTGTGAATAAACTTTTATAAAAACTCACCCTTTGCCTCTTTCGACACATATAACCGCATTAATAAATCCTTCGTAATAAAACCATCGCAACTTTAACACATTACTTATATTAGTTCATTTATATAAGATATAATTCCTGTTAGTAGTTGATTTGTAACCCTGACTTTAGGTCACGAAGGTAGTCACGGTCAACAGTACCTAATATGTATATGATATTAGGCACAGATACTATACCTATCTGGTATCTGATAGATATAGGTTTTATAAATTTTCAACTAGTGAAAATATATAAATTATAATATTTAATATTTTCAAGACTTTATTATCAATTTATTACTAATTATGAGTTAAATACATTTANAATTACAAACACGATCTTCGACATTATAAGAAACATAGTTACAGACCTAGATCTAGACGTAATATTTAGTATACATCTAGGCAAGAACATAGACATAAACACAGACATAATCTAAAGTATATATAAAGGCTGAGTTTTCCCTCAATCTAACAACGAGAGGTGGGAGTGGAAGAAGAAGGATAGAGTTCAGAATTCAAGATAGTTAAGTCTTGAAATAGTATAGTTAACATACAATTAGGTAGTAATTGTATAATAACCCGTCAATATAGTAAATTTGTAATAAAGTCTCTGTGACAAGTTTGATTTGATAATTCTGTGTGAATTATTGTTCTTATTCTTTGTGAATAAACTTTTATAAAAACTCACCCTTTGCCTCTTTCGACACATATAACCGCATTAATAAATCCTTCGTAATAAAACCATCGCAACTTTAACACATTACTTATATTAGTTCATTTATATAAGATATAATTCCTGTTAGTAGTTGATTTGTAACCCTGACTTTAGGTCACGAAGGTAGTCACGGTCAACAGTACCTAATATGTATATGATATTAGGCACAGATACTATACCTATCTGGTATCTGATAGATATAGGTTTTATAAATTTTCAACTAGTGAAAATATATAAATTATAATATTTAATATTTTCAAGACTTTATTATCAATTTATTACTAATTATGAGTTAAATACATTTAATAAATTTGTACTAAATTGTACTATATTAAAACTGTAAAGAACTGAAAACTAAGTTTGAGAGAAAATTTAACTTTTATATACATTATTAATTTAACTGTAAAATTAACTTGTAATCTAATTAGTACCTATACTAATATCTTGACTAATATCTTAACTAGTAAAATATTAACTTATATCATAATTAATACTCTAATTTGCACTGGTCAAATAAACAAAAATCGAAATTCTATTGATGGTGCAAATATGCATAAATCAGACATCCTATTTATGAAAATTCATAAATCGGAAATTCCTATTTATAAATCAGAAAAAATCGACTGCCTATACTTAATAAATCTTAGCAAATTTAGCCATCAATCAGAATCCTATTCATAATAAAACCATTCTATTTTTTTTTCATTTGATCAGTGTTATGTTACAGATTAACAAGAATTTAATAATATACTAATTTAAGTAATAAAGGTTAATTTGTATTACATGTTGAGAAATTGATCTACTGTAATACTATAATATATAAAATAATAAATAATAATAAGTAAATGGTAAAGATAAATAAATAATATTAATAAAATATTAATAAAGAAATAGAATATAAGATAAAAAAATAATTAATAAAAATAAGTTAACAGCAGCTTGAGCCTTGTGAGCCAGGCATTAGTTAGGCTTGACTCACAAACTTGTGAGTCTATAATATCAGGCTTGGCTTGGCTCAGCTTAGCTTGACTTGCTAGGCTCACAAGCTTTAAGGTTTATAAGGAGTTTTAGTAATCCTTTATATTTAGTTTTTCCTGCTATTAGTTATTAGTTTTCCTAATTCTTTTGAAAGTAAACTTAGGTTAACAATATATATAATTTTAAGTTATTTGAAAGTTATTTAATAATCAATAAAAAGTTTTGTAATTATCAATCTGAAAATTACTTGAATAAGAATTAACATGAGAATTTTATTATAAAAATTTATTAAAATAATAGATTTTATTTCAATAAAATATTTTGTAATATTGCTTCAATATTACTTTTATATTGAGACTATTTTATCAAAATAGTTTTGGAGAAAAAAGTCAAATAGTTTTTTACAAAAATATTTTAGATTTGTTGATTGACATATAAATTTCAACAAAGACAAAATTCAAGAAAAATTAAAACACTATTTTAAGGACATGTTTTCTCTTTTTAAAAATCATATTAAATTAATATCAATATGATTTTATATCAAATCAATATTTTTTTAAAAAATGTTTAAGTGAACCTGGTTAGACGCAATTAAAATTAGGAAAAATTGAAATTAAGTTATATAAAATTTGATGCAATTGATACAATTATTGATACAATTATATAGTACAATTAAATTTCATTAATTGAGTCAATTTAGGTGGCATCCAATAGGTCTATAATTTTTGGCAATTAATTAAATATGTTCTTTGAGAAAAGAGTCAAGAATATAATAAATAAAATAAGTTAGTATTGTTTTATAAAATAATAATAATATTATTTTCAAATTGAAACTCTATTTTTAGCTATATTAAATTTGTTGCACAAATTTTTGGCCTATTTTGGATAATTTAAAATAATAAGTTTCGGAGGTTATTTATGTACGATGCTTGAAGAATATTTATAAAATTACAAAGGAAATGCTCTTCGAGGCTTACCAGTGTTGACTATGACATTTACATTTATCATACTATGATCTACAAATCAATTAATCAATTATAGTTATGACCTATTATGACTATGACAATGACACTGATCATTACCACCACTTCCAAATTTGTTTCCCAACATCATCCGCTTACAAGTTGCGCATGAAATCTTAAAAAAATTAAAACAGATCAAACTAATTATATGTATTTATAAAGAAAAAAAAAAGAATTAGCTATATAAATTTTAAAAATTAAAGAAATTAATAAATATAAATAGCAGAGAATTCATAAATTAGATGGGATTTCCATCCTAGAAATATTTTTGTCAGATAATTTCTTTAGTTTATAAATTTATTTTTATTTCAATGAATTATTTATTTATTGTCATGATATTAAAATCTTCCTTTGATGTGATCTTTTCTAGATGAAATAAAATAGATCACAAACTAAACTATATTGTGTACTAAATTGAACTACTACAATAATGCTATATTTGCAAATTGTTGAACTCTGTTAAAAATAATGAATTATTTATAGTAATCATGCAAATAATTCGGGATGAATGATTGGTTCAAATGTAATAATTAATTTGCAGGCATAATTTTCACAGAACTTGCGTTTGAGAAAACAAAGGATAATAATAATATTAACGTAAATCTTTTTTTTTAAAATGGCGTCGAAGGCGTCTTTTTATTTTATTTATATATTTTATTTATTTTCTATTTGTTGTACTAAATAATAATAATAATAATAAATCACAAAAAATGTCAATTAAATATTTTTTTGCGCGCAGGATTCGAAAAATAGAAAGAATGTAGAAAACGCTTTCCTGTTTACTTAATAAATTTTATCTTTTTTATGACCTCATCAACTAAAATTTTAATTATCTTCTCGGAAAAAAAAAATGGTTCAACTATTGAATAGATATACACTTATATGCAAAGATACTATTTCAAATAGTCAATTTATATGGGACATTTCTTCGTGTATTTGTGATTTTCGAGTCAATATTCATGAATGCCCTGAAACAGAAGCGTTAACAATAGCACATTGGATTTTAATTCCTTATTGTCTAATGTTATGTTTAACTTCAATAATATGTCTTTATCATTTAATGTATATCAAGAAAGAATCATTTTTTTTCTCTCCAAGAGTGAATTCCGATTCAAGAATAAGTTGTGGATTTTTAAGAACACGACCTCAACATACTTTTTATGTTACAGTCTTAATTTATTGTTCAGGTAAATATTTGTAAATATCTGTCTATATTTTTAGGCAAAAAAAAAAGTTGAGAAAAACAACTTATTCAAATTCCGATATTTTTATTTTATTTAGTACAAGTAATTCATTCTATTTGTTTAATTTATGATAATTATCCGAGTGTTTATTGGGCAGAAAGTATGTTTTTTTTATTCAATTGTGTTCTTGCAAAATTTCAAATTATTTATTTATATCTATATTTTGTCTCTTTCAAAAANTTATATGGGACATTTCTTCGTGTATTTGTGATTTTCGAGTCAATATTCATGAATGCCCTGAAACAGAAGCGTTAACAATAGCACATTGGATTTTAATTCCTTATTGTCTAATGTTATGTTTAACTTCAATAATATGTCTTTATCATTTAATGTATATCAAGAAAGAATCATTTTTTTTCTCTCCAAGAGTGAATTCCGATTCAAGAATAAGTTGTGGATTTTTAAGAACACGACCTCAACATACTTTTTATGTTACAGTCTTAATTTATTGTTCAGGTAAATATTTGTAAATATCTGTCTATATTTTTAGGCAAAAAAAAAAGTTGAGAAAAACAACTTATTCAAATTCCGATATTTTTATTTTATTTAGTACAAGTAATTCATTCTATTTGTTTAATTTATGATAATTATCCGAGTGTTTATTGGGCAGAAAGTATGTTTTTTTTATTCAATTGTGTTCTTGCAAAATTTCAAATTATTTATTTATATCTATATTTTGTCTCTTTCAAAAAAGTTGGTCAAGCATTACCGAGAACCCTTAGTATCTCTTTTTCGGTATTGTATCTTTTATACATCTGTAAGTTCTTTTCCTAATTCAATCTGATTATTCTTCTCTTTAATTATTTTCTCAATAATTCTCCTCTCTAAATTATTATTCTCACTATAATAATTAGTATATTCAGCTTTTGAATTTGAATCAACAACTTCACCGTCTACCATAAAATCAGTATCATTTCTACGTATAGATTTAATTTGTATTTTTCTCATGTTATTACCAATTGGAACATTTATACCACTTGCTTATTTTACGGGTTACTTTGCGGATATTGATCAAATCACAATGGCCAATACATTTTATAGAATTCAACTCGTTTCATGGATAATATTTTGTATCGGATATTTAACTGCCATCATTTTATTTTGGCATAATCGACATAATCTTATTAATCTGGAAACGAATGAAAAAAGACAGAAAATAAAATATGGAAATAATGTAATAATAGTATTTATAATAATAATAATAATAATAATAATAATAATAATAATAATAATAATAATAATAATAATAATAATAGTAATAATAATAATGAGGTCGTTTTAATATATTTAAAGTTTTTTTTACTAATTAATTAATTTGTTTGTTTTATTTTTTTAGTTTACTTTTTCTCTTCAAATCTTATCCGTTTGTCTTTATTTATTATCATTTATTTCGTACGGAACATTAAGCAGAACTAGCGTAATTTTTAATTATGGTGTAAATATTACTTTTCTCGTAATTTGGAATTATTTCGTGCCCTTTCTCATTCAAATAATGCAATGGACAATGATTTACAAGTTAGTTATTATTATTTATTTGTTTATCATTCGTCGCATTTTTCATATTATTTACATTATTCACATTTTTTTTCTTATAGAACTTTTGTATCAGAATCCACCAGCAACATCAATAATAAAAATAATAAAAATTCCAAAGGATCCACAAACTTACCTCCATTATCACCACCACTTTCTCCACCTCCTCCACTTTTTCCACCACCACCACCATCTCTATCACAATCATCGTCAATGCATTTCTCTTCTTCAAGAAATAAAAAAACCTTACAACAAAGATATTCTTATAATGAAGAATTACTTTCTTCAAAAGTCAACACAAAAATTAATATCCGAGCAGCTTCATTAAATACTAATTCTTTATTCTTTAATTATTATTCTACTTCTTCGGAATTAATAACGAAGGCAGGACCAAGTAGTGGTAGTGGAATTAATAATAATAATAGTAATAACAGTAGTCCAAGACATTCAAAACATTTTTCTTCTTATTCAGATGGAACAAATTTTACTTCTAGACACAGCAACAACAGTAATAATATTAGTAACAACAACAATAATAATAATGATTCTGGAATCACTAATACGAAGAAAGAATTCAAGAAACCTCAATCTGTTATAATTAATAGACAATAAATAACTTATTTAATTTTTGTATAAAAAATGTAGAATTTTTATTATGTAATGTATATATTAAATATCCATCATTTCTAAAAAAAGGACATTAGAAAATTAAGTACTTGAGATATCAAATGTTGAATTCACAATATATATTGTAAAAAAAAATAATAAAGCAAAAGATACATATATCTTCTCTAACAATTGCAATTAATTACTAAATGGTTTTTATATTTTTCACTCAAATACAAATATTATTATTATTATTATTTTTTAACATATTTCCGCTTTTTTTTTTTTTTTAAAACAAGAAAACTGTTACTACCAAAAGACTAAATAAAAGTTGATAACCGGAAGTGACTACGGCACTAGCCGAACTTGCAGGAGGAGTTACGAAACCTGTCGGCCAGACAATAACACTAGAAGATAGTCCTATAGTAACCTTAGGTTTCTCAGTATTCATGGGTAGGGTTACAGTGGATTCTGTAGGAGGGGTTTCGGTTTCTTTGGGATGAGTTTCGGTTGGTGGAGGAGGGATCACGGTGGGATAGGTTTCGGTTGATGGGGGAGAGGTCTCAGTGGGATAGGTTTCGGTTGATGGGAGAGTCTCAGTGGGATAGGTTTCGGTTGATGGAGGAAGGGTCTCTGTGGATGGAGGAGGGGTCTCAGTGGAGGTCTCTGTGGATGGGGGAGTGGTCTCAGTGGAGGTTTCTGTGGATGGGGGAGTGGTCTCAGTGGAGGTTTCTGTGGATGGGGGAGTGGTCTCAGTGGAGGTTTCTGTGGATGGGGGAGTGGTCTCAGTGGAGGTTTCTGTGGATGGGGGAGTGGTCTCAGTGGAGGTTTCTGTGGATGGGGGAGTGGTCTCAGTGGAGGTTTCTGTGGATGGGGGAGTGGTCTCAGTGGAG
>PQFF01000092.1:143731-225237 GCA_003547095.1 Diversispora epigaea | reverse complement strand
TTTTTTTTTTTTTTTTTAATGATAAACCATTTTAAAATCTATTTTTTTTATATCATATCATATATATATTATGGGTTTAATTATTATTACATTATTTATAGTCATAAAATTATACTTATTGAAGGTCTCTACCTTCATTTAAAAATTCCAATGTGGAACTCAATTGCATTACATATGGATGACACGTGGTTCATTCATGTGAATCAAGAAATTGCCAAAGAAAGAATTATTAAAAGACATATCAAAACCCAAATTGGTATATCAAATCATTAATTAATTAATAATTATTTTTAATTAATAATAATTATTATTTTTAATTATTTTTAAATTAATTAAATTAATTATTCTTATTTTTATATGTATCGAAAAAAAAGCTGAAAATGAGGAACAAGCAATTTTTAGGATTGAAAATAATGATATGATTAATGCAGATTATATTTTAAAAAACAGTTTATCTCCCACTAGAATTATATATAGTATTGTTGATGATGAATCAAACATAAATCAAACATGAATCAAACATGTATAATTTGAATGACACAATGAGTGTAAATTATTATGGTGTCATTTATGTATATTATTAATAATATTATTAATAGTATTATTTAATAATAATAATAATAATAATAATAATAATAATAATATTATTATTATTATTATTAATATTATTAATATTAATAATAATTGATGCTAATCTAATTTATCATTAAATAAATTAAAAAAAATGGGGAATTAATAATCAACCAAAACCCTGAACTTTAATCTGAACCAATGAATTTTTTGAATAAAGTTTATTCATATAAATAATATCCAAATTATAATAATAAAGAATGAACATTTGTTAGTGTTCAAAGATAAGTAATAAAGAATTTTATTTAGGTTTCTGTTCATAAATTAATTACATCATGATGATGATAATAATAATGTATTGAAATAATTTACAATGATATATAAAAAATATACAAACATCAAGATCTACCTCGTCCATATTTTGTGAACAGGAAGGATCGGATTCGGATGAACAGATATCAATCTGAACCGATCCCGATCCCATGTGCGAACATACAGTTTAAATATTATTATCGATGTTTATAGATAAACTATTGTTATGTGAATGTGAACTTCGTCTTGATCCAAATCCATTGTTATTGTTATTACTAATGTTATTACTAATGTTAACGTTATTATTAATGTTATTACTAATGTTAACGTTATTATTAATGTTATTATTAATGTTATTATTAATGTTATTATTAATATTATTATTAATGTTATTATTATTAATGTTGCTATTATTAATGTTATTAATGTTGCCGCTATTACTTTTCGGATATCGAGATGAATGAAAATAATCAATATTTCCTTCATTCCAATTTCTTAAAGCTGTAGGTGGAGTTAATGTTTTATCAACATTATAATCATCATAATCATTATTATTGTTATTATTATTATTATAACTGTTAATGCTGTTGTTATTGCCTTCCCCCGCGTCATAAAAATTTGGTACATTTTCATACCTTCGTAATCGAAATCCTTTTAAATAATGACGACTAAGAGTTTGTTCTAAGAACCAAAATTTTTCATTAATTCTTGCTTCAACTTGCTTCATTACTTCCAATTCATTATTATTATTATTGCTATTGGATGAGATGAGTGATGTGGGTGATATGGATGACATGGAAGAAATGGTTCTTGTTGTTGTTTGTGGTATTATTGGTGATTGTGATTTCATTGTTGATAGACTTGTAAAATAATATTGAGAACTATGACCAGCTGATTCTCCTGAATAAAGGTTATTATTATTGTTGTTGTTACTGAAATCATTTAAATGTTGTGATGATAGTGATGGTGATGATAATGAAAATGATTGTTGTGAGAATTGTGAATGTTGTTGTTGTTCTTCTAAAATATTAGGATGTTGATCATTCTTTAAATTTGGTGAAGTTCTTAAAACATATCGTTGCATTATTCCCCAAGATTTATATTTTCCATGTCCAAATAAAAATGTCCAGATTGTAATTGTATAAGTAAGTAATCCTCCAATTGCAACAATTAAATCATAAAAACTATAAGGTTTTTTTTCGATATATTTGATTACCTATAAATTATATAAATAATATTTAAATTATTATATTTTAATATTAATACAGTCTGACCTCTCTATAGTCACACCCTATATAGTCACATAATATAAAAACCTCTTTATAGTCACCCTTTCACACAAAACCAGCACCTATTAATGCTATGTAAAAAAACCTCTTTATAATCACTGAGTTTTTATAGTCACACCCTTTGAAACCAATACATAATAATGCCTTATAAAAAAACCTCTATATAGTCACAACCTCTTTATAAGCACCTATTTATTTTTTTTACCAATGGTGTGACTATATAGAGGTCAGACTGTATTTATAAATATTATATTTTACAAGTAATATTATTATTATAAATATTATATTTTAAAGTTATCTAAAGTTAACTTACATTATAATTATCCGGAGAATATAAAAATCTGGCCATAACTTTTTTGTTATAAAATTGATCTTGAACTAAAATATTTTGTTTGTTTACTATAAAATTAGGATAAATATTTCCATAAACATCTATTTTTTCTGATCTAGTATAAGTGAAACTATTTATTGATGGTACCGGACCTATAAATGGTTCAACATCTTTAATATCTATATTTTCATCAAAAAGTCCAAACATAATTCCATTATTATCTTCGATCGTATCATTATTATCTTCTTTAAATGCGACAATAATAAATTGATCAAGAATTCCTCTTTGAAATGAAAATTTTTCAAAAGGTCGAAATATGTAACATGGCCAAGGTCCCGTTTCTGCTGTCCAATCCCCGGAATTTAAATTTTCGGTAGTTGTTTTGGTTGCATAATTTTCAATCGAAATATTAATCGCTTTATTGTTTACCAATTTTTCGATAGTTATTCCTGTTAAATAATTACTACAAATGAATACATTCAGGGAAGGAATTCCCGAACTAGTCCGATTTTCGACTTTTATAGAAACTAGTGGATCGCCATTTTTGAACCCAGTAACAATCAAAATTTTTGGTAAAGATATATAAATTACGAGTCCACAAAATATTAAAGCACATGTAAGTCTTAATATTATTTCTTTTTTATCTTGATAATATGAAAAGAACTTTTTGATTGCCATCCTTTTATCTCTAACTATGTATAATTATATATAACTATATATATAACTCAATATATATGTATATATCTATACCTATATCTATATATTACGTATCTTTAAGTTTTTAATTTATTTAATCTTTATTGAAGTAGAATTGAAAGAAGAATTAAATCGAAAAAGGAATGAAAAAGGAATGAAGAAAGAATGAAAAACGAAATAATACTATAATAATATTAATATTGTAACTGGTAATTATGTAAATAATTATCATAACTTACAATAATATTATGATAATATTATTATTATTACGTGATCGAAATGAAATATTTTATTTCGAAAAAATGAAAAAAAAATGAAAAAAGGAAGAACTTCTAAATATATGTAATAACGGTTTGGTGAAAAAAAAAAACGATTTGTTTTACGATAAATGAATGAATCAAATACCAGTTCTTTATTTTTTGGTTTGACCCAATATCCCGTCTCACGTCACACGCATTTATTTTTACAATTATTTGCAATTATTTTCAATTATTTTCAATATTTTACCCTATTTTTTGGATAATATTGTCATTATGAAAATTTATTTATTGTGTACAAATATGGTTAATTCGTTTTTTTTTTCTTTATTTTCTTCCCTTTGTTTCATTTACCACTTCTAACAGAGCATAATCATTAAAAAAAATCAATAATAATAATAATAATAATAATAATAATAATAATAATAATAATAATAATAGCACATAAAGAATATAAATAAATTGTAACGTAAGTATTACCAAATTAAAATAATTTTAGAAATGATTAGTGCAAAAACAAACTTTATATCGAATATATCGATCGAATGTATCGATCGTCAGATCAATAATATTAATACATCAATAATATCTATTTTTAAAACTTTCTATACAAGGTAAAAATCACCATTGGGACCATTTGTTTATTTATTTATTAATTTTTTCTTTTTTTTTCTTTTTGATATGATATTTTGGTTAGTGCTGTATTCTTTTTTTTTCTCAGAATAATTCAAAAATAGAAAAGAAAGTCAAGAAAATCATTTTGAATTCGTAATTACATGATTATGTTATCACGTGTATAGTTGAATTAAAAAAAAAAAAAGAATTTCTTTTCTTAAAATATATTCATTTAAAGCTAGTAAACAATGTAATAGATAATACAGTGTGATGCAGGTAATAATAATTCATACAATTTTCAAAAGATAAACTAATCAGATTATTGTTTTTTTTTTTGAAGAAATTCGATTTATGATAGTGTAGTGTGGCGGCGATGTAAAAAACCAATAATAATATTAATAATAATAAAAGAATGTACATTTTAATTTTGTTATTTTGTGCCGCTATCTAAATGTTTAAAAAGTTTATTAATTTTAATTATCCAAATCATTCATATGCCATATTCCACTATCCACACCACCAATTACACACCCACACCTTATTACATCTCTTTCTATTGTTGAAATATCAAGAGTAGTCATTCCAAATGATTTACGTTTTATAAATTGTATTAAATTCTTTGAAGGTGGCATTCCTACTGCCATAATAACAGAATATCTTAAAATCACATCTATGTAAGCTCCTATTTGCCAATAATAACCACCAGGTCCACCCAATAAATTAATTATTAAATAAAAAGGTATAGAAAACATTGCTACTATCCCTAATGCTGTCATATAATAAATACCGATTGCCGCAACTGTGGGATTTAATCTTTTTTTATGATTATTTCTGTTATTATTATTATTGTTATTATTATTCTTATTTTTAATAGTCGAAAATATTGGTTCAAATGAATAAGTAAATGAGAAACATCCCGAGGCTACAAATAAAAAAGTCGTTGTAATAAATCCTAACGTTTTAAATAATTGATTACTTTCTAACATAATTAATACAATTGAAATTATACAACAAAGATTTCCCGCCAATAAAAATATTATTGCTAATTTATATAATGTAGTATTATAATGATTTTGAGGATAAAATTTGCTAATGAATATATTATTAGATGTATTATTATTATTATTAATGAATGAAGATATAAATATAATTATTACAAATGTAAATATATTACCTCTTTCCTATATCTATTATGCATAATATTAATGCTGATGAATATATTGATTTAATTAATCTATATTTTTTTTTAAAAAAAAATAACATATTTATTTAAATGTTTGACAATTAAGAATAATGAAAAATAATTTAAAGGAAATTCAGTACTTACAAATAAGAATTGGTATACCACTTAAGTTCAGGACTATTTAAAAATGTTCTCGTAAATGCGAGTATCAATGATGATATAAGTAAAGGTATGCAGAATAAACTAATTAGGTTAGGAAAAATAAAAAAAATCAATATAAATGCTACAATATATGTATATTTTTATAGTTCGAATGATATTTGACAAATGAAATTTAATACTGTCAACCAAAATTATCCACATTTTAGGTGACGTTATTATTCGTGTTTATTAATTTATTTATTATATACAAGCCCAAGTATTAAAATGCCAAATAAGATATAAAAATAAATAATTAATAAATATTATTATTATTATCATCATTATAATTAAATTTACCAAGTTATTCGTAATTTATTAGGAATAAGATAAGTTTGATATCCTATAGCGACCGTACATACTACTGCTATTATAGCGGTTGCCGAAAATGCAACTATTTCGGCTATCGACATAATTATTTATTATTCTTATTATTCTTATTATTCTTATTCTTTTTATTTTCTTTTTTTCGGAAAAAGTTTTTTTGATATTTAAAATATATATATAAAAATTAAATTAAATAAATTTTTAAATCTTAAATTGATTTTTTTTTTTAAAAAAAAAAAAAAAATTAAAACAAGCGAAAAGAAACATTTATACTACATTAATTAATAAATATTATTATTATTATCATCATTATAATTAAATTTACCAAGTTATTCGTAATTTATTAGGAATAAGATAAGTTTGATATCCTATAGCGACCGTACATACTACTGCTATTATAGCGGTTGCCGAAAATGCAACTATTTCGGCTATCGACATAATTATTTATTATTCTTATTATTCTTATTATTCTTATTCTTTTTATTTTCTTTTTTTCGGAAAAAGTTTTTTTGATATTTAAAATATATATATAAAAATTAAATTAAATAAATTTTTAAATCTTAAATTGATTTTTTTTTTTAAAAAAAAAAAAAAAATTAAAACAAGCGAAAAGAAACATTTATACTACATTAATTAATAAGATGATGATTTTATTTAATTTATTAAAAAAAATAAACAAAATAGAGATATTTATATACACACCATATACACATGTAAATACTTATATGCACGTAAAATGGTTTAAAATATTTTTAAATGTTTCTAGTATTTCATTTCGAATGTTTTCGAATATCCAATTGATTTGATTTGTTTAAATGCAAGAGTACAACAAAATAACAACGAATTATTGTTATTTTTTGTATCACAAGATTTCTAAAAGAATGTTATCCGATAAATGTGATTAATGATTAATTAATAATTAAACAATAAATAAATAAATAAATAATAAAATAAATAAATAAAAAGTGAAGATTTTAATCATATTATTATCATCTAGATGATATCCTGTGGGCATTACAATTCTTTTTTATGCATGAAAAACTAAATAATAATTATAATAATTATTTTTATTAAAAATTGCTGGTTTTGGTTCACGTATTTCACATGACATGCGTAACACTTACTTATCTCTACTATGATTTTTATGTCTATGATTTCTATAATTACTTATCATTGTGTATGATAACTTGTTCAACAAAGGGTTTAACCAGAGATTAAATATTTAAATAATTAATATATTAAATGACAAAAATGATAAGTATTTAATCTAATAGTGATGGACATCTAATCTAATGATATCAATTGTTAGAGAATTAGGAAAATACTGATACTGATAACTCTTACGTTATTGGTTGGTATGAAAATTGAAAAAAATTGATTCGAAAATTGGCAGCTACTTTTTATTTTCGTATCAATCTTCGTATCATAAACCTTAAAAATGAAGAGTTTAGTAAAATTAATAATATTTATAAGACGGCGTAAAAATATTAATAATAAATTTGAAAGCATTACATAATCTAGTGTTAATTTAACATAATGTGTAGATCAAATGTATTGAAATTTAAAAAAAATTAAAAATTATAAACGTAAATTAAAGTTACCTGAATTTAATTATACCTATCAATTTGAGAATATACTAGGAAACGGGAACCGTTGTAAGTCCGGAGCATAAAAATTTTAGATGTTCACATTAAAAGCTGCAAAAGGATGCAAGAAAGAAAGGCTGAAGAACAGCGGTTGACTTTAATGTCTCAGAATAACATAGTTAGTTAAAGCTTAGAAGAGAAGAGGACAATGTAAAATAAAAAATCGCGATCTTATTGGGTAAATATCACATGAGTGCGGAGAAACACCCGTGATCAAAATTTATCATAGTGCGTAGACATATAAGATCCTTCGCTAATTAAAAATATTTTATTGAAAAAACTTTGGGATTAATTCTTTTTTATTTAAAATTTTAATATATAATTCTTATTAAACTCAAGTTTATAATTTTCACTAATAATGGAAGCAAGCCATATATAATTTTTAACCATACCATATCAATCTTTTTAATTCAAGTATGTCGATTTACAAAATTAATAAAAAAAAACTATTGCTGTTTTTTACTGCTTAATAAAAGTATCATAACTCTGCTGGTGTTTTAAAATTTAAAATTTATTTTTATCTTGCTCCTAAAATATCGAAATAAATAAAAAAAAAATAGTTGCATTTTTTTAAAATTTTATGAAATGGTCATGATCGTATAAATTCATTGTTTAATAAAATTGTATTGTTATCGCCGCAAAACACGCCATATTAGAAGAATTTTAAGTGTAACGAACAACATAGTATTAATGTTTGAAATAATTTAGATTTAACAAAGGTAAACGCGAAATATTTAAAAAAGATTTTAACACCACGGACGTGTATTTTTTATTTGTTTTAAAAAAAATAATATACTTACCTTTCTCCTCATTTACCTTCTCTCCTTTTAAGTAAAACAATTCCTTATCGCTTTGAAATCGGCATTTTTTTTAAAAAAAAATTAACCAAATAAAAATTTATAAAATGATTTGTCGATTTCCAATTAATATTATCGCGAAACTAATACTGCACCTCTGCATTTGTTTACTTTTTTATAAATACAAGGGAAAGTAAGTTTAGAAAATACTTTATTATTATCTCACGTTCTTAAAAATATTCTTTTAGCAAAAAACAGAGCCTCGGAACGACCAGCAACCCACGCAAAAGGCCATGCTGAGCCACTAGTGATATCATCAACTGGAAATGCAAAGCGTTTTTTGTCCTTCTGGAACGAATACACACAGGGGGAGTCAAAAAAGTGATGGCTGCCCGAAAGGACCGATTTTGTTGTTTTAGATTCAAACTTGTAAAATGGGTCTTTGAGAAAAATGGGACACGGCTCATGAAGCCGGGAAACTTGGAGAAGACTTGCTCTCGATCGTCACGGTATTTGTGGCAAGACATAACGATTCCAGAGAAGCTGTCCAAGCCCAAGAGAATCAAAATTCCGAGAAGATCAAGAGTTCCAAGATCTCAGCAGGCAAGGCACAGTACAACGTATCCGTCTCTATTCCACACAAGAAGAGCGGCTGAAACTCAAATGCTGCGGTTGAAAAAGGAAAGTCTGCGGGCACAGCAAACTTCAATAATACGGAACTTAAATGAGACCTTGAAACTCCCTATGATATTCGGATATTCGCTATGGAGCAATGAATGATTTACTTGTATTATATTCATCAAATTTTGCTGCAAAACGTAAATAATTCAAGTTTAAATTTCGTTCTAAGAAAGGTCGACAACAATCTATTAGATCCAAAGTATTTTGTTGCCCCAGTTGTACAGTTGAGCTTGAAATATACTTCTTCGCTATTTTTCCTGTCACATGCCAACCAAAATTAAGAGTCGGTTTATACCGGCGCTGGGTCCTACCTCTTGGGATCCTTGCAGAACATGTATTTCCTTATTGGATATATATAGGTTTCGTGCTATGTGGCTCATTAGAAATTTTTTTAACTCCATATCTTAATAAAAATAATAAACATAATAAAACAAATATATATATATACATAAAATAATCTAAAAAAGATATAGCGCCATAATGAAGAACCCATTTTGGAAAGTTGTCATGTTATTATATTTGGAAAATGAATCCCATTTATTAAAAAATTAGTCATTCAATTAAACCACATGACATTTTAAATCATGTTCATGTCACTTGATGAAATTGACGATCAATTTGATTAATAATTAAGTGAAATGTGAATGAAGGAAGTTTACCCCGGAATTGTTTTATATTTCTCATTATTTCATTTATTTATTTAGTTTAGGTCATTAGATTATTAGACTAATCATAATAATTAATTCATAGTAAATTTCCAGTTACATTGTTTACTTTTTTATCAAATGAAGTCATTCTTTAGTACCAAAAAAAACACTATTTGATAATATTTGAGAGAAGAAATTTGATAAATATAAAAAATTCCGAATAAATTGTCAAACACATTTATTTCATATGATTATGTTTTAACAAAGAAATTAGAATTCTAAAAAGAAATTTAATCAACAAAGAAAGAAAGAAAGAAAGAAAGAAAGAAAGAAGGAAGGAAGAAAGAAAGAAAGGATTTATTTTTATGAACCAATTATTCTTTAAATTATTCTTTGAACCAATTATTCTTTAAAATGTTCTTTAAGTTTATTATTCTTTAAATTGCTCTTTTAAATTATTCATTTAGATTATTCATTTAAATTATCCTTTTATAGAAGTAATAGAATAATTAGAAAGGATCAACTTCATATAGATTTGTACAATGATTAACTAATTTGTTAATTCTTTTGTTTACTTTTGTTNTATTTAGTTTAGGTCATTAGATTATTAGACTAATCATAATAATTAATTCATAGTAAATTTCCAGTTACATTGTTTACTTTTTTATCAAATGAAGTCATTCTTTAGTACCAAAAAAAACACTATTTGATAATATTTGAGAGAAGAAATTTGATAAATATAAAAAATTCCGAATAAATTGTCAAACACATTTATTTCATATGATTATGTTTTAACAAAGAAATTAGAATTCTAAAAAGAAATTTAATCAACAAAGAAAGAAAGAAAGAAAGAAAGAAAGAAAGAAGGAAGGAAGAAAGAAAGAAAGGATTTATTTTTATGAACCAATTATTCTTTAAATTATTCTTTGAACCAATTATTCTTTAAAATGTTCTTTAAGTTTATTATTCTTTAAATTGCTCTTTTAAATTATTCATTTAGATTATTCATTTAAATTATCCTTTTATAGAAGTAATAGAATAATTAGAAAGGATCAACTTCATATAGATTTGTACAATGATTAACTAATTTGTTAATTCTTTTGTTTACTTTTGTTAGGTTTTTCTCATATTGCTATTATTATACGTAGAAAATGTAAGATTAAATTGTAGATTGAAAATGCTTGGCTTCTTGGTTTTTTTTTTATATATAATTATTTCTTCCTTTATTATCATAGTATTATAAACATTATTAACTCTTTTAATTTATTTTATAATTATTATAATAACCCTTTACTTTATCACCAAGGAAATTCTAAAAAAAGGATTCACGCAGCATTAAAAAATAATAATTCTTGAATACGTCTTTGTGCATGCATACAATACTGAACACATTTAAAATTGCATGTAATGTGTCATAATGTGTCATAAAAGCTGTAAAGATTACACACTTCGTATAAAATTTATATTTTCTGTTTTATCACATTTTTAATAAAGTCATTCGAAACAATTCGATTAAAATTTTTTTCTATTCTATTCTTTCCATTATTTTATTGTTGTTCTCTAAAGAATTTTAAACTTTCCTTATTAGTTTACCAAGGGTGAAATCTCATGGTTTTGTAATTTCATTATCATAATCATCACGAAGTGTTGGGAATATTGAAATAAGTGTAACGTGTGGCTCATTTCAAATTTACTAATTTGGTGTTTGTATACAAATCATAATGGTAAATGAAACCCGGTGGCCGAAAATTTATTAATAAATTACTATGACAATTTGCGTGATACTAAGAATAAATTTATTACTAAACATTGTTCCTAATTACTACACTATTTAATAAATTAAATAATTAAATAATTAAATTCGGAACGTGGTAGTTGAATTAACCTATCCTAAATTGATATCGCAAATTTATTCAATAATTCCGCAGGAGTTTGCCGTGCCGTAGTCACGTAAATTTATTTGTTCAACAGAACAAATACTGCGAATAATCCTTATTAGAATTCTACTGAGCCACTTTGATCGAAAAATATATAAATAATAGGATCTTTTCAAACAACGAAAAAATCAAAAAATATTTCTTTCCCAAAATTGAAGGGAACAACAAACAAAACAAAACATATAACAATTCATAACGAAAAACTTTTAAAAAATTTAAAACTCGATCCGTGAAGATAAAAATGACAACTTTCTCGACTAAAGATGATCGCCCCTTTATCATTATTCCATCACCTTTTGAGTTTGATGTTTTAGAATTTTTACCACGAAAAAGGGTTGGATGTAAAACTTCGAATGCCTTTATGATTTATCGTAAAATTTATGTGAAAGCTTTATTAAAACAACAATTACATTACAAAATGACTGATGCTTCTAATTGGGCATCAAAAGCTTGGAAAGAAGAACCTGAACATGTTAAAGTTCAATTTCAAGAATATGCTAGAAATTTAAAGGAAATATATAATCAAAGAGCTCAAGCATTTATAGCGCAACAACAGCAAGAATTACCACCACTACAGCAACAACACCAACACCAACAACAAAATCAACAACTTCCTTCTTCTTCTTCGTCCTCTTCTTCTCCTTCTCCTTCTCCATATTCTAATGATTTTATAATTACTTCAGTTGATGTTGCTTCAATAAATTCCGAGAACATAAATCTTCAAGATCCATACTTTCCAGATACAAATATTAACTTTGAAAATAATGGATTTATTCCTGAATTCTTAAATATGCCAATAAATCCAATAAATTCAATAAATTCAATAAATCAAGAGAATTTAATAAATATCTTAAATTCACCTATTATTGACAACGACAGTAATAATAATAATTGTAGGTTTTGTAATATAAATATAGCCGAATGCGTGTGTCCTGATGAATTATTTCAATTGAATTTTATACAATCTCCTCTTTCTGTTCCTCTTTCTCCGATAATATTTGAAAATTCACCTATAATTTTTGATAATAATTATGATAACCATTATAATAATAATTATGATAATAATTATGATACTAATTATGATAATTATGATACCAATTATGATAATTATGATAATTACATTAATAATATTAATAATGTTTATAGCTTAAATGATAAAATTTATCAAAGCAATAAATAAATAAATAAATACAAAATACATATAAAAATACAAAATACATATAAAAATACAACAAAACATCAGTCAAGTATAATAAGTATTAAAAAATATAAATAGATTATTTTTATTTTAGAAAAAATGGATAGTTTAATAATTGTACACGATACTTTTTAATAAGAAATATAAAAATAAAATAAATATTTTATAGTATATATGAAAATTATTATTATTTATTTATAAATGCGTTTTATTGTAACTGTATTTGGAATTACCGATCACCAAATAAAAATTTTACTCCTTACAAGTAATAGGTAATATACTGTATATTCTATATATATTAATAATGGGTTATATTATAAATAGTAAAACTGTATAGAAAATATTATTTAAAATACATACTATAAAAATGATAATAAAAGAAGAGAATATTAAATAGAATATAAATAGAATATTAAATTGAATATAAATTAGTCAATATTATAATGTTATAAGAAAAGAATACAAAGTTTATATCATATTTACGTATTTAACATGAGTCTTTAATTTGGAAAAAAAAAATTCTCTATAGATTGTAAAAAAGAATGAATTGAAGCTTCTAGAAAATTCATAATGAACTGCTACATAAATTATAATAAACTATGATAAACCATATAAACTATGGATGAGAAAATGTGTTTTAATAAAATAAACGAAAAAAAAAGTAAATTGTAAAGAATTAAAGAATTAAATTATATACATATCTTTAATACCCAAAAATAGGTAAATGATTGACAAAAGTTAAAGGCAATTTATCGTATGACAATAATTTATTATCAATATTATTATTGCGAATAAAGTGGTAAGGTTCATGATATGTATGCCTCACCTTATTCACCTTTTATTTCTAATCTTACAAAAAAGATAATTAGAAAAAAATACGTCATAAGATAAATGACTAGAACGTGGTATCAATATTTATTTTTTTTTGGTAATTATTTATCGATCACTTATACATTTACTCGTGCATTTACATAAAATTATGTCATCAGTTATTGAAACTGAACACAGAAACAGGAATCTCTGGTTTTATTTAAGTTACTGAATTTGGAATATGATAATCCCTCAAAAAAAATAGGTAAAATAATTTTTCCATTTTTTAAATGGATTTTTTTTTTTTTTTTTTTTAAAGAGAGAAATTTAATTATATTTTATATTTTATATTTTATTAAAAAGTCAAATTATGCAACAGGATTTAAATAACTTAAATAATTTAAATAATAATTGCTGATAAAAATAAATTTATATAAAAAATGAGATAACTATAATACCAAAAATAACGAGAAATTTATAATGAATCTAACGTGACTCCTTCATCTTCCGATTTATAAAGAATCAAATTTNCAATATTATTATTGCGAATAAAGTGGTAAGGTTCATGATATGTATGCCTCACCTTATTCACCTTTTATTTCTAATCTTACAAAAAAGATAATTAGAAAAAAATACGTCATAAGATAAATGACTAGAACGTGGTATCAATATTTATTTTTTTTTGGTAATTATTTATCGATCACTTATACATTTACTCGTGCATTTACATAAAATTATGTCATCAGTTATTGAAACTGAACACAGAAACAGGAATCTCTGGTTTTATTTAAGTTACTGAATTTGGAATATGATAATCCCTCAAAAAAAATAGGTAAAATAATTTTTCCATTTTTTAAATGGATTTTTTTTTTTTTTTTTTTTAAAGAGAGAAATTTAATTATATTTTATATTTTATATTTTATTAAAAAGTCAAATTATGCAACAGGATTTAAATAACTTAAATAATTTAAATAATAATTGCTGATAAAAATAAATTTATATAAAAAATGAGATAACTATAATACCAAAAATAACGAGAAATTTATAATGAATCTAACGTGACTCCTTCATCTTCCGATTTATAAAGAATCAAATTTGGATTTGGTTGATGAATATACTATAAATGTATAAAGATAGAGGTATAAAGATAGAGGTACAAAGTTATAAGGTAAAGAGGGATAGAGATTAGAAAATTAATAAAATAAATAAAATAATAAAAAATATTAATAAAAAAATGTCAATAAAATATCAATAATAATAATTACATCTCTATACAATCCTTCACATTTCATTCTCAAAAAACATTTTCCATCAATATGTTCTTGCTTCAACCAAAAATTCCATAATAAATGTTCTTGGGGAATAATATTTTTCAGATGTTTACGAACAATCTTCCATCCAATTCCGGAATAATGAAGATTTAAAGAACGAATTATACGATGCACATGACATGTAATTAATGTATGATATAGTTTATCGTATACCTAATGTAATAAATATAAATATAATAAAAATTATCAACATCGAGTATCTTTATCGCTACACATAAAAAAATAAAAAAAATAAAAAAATAAAAAAGTAAAAAAAATAAAAATAAAAATAAAAAATAAAAAATAAAAAATAAAAAAATAAAAAATAAAAAATAAAAAAAAAATAAAAAATATACCTCAATCAAATCTTTAGCTTGAGTTGCACTACCTTCTAATATATTGATTCTTTGTCCTATACTTTTCTGTAATGTTTCTTGGTGAAATCTTACTCCACCAAAATCTCGAATTACAAATCCATTTAATTTAGTACCATTAAATCTTGCAAGTACATTTTGTGGATGAGCTTCAAATGAAAACCCATTATCTAACGCTGGTGGCAAGAATGCTTTAAATAATAGAAACGCATATCTAATACATTTTATGTATTATTTATTATTTATTATTTTATTATATATATAATATTTTGTAAACAAATAAAATTTTTTTTTACCTCTCAAGGAAATCAATTCGTTTCTTTTCAGTATTCAAATTCCAAATTCTTTCTACAAAACTTTTTCCATTTTCATCTCTTTCGGTCAAAGCTGCACAAATTATAATTCTTTCACCTTTAGAATTTCGGTCATTTACATTATATCTTGCAATACAACTTAAATGTTTTGCTATATTATAATCCTTTTCATTTGAAACTATACTAGCAATTTCATTTGCTATATGTAAAATATTTTTATCAATACTCATTTTTTCAAAAATAGGAACGAGTTCAGTTCCAATATATGTTGTCCAAGGTGTAATCGTACGTAATGCAGATGTAACTTTAATACCTAAAGATAATTTAAATGCATATTCTGGAAGTTGAGTAAATATAATGGTTCTAAGTGATGCTTGACTTATTGATTTTAAAGAATATTTTGATGATAATATTTCAACATAAGGAAATTTTTTAATAATATTTGGTAATTGTAATTCATGTACAGGTATTAAAATATAATTAGATGAACAGAAAGGTTTAGGTGACATTATATTTATAAGTTCTGATAATATTTCATTAATAGGTCCTCGTATCACCACTTTTTCTTGAGAAATTTTAATAAATCGAATCGTTGGTGTTTCGAAATTATAAGTACCAGGCAATATTTCCGGAATTGGTTTTACAGCTTTTCGTGATTTATGCATCTTTAAAGAAAATTAATTGAAATGTGTAAAATATATATATATATGTATACGTATATTATATATAAATTCAAATTACCGGGTGCGTAGGATGACCTTCTATTATGCTTTGTTCCCATTCTATACTGGATGAATTTATGGTGGGTAAAGGATGTGGATATCTATATGTATATTCTTTACAACAAACAATAAAATAAATATAAATATGATAAAATTATATACAATAAATATAATAAAATAGATTAGATATAAATATAATATATAAAATTTTAAAATACCTTGATATTTAACAGAACTTTCAAGTTCTTCACAAACCATATTCAAAATATCATCATTCAATTTTAACCACTTTCCTAAAATTATCATTAATTCCGATGCTCCGATTTCTCTGATCACATTTGAAGATTCAAAACAAGTTAACATCATTCTTCCTTCTATTTTTCCTCTTAATAATAATTCTAATATATCTTCAACTTTTTTTTCTGCTTCTTCTTTTAAAGTAATAATACGAATAGGTTTTACCATATCCCAAGGGTCTACAGATGTCACTCTCTCAATTATTTCTTCTTTACCATTTTTGAAATTCTTTTCTTTCGTGGTAATGGGTCGATGTTGTGTGAAAACAAAAATAATACAATCATTTTCATTATTATTGTTATCATTAATAATACCGTTATTATTGTTATCATTAATAATACCGTTATTGTTATTATTATTATTATTATTATTATTTTTATTATTATTTTCTTTATTATTATTTTCATTATTATTGTTATCATTAATAATACCGTTATTATTATTATCATTATTTTTATTAATTTCTTTATTATTATTTTTTTTATTACTTATTGATTTACTTTTAGGTAGTACGTAAATCACTCCCGAAACTTCCGTTATACCATTCTCTAAATGATGATAAGTAGCGTAAACCAATCCTTCATTAATCGCACAGTTTAAAAGTCTTGATGCGGTAGCAAAATTTGCTCTTTGAGTATATGAGGTATTCATTTAAACATTCATTTATAGAGAGAGAAGGTAATGAGTGAGTGAAGAATGATGGGAGGAAGAGCGGGAAAAATCGTGAAAATTTATTTTAAATTAAAAAAAAGGATTGCCTTTCCCATGTGAATTTTCATGACAAAAAAAAAAAANTTATTATTGTTATCATTAATAATACCGTTATTGTTATTATTATTATTATTATTATTATTTTTATTATTATTTTCTTTATTATTATTTTCATTATTATTGTTATCATTAATAATACCGTTATTATTATTATCATTATTTTTATTAATTTCTTTATTATTATTTTTTTTATTACTTATTGATTTACTTTTAGGTAGTACGTAAATCACTCCCGAAACTTCCGTTATACCATTCTCTAAATGATGATAAGTAGCGTAAACCAATCCTTCATTAATCGCACAGTTTAAAAGTCTTGATGCGGTAGCAAAATTTGCTCTTTGAGTATATGAGGTATTCATTTAAACATTCATTTATAGAGAGAGAAGGTAATGAGTGAGTGAAGAATGATGGGAGGAAGAGCGGGAAAAATCGTGAAAATTTATTTTAAATTAAAAAAAAGGATTGCCTTTCCCATGTGAATTTTCATGACAAAAAAAAAAAACAAAAAAACAAATAGATTATCCAGTGAAAAAAAAAGGTCTTCTAAATAGAAACCTTTTTTAATTTATTAATACCAAAAGAAGCTAAATTGATTTATCTTATCTGATTTATCTGATAATTATTAGCTAAATTGATTTATTTTATCTGATTCATCTGATAATTATTAAAATCGAATGCAATTTAATTTGTAATAAATTATTTTACATTATTTCATTTTTTTTACATGTACTTTTAAAACTTTTAAAAGAAATTTTCGTGTAACAGGTTCTACTTTATAATAAACTATATTTATTTTTCTTTTCCCCCCGATAACAACAAAACATGGGATAAATTAAATAAATAAAAAATTTACATCAACATATCATTTTCCTCAGCAAAAGATATATCTAAATTAGAAAATAAATCAAGAGGATTATTTTCCCTCTCCTTATTAGAATAATTGATTGGTAAAGCATTGGTGGTTTGAATTAAAATCATGAATATTACAATTATGACGATGGTGAAAATTTTGTTAGAGGTCTTCATTTTTTAATGAGTCGAAGATATTGAAAAAAATTCGGTTCCGGCCGAAGAATGAATTCGTTAAATTTCTTTAAATTTTTTTAAAAAAAGGAATGATAATTTTATACGAAAGTATTTTCTGGTTTCTTATTTTAGTAGTCACTGGGACTTTTTTGTTTTTCTTCTTTAGTAGTCACTGGGACTTTTTGTTTTTTTTCTTTAATAGCCACCGGGACTTTTTTTTTTTTCGTTAAAAAGTTGAGACAAATTTTACAATTTTTTAAGTATTTATCACTGTAGTTATAGTATTTTGACAGTCTTCATTTCTTTTTTCGTACGATTATTTCGTCATACAAATTAATTAAATTGAAATTCCAATTTTGGTAAAAAAAAGTTATCAATCAATCCCAAATTCTTTTTAAAGTCAACAAAGAAAATTTAAATAAAAATTATTGGTCTAAAATTTGAAATAATTATCATAATTAGAAGTTCAAACAATAATAATTATTATTATTAATTCGATTAGTATTTATTATCCATAATAAGACAATTAAGAAACTCAAAGTACATATCTTTCTTTATCTTTCATGTGTAATGCAGAGTAACAACATTTTGTCATAAAGAATTCGTTTTGACAAAGTAAGCATTTGTTTTGAGGTGCCATTTTTTAGGTGCCTTTTTCATTTTGACATTTTGAAATGACATTTGTAGCAATCAATCTTAATGAATAATTTTTTCCATTTACTATTGCAACATGATGATATTAATAGAATTTTTTTAAAGAAATCAAAACCAAATAATATGAATTAAATATATTGTGGTTACATAATGAACTTTTGCTACCAGGCAGTTGGTTTCAGGCATATTTCTTTGGTTGGACTTTATAGCATGTGATGCATAATATTAGTCTAGAGGCAAAACCCACAAAAATTTAAAATACACAATTACAATTTATTACAAATTGTTATATTTGTAGTAGTTTAAACCATTTTCATTGTTAGATCATGGTGTTTAATACAGTGAAAAGAACTTACCCATAAATATTTCGAATTATGTATTTACTATTATTGTTATTATTACATGGTAAATTGAGTTCGCGTCATAAGAATTTTATTTGAAAATACGCGTTACTATCAATTTAATATATTTTTTATCACTTGAAGACTAAATATTTGCAGCAATGAAATGTTAGAAAATGTTAGAAATAATTCTATTATTTTTCAATCTTTTTTTTTTTTAAATAAAAAATAATATAAATAAAAGAGATGAATAAATAAAAGATATTATTGAATAAAATAGGCAATACGCGTAAGTCTTTAAAGGTCTGGACCTTGTCTAGACTTTCTAAGATCATCTTAAAATACAATTTTTCTGTTGCTAACAAACAAGGGATATAAAAATACGATCCCCATATCCATAATAAGTTGAAGCCATAAATTTGTTTGCCGATTGGGCGTAAAGAAAAAGGAACTAATGATTTTGAGGAAATCATTCATCGAAATAATATAAATAATTATTCTTTAACTTGATAAAAAAAATGAAAAAAAAAGATGCGTGCCCAAACTTGGTATTCTATAAACAATTGTACGATGCAGAATGAAGGGTCTAGATCAATCTAGGCTGTCTGATCATCATTTTCAGTATTATGCATTGTTTTTCTCTAAAATTTTTCGTTAAATGATCTAAGTATCTTCAAACATTATCTTTTTTCAATTGTCGACTTATTTCATTATATTTTTATTTAAAAATCACCATTCTTTTTTAATATTATTTATTTTCCTTCCCAATTATCAATATATTCTCGTTGTATATGAGTTTTTTTAATTCTTCATCTCTCATCTCATATCTTTTACAATTATAATTCAAAACATTCTAAAATTATGTCCGGAATAAATGTTAATATTGAAGTTACAGATGACATTTATGCAAAAAGGACAGCGGAACAAGATACTAATCGTGCCCATATAGTGGCTCTTGCTGTAATTATTTTTTTCTCGTCAACTTTTTTGTTTTTTACTTTTTATTCTTTCTTTGACGAGACGAGATTTTGACTTAAATTTATAATTTTTATAGGTAAGAGAAGCATGTACAGTCGCAAACATGGGTAAAAATCAACAAGATTGGGAAGCCGCGTGTAGATTTATAATGTCAAATGATTTGTTGACATCAAGAGAAAAAGTTACAATAGTTTCTTTATTATTTAAACCGCGCTATATGTATGAAAGAATATAAATATATATATATATACATATATATATAAAAGTGTATAATATTATCTTTATTTATCTTTATTATATAAACTTTATCACGTTCTTTACATATAGCCATATGAAATTTTTATGAAATAATTTTTTAATTTCAAATTTACTTTAGTTATTATGGTTGTTTAAAACTCGTCCACGCGCATCTTTTTATTCTTTTTTATTCTTAATATTTAGGTTTGTATTTAAGATTTCTTTGATTAAGATTCATTATTCCTTTTATTTTAAGAAACCGATTTTTAAATTTCGCGTAAACATGTGATACTTAAAAGATTAAGATCAAATAAAAATTAAGATCAACGAAGCATTATATGAGCAAATTTTTATGTTTTTCCCTTTTAGTTTTAGTTTGAAGTATGTTTGAACCATAGTTACGGCTTATAGTTGCAAAAGTATCGTTTTGATAGACCCATGGTTATTTTTTTGATACAGTGCGCACAGTCTATAACCAAAATCTAATTTTCTTAAATTTAACCAATAAAAACTTTTCAAATTTAAAAAAAAATTGTATTTTCGGATTCCTGAAATCAAAAGGAATCGATTAAACAAATAATTGTATTTTCCCAATTTTGAATTGGTTTACACGTGATTTTAAACCAATAAAATTTTAAGCACGTGATCATATGATCGTATAGATGGCGGCGATTTTTTGACAGAAGTTTATTTTTTCTTTAATAATATACACACACATTCGACCACANAATTTTTATGAAATAATTTTTTAATTTCAAATTTACTTTAGTTATTATGGTTGTTTAAAACTCGTCCACGCGCATCTTTTTATTCTTTTTTATTCTTAATATTTAGGTTTGTATTTAAGATTTCTTTGATTAAGATTCATTATTCCTTTTATTTTAAGAAACCGATTTTTAAATTTCGCGTAAACATGTGATACTTAAAAGATTAAGATCAAATAAAAATTAAGATCAACGAAGCATTATATGAGCAAATTTTTATGTTTTTCCCTTTTAGTTTTAGTTTGAAGTATGTTTGAACCATAGTTACGGCTTATAGTTGCAAAAGTATCGTTTTGATAGACCCATGGTTATTTTTTTGATACAGTGCGCACAGTCTATAACCAAAATCTAATTTTCTTAAATTTAACCAATAAAAACTTTTCAAATTTAAAAAAAAATTGTATTTTCGGATTCCTGAAATCAAAAGGAATCGATTAAACAAATAATTGTATTTTCCCAATTTTGAATTGGTTTACACGTGATTTTAAACCAATAAAATTTTAAGCACGTGATCATATGATCGTATAGATGGCGGCGATTTTTTGACAGAAGTTTATTTTTTCTTTAATAATATACACACACATTCGACCACACACACTACACGCTAATATACAAACACACACACACACATATACACTCCTCTTTCTTGCATTCATTCTCTAAACTATTAATATTATTATTATAATTATCTTATTATTTCTGTGTAATATGCCGAGATGTAAAAAAACTAAGCGTGCCGCAAAAACTCGCCTTTTAAAACAAAAGCGTGATAGTATAACGGGAAAATTTGCGGTTAATACAGACTCAGATTATACTCCTTCAGATGCAGTTTATTCTTCTGAATCCGAAAATGAAGCTCAATTAGTTGAAAGAGCAAATTCTCTTTTACCAATCAAACTGGTATGGACTAAAACAGCAGAAATTTCAAAGAAACATGCAGCATACACAGGAAATTCCAAAAGTACAAAATATCGAAAAATAGGTCCTTCAGGTTCTTTTACAAAAGCAGCACAGTTATTCTGTATCTTTAATTACAATTAGAAAATTTGCACAAAAATCTCAAAGATATATGGATGCATATAGAAAAGGTTTAACTGGTAAATTGGCAGAATATACAGTAAAAAAATATAAATCTCATCGAAGAATACCTAATGAAATCTTTAATGAATTAAAAGATTCCTTTTAAATAAATAAATTTTAATAAATATAATCTTTTTTATATTTTTATATATTTCCCAATTTTATTTTATATATAAAATATATCTAATTTTAAATGCTTATAGCTCTGTCAAAAATAAATTTTATAAAATATAAATCGATAATTCTGAAAGAGCAAGTTAATGTCTATNTCCTTCAGATGCAGTTTATTCTTCTGAATCCGAAAATGAAGCTCAATTAGTTGAAAGAGCAAATTCTCTTTTACCAATCAAACTGGTATGGACTAAAACAGCAGAAATTTCAAAGAAACATGCAGCATACACAGGAAATTCCAAAAGTACAAAATATCGAAAAATAGGTCCTTCAGGTTCTTTTACAAAAGCAGCACAGTTATTCTGTATCTTTAATTACAATTAGAAAATTTGCACAAAAATCTCAAAGATATATGGATGCATATAGAAAAGGTTTAACTGGTAAATTGGCAGAATATACAGTAAAAAAATATAAATCTCATCGAAGAATACCTAATGAAATCTTTAATGAATTAAAAGATTCCTTTTAAATAAATAAATTTTAATAAATATAATCTTTTTTATATTTTTATATATTTCCCAATTTTATTTTATATATAAAATATATCTAATTTTAAATGCTTATAGCTCTGTCAAAAATAAATTTTATAAAATATAAATCGATAATTCTGAAAGAGCAAGTTAATGTCTATTATAATTATTGGTTAAAATTTCTATTTTAAGTCTGTATCACAATCTTTAATCTTTTAAAGTTGACCTTATTTTAGGCGAAAAATTTTTGGTTATAGACTGTGCGCACTGTACATCTATATAGATATTTTTTGATATTCTATTTTTTTGATACTTTAAGTAACGTGCGCAACTTATTATTCGATGGTTATGTGTATTCATATTCTATAAATCACGGGAGGACATGTTTCGGAAGAAATAGGTTAGTACAACAGTTAGTACAGTTAGTATAGTAAAATTTAGAACGAGTACAACATCAATTTTATTTATATCTAGTACATACAAATTTCTCAACCCCGGTTCAGAATAGATCCCTGGGTCTACACTCTTCTTAACCTAGGTCACATAGTTGTAACATTGACATTGATCATCTGACCATACAGACATTCCTTAGATTTTTCACCCCTACACGGGGTTAGGGTTAGGGTTTATCAGGGGTAGATATTTATCACCATGTGTCGCAAAAGATTTCGTTTTTGATAGATCTATGGTTATTTTTGATATATATTAGGCATATCAAAAAAATAACCACTTTTTTACATGCATCTTGATATATCAAAAAAATAACCCCTGATCTATCAAAAATGAAATTTTTGCCCATGTGTCACTAGAATTTTTACATGTGGAAAAGGAAAACCAACATTTATCCATAAAGACTGCACGTGAAAAATATCTGATCACCTGCCAGATTATGGTCCAATAAAATTCAGGAAAATTAAAATATCACGTGGGGTGAAAAATCTGTTGGTGATACTGGGGTAAATATGTAACACTGACGAAATACCTAATTACAAACCCTGGTTACAATGCCAAGTGATTTCAGACAGTCAGAAACTTTATAAATAACAATCCACTGTATTTGTTTCGCTTGGTCTGTAAAACCACCCGGCCGAAGGATAAACCCCATAACCCATTTAAATTATAGGCAAAAGGTTAAAAAAAAAGGAAAAGCATAATTTAAAGGAGTTAGTAGATTTACATCTTTCCGTTCTCTCGTTTATATCACCTATTCATATTTTCCCATTTTGAAAAATAAAGGTAACAACGGAAAGTTGGAATATATATCGTTAATGTAACTTTGTATTGGTAAATCATTTATTATTTGAAATTCATTGTAATATAATATATTCAATTCAACAATTCAATTGGTCGATAATTAAAAGTAGTTCTATTCACCTGTTATATCGTTAATGGGACTTAATTGGTTAATCATTTATTACTTGTATTAATGATATTAATGATATAATTATTTAATTAATAATTCAAATCGGGAAATAGGAGAGTTATAGTTTTATAATGTTACACGGAATTTCAAAATAATGCAAGTGCGTGTTGTAAATGTCTATAGAGCTTTATTAAAATAGATTATGGATTATTCTAGTAACCTTAAATCGGTAAAACTTCTCCGACAGGCTTCTGAACTGGTCATTATGTCCAAGCCTTAGTTCGAAATAACCTTAAACGAATACTCAAATAATAACCTCAAACAAAAAATATTAAACAAAATTAAAAGAATAAATAAAAGTTATGACAAAGTGCTAAACTTATGATATAGAATTTCGGTGTGAAATAAGTTAATTGCTACCATGAATTTTTCTTCGCTTGGCACAAGGTAGAGAAGGTCAAAAGTTTTCTCAAAAAGAAAAACGTGGGAATTTTGTTGTATATTGTTGGTATAAATCTATTTGTTCAATTTGATCTTGTTTGTTTACCTGACTTGAAAACTATAATTTCAGGAAACGCAAATATATTTGGTGTAAGGTCATTTGCTTCAGTATATTTTTAAAATAGAAAACATTGAAAGTGGCTGGCTTATAATGCTGTGAAAATTTTATTTCACATGACTTGACAATTAATAATTCTTATCAAATGGATTCTTAAAGGCTTTTAGAAGAATTCAAGTATATAAGGAACAAATGTTACTAATAAAGCTAAGTTTTAAACATAATAAACATAATAGATAAAATTGATAAATCTTCCAACGATATCATGATAGCAAACAAGATATGCTAAATTTGTTGAATTCAATAAACTCTATAAAAAAGATTATCATAGATAAAAGAACTTTTAAACTTTGAAATATTCCGAGCCACAATTTACGAAATTTCAAAAGAAAAACAACGATTACCTTTGGGTGATTTATGAAGTCTTGTAGAATTAAATTGGGTTTGTATCGTTCAATCCTTTCGTTACGTTCTATGCAGATTTTTATTAATTCATTTCCGGTTGTGGGAGGCTTTTTAAACAAAATTACAAATTTTCGAGAAAACGTGTATCTTAACCTTATGATAATTGGTTGATTGTGTAATGAATAATTGTTATGCAAGGAAAATCACAAAAAAGAAATCAAATAGCAGATCACTCATAAACCAAATCTCGGTTTTGTCGACCAATCAACACCCGTTTCGAAACCACAAGGGTTGACTTTGGCTCATGTATATAAATTGTTTCAAAATTTGATTAGTTCTATTTTTTTTTTTTTCATTCTGAATAAAAATGTTGCCTTCTCTCCCTACAGAAACTTTTCGAGAAATTTTTAAATATTTAGATATTTTCTCATTAAATAATTGTGCTTTAGTTAATAAATTATGGTGTATTAACTCGGTTGGTTTGATATGGCAGGATCCATTTGAATTTTTATCAGAAGAAAGAGAAATGATTTCCCGAGGCCCCAAACTTATTAACACATATATATCTTGCTTATCCCCAACATCACTTAAAAATTTGAATATAATACCTTCACCTTTTAAACCTTTCAATAAAGCATTTTTTGATTACGCGTCATTTCTTAGAAATCTTGATTATTTGATTTTAGTATCATCTGTGAAACAATGGCTGAAAATTTCATTAAAAAATTACAAAAATCTAAATCGAAAAGAAATTGAAAAAATAGAAGTGAAGGTTATAATTGAATTATGTACCTCATTTTTCCAACACTGTAGATTACGTAAACTTGGTTTTCTTCCACATGGACTCACATATATCTTTGCAGATAATTATTTGCGAGATACTCCATTTATTCAATTATGCGATTTACCTAATGCCAATATTTGTTTGTCGCATTTAGAAGAGTTGAGATGTTTTGGTAAATCTTTCTTAAATCTGAAATCTTTATTAAATCTTAAATATTTCAAATATTTCTTATATTTTAAGTTATAAATCTTTCTTATTATTTTAAATATTTTAAATATTTTCACTTTATTTTGTTTATTTTACTTAACTTTTGTTTATTTTACTTAACATTAAATTTTTTTTTTTTTTAATAGGTTTGACTCCAAATGAAATTTTATGTAGGATAGCGGAAATTTCTAATAAACTTAAGGTTTTAGATATTCGAGATGGATTTGAGAGAAATGAAGGATTAAAAAAATTATTTGAAGCTCAAAATAATCTTCAAGAATTTACAATAACTACTACAGAATCATTATCATTAATTTCAAAATCTTTACATAAAAAAGTTCAAAATTTACGAACGATCCACATATATTGTCACGATCACATTCCACTTAGTACATTTGAAGGCGTGACGAATATTCAAGAATTAACCCTATGTGACGATTTGAGATTTGGTCCCGTGATGGAAGTAGATCCAATAACAACAAAACAATTTAGTTCAAGTTTTACCAGATTGAAAATATTGGATTTAACACTAAAGGATCGAAATCTTTTACAAATTTCATCAGTAATTCGTAAAACAAATGGAAACTTACAACAAATTAGTTTACATTTTGGAATTCCCATAGACCCACATAATTTCATCACATTAATTAACACAATAGCCGAAACATGTCCGAATTTGAAACAATTAATTCTACGAATTCCAAATGATGCAATTAATAGGATACCGTTTTTACTTGCATCCTGCTCAACTCTCAAATGTGTAACTTTTGTTGGAGAAACTGAAGAAATCAGTAAAATTTTGGTAGAAATAGGAAAGAATATACCAAAAGATTTAAAAAGACTTTGTTTAAATAATGAAAAGTGGACTTATAGTGAAAATTCATTGAGAAAATTTCTTGATAATTGTGAAAAAAGATTAAAATCTAAACCTTTAATATTTGTAAGAGGAAGAAATATGGGAAAATCAGAAGTTTTAGATTCATATATTACTAAAGGGATAGTTCGAGTAGTTTCAATGTAATTAAAGTTAAGTGATCATATGATCCATGTGATTAAACGGATAATAAATTAATTTGTATAGAAAATGTAAATGGTTAGAAGGGAAATAAATATTTTAATAATTCTCATTTTGTAAAGCCTCCGATTGGTAAAATATTTTCAATCCATTCATGATGGTTTGAAGGGATTCTCCATTTAAGACATTCTCTAATTCGTGTAATGTTAAATTTATTCGATGATCCGTGACACGGTTCTATAAAGATAAAGATAAAGATGGTTAGTAACAATATAAAAAAAAAACTTGAATATCCAATAGTTCTAAATACCTGTGCAAAATTATAGGTTCTAATCTTTTCTGATCTATCACCAGTTCCAACCTTTTAAAGAAAAAAAATGTAAAATAAATATATATATATGTAATAATTATAATTATTATATTTTATATAAACGCACTTGTCGTTTACGCGCATAACTTCTTTCTTGATGTACTCGATTACGTTCCATATCGAATAATCTTGCTTTTAAAATCTTTAGAGCTTTCGCTTTATTCTAAAAAAAATAAATTCAAAGAATAAATTTATTTATCTACTCAATTAGGTATTATTCAAAAAAAAAAAATTTGTTTTTTTTTTAACCTTTGGTTGGGATCGTTCATCTTGTATTGCAACAACAAATCCAGTTGGAATATGCGTTATGCGGACAGCACTGGAAGTAGTATTCACGTGTTGACCCCCTTTACCACTTGATCGATAAGTATCAATTCTCAGGTCTAATTCTCGAATATTAATATCAGCCTAAATTTTTTTTTTTTTTTNGTTCTATAAAGATAAAGATAAAGATGGTTAGTAACAATATAAAAAAAAAACTTGAATATCCAATAGTTCTAAATACCTGTGCAAAATTATAGGTTCTAATCTTTTCTGATCTATCACCAGTTCCAACCTTTTAAAGAAAAAAAATGTAAAATAAATATATATATATGTAATAATTATAATTATTATATTTTATATAAACGCACTTGTCGTTTACGCGCATAACTTCTTTCTTGATGTACTCGATTACGTTCCATATCGAATAATCTTGCTTTTAAAATCTTTAGAGCTTTCGCTTTATTCTAAAAAAAATAAATTCAAAGAATAAATTTATTTATCTACTCAATTAGGTATTATTCAAAAAAAAAAAATTTGTTTTTTTTTTAACCTTTGGTTGGGATCGTTCATCTTGTATTGCAACAACAAATCCAGTTGGAATATGCGTTATGCGGACAGCACTGGAAGTAGTATTCACGTGTTGACCCCCTTTACCACTTGATCGATAAGTATCAATTCTCAGGTCTAATTCTCGAATATTAATATCAGCCTAAATTTTTTTTTTTTTTTCTATTAAAAAAAAAAAAAAAACTTGAATATTAATTCATATGATAAAATCACTAAATGATTACCTCAGTGGGTTCAGGTAAAATTGCTACAGTGATAGTACTTGTATGCACGCGTCCTGCTTTTTCCGTAGCGGGAACTCTTTGAACTCTATGTACTCCTGATTCATATTTCATATTTCCAAAAACGCCCACACCTGATATTGAGGCGGTAACTTCCTATTAAAAGTTCTTAAAATTACCAATTAATAATTCATATAATAATTATAATTGTTTTAAAAGTACCTTTATTGCGCCTAAAGAATCTTCATCAATTGATAACTTTTCAAACTTCCATTTACACAATAAAGCATACCTTTCATACATATTCAATATATCGGCTGCAAATAATGCAGCTTCTTCGCCTCCGGTACCTAAATGGAGTAAAATATTCTGCATATGATTAATATCTAATACGTTTTAATATATTTAATTAGACTATTTAAAGTTTAAATATAAATTCCTTAAATAGTTTATAAGAATTAAACTAATTAGAGTATTTTATTAATGTAATAATAATTATTCTACCTGCACGGATTTCCAACACTGCATTTTTTTCATCAATATCATCTTTTGGTAATAGAGCAGTTATGACAGATTGCTCTAAACTTTTTAATTTTTCTATAGTTTCTTGGTATTCTTCATGTGCGAGTTTTTTAAAGTCTTCATCTCCTGATTTGTCGCTAATAAACATATTGATTTCGTCAAGTTCCTATTTTTTACGTTTTGTGTATATATTGTATACATTTTTATTTATGTGTGTGTGTATATAAATATATATACAAATAAATATACGAAGATATATACAAATATATATACAAATATATATACAAATATATATACACAAATATATATACAAATATATATACAAATACATATTTTATTTTTAGAATAAATTTAAATAGTTAGATCCCAAACACCTTGAGTTTTTTTCATTTCCTGATACGGGATAACAATAGATGAAAGGTCTGATAATTCTTTAGAATTACGGGCAAGAAAATCCGAATCAATTACATCTAAAGACTAAAAATAAATGATATTAATAATTTTAATAAATTATGAAACAAAAAATGAAACTTTTTTTATTCAAATTTTTTAATTACTTGACTATTTAATTCTTTTGATAAAACAGTATGACGGGTAGTCAATTTTTCTAATCTTTCAATAACCTTATTATTTAATAAGGAACCTTTGAACGATGATATAGGCTTAGTAGTTACTACATAAAAAAAAAACATCATAAAATATATTCAAAAAAGATTTAAGAGTAAATAATAAAATTCGATTGTCAAATTAACTATTTATATTGAAAATAAAATACCAGATGAAAAAGTACAGTTTTGTACTAAACATTTTTTTGCAGAGTAATAATAAAGACATTTTGATGGGATCAAAAAAATTGGGCGAAACGAATATATTGAAACCATGGTTATCAATTTTAGGAAAAGTAAAAAAAAAAAAGTTGTTTAAAGTTCGCTTTCACGTGATTCGTATACATGAAATATTTGCCTTTTGTATCGGATCAGATTTGTATGTCACTTATTAATAGCAAATACAAAAAAAAGACACACCACACTATGAAAGATTCAATATTTTTTTAGTGAGAGGTTTCTACAAATATTTGATTTTTTTATTTTTTTTTTGAGAAATATGATTAAATGTAAATGCTATAACTACATATTGAGTAAACCGAAAAAAANAAATTTTTTAATTACTTGACTATTTAATTCTTTTGATAAAACAGTATGACGGGTAGTCAATTTTTCTAATCTTTCAATAACCTTATTATTTAATAAGGAACCTTTGAACGATGATATAGGCTTAGTAGTTACTACATAAAAAAAAAACATCATAAAATATATTCAAAAAAGATTTAAGAGTAAATAATAAAATTCGATTGTCAAATTAACTATTTATATTGAAAATAAAATACCAGATGAAAAAGTACAGTTTTGTACTAAACATTTTTTTGCAGAGTAATAATAAAGACATTTTGATGGGATCAAAAAAATTGGGCGAAACGAATATATTGAAACCATGGTTATCAATTTTAGGAAAAGTAAAAAAAAAAAAGTTGTTTAAAGTTCGCTTTCACGTGATTCGTATACATGAAATATTTGCCTTTTGTATCGGATCAGATTTGTATGTCACTTATTAATAGCAAATACAAAAAAAAGACACACCACACTATGAAAGATTCAATATTTTTTTAGTGAGAGGTTTCTACAAATATTTGATTTTTTTATTTTTTTTTTGAGAAATATGATTAAATGTAAATGCTATAACTACATATTGAGTAAACCGAAAAAAACGGGAAAATTAAAGTTCTATATGAATTAATCTACAATTATTTTTGTTTATCTCGGTTAACCAATTTCATTGCTAAAAATGCTAAACATGACCACGCCAATGCAATAAATGTTATATTATACAAAGCTTTTAGATAATGGTCAAAGCTATATGTAAATTTTAGACTTTCTGTATGAATTTCAATCCATCTAAATAGAAATTTTAAAATTTTAAAAATTTTAAAAATTAAAGAAATAAAGAAATTTCGAATTATTTATAAATATTATAAAATACACACCTTCCTGGATCTAATTCTTTAAGATATAATGCTTCAACAGACCATCTTGGTGCAGAAAGCTAAATAAACAAAAATAAACAATTTAAGCAAATAAATAAAATAAACAAATAAATAATAACATAATATAAGTTGGGAAATAACTTACATCAAAAATCCAGTAAATCCACTTCAAGTTATTATCTGCTTTAACCATATCCAATCTAGGAGTTGCTCCACTTAAAACCATACCAAAAAAAAGAGCAAATCCCGTACTAACTAATCCTAATTTCTCTTTTGAAAAAATAGCAGATAAGAAATAACCTAGAAATAATCATATTACATTTTAAATATATAAAAATATTAAAAATAAATATAAAAATAAACATAAATTTATTAAATATTAATAATTTACCCATTTTCCATGCCGCAATATAAGTAAGTAAAACAATAACATAAATTTCACTGAAACGTGATTGATATGAATAGAATAATATAAATGCTAATGAAAACATTAGCCCAGCTATTATGATCCTTGGAACGTCTGCAATACTTTTTGCTAAGTAATAAGGTATAGTTTTCATTCCTGAAGATGTATCACGCCAGTACACAACTTTTTCATATCCAAATGTTGTTGTTCCAGCTAATAAAAATAACAATAATAATAATTAATTTAATTAATTAATAATATTAATACCAATATTGTACAAATATTGTAACAGTATTATTGTTTTATATATTTTATATAAATTTACCATTGATGCCACAAAATGTTGCTCCCAAGGCTGCAAATACTCCTACAGTCTAGAAAAGAAATAAACAAAATTTAATTTCTTTTTTTCTTTAATATAATAAATAAATATTTATATTTTCTTTTACCTGAAGGGTATCATTCGGTGTCACACAACGTGCTACGTCAACAAAAGGCGATATAGAACATATCTCATCAGGTGCTCGTCCAATGTAATAAAAGTTACTCGTTGCCAAAGAAACGAATGTTCCGCAACCAAGATGTAATAATTGATCAAACAAAAATCTTGTTTTGTTTCGATAAATTTGTAAACATGCTCTTTTAAATAAAAGCATAAATGATAAAAAAACATTCGGCGTTTGACGAACGGGATCTTTCGTCCAAAAAATAAATCCTTTAAGAAAATGTGAAAATTCTAATCCAATATCAATCGCATATTGATAGGAATCATGTATAAGTTGATAAATCGGTGAACAAAATCCTGTTGCAAATCCAGATCTTAATGATGATGATTCAATATTAATTATTACTCCTTGATAATCATTAGAAACACTATTACTATATACTGATGAAGCTCTGCTTCTTTTCTGAGATTGAAATGCCCATTCATAATAAAGATCTTCTAAGCTTAAATCACTATCCTTTGGTTTTACTAATAAGCAAAAATATATATATAAAAATTCATATAACTTTGTCAATATATATTAAATACAGTAATTATTGAAAATATATTAAATTATTATTTGTTTATACCTCTTCCTGATGCTATTTCCATCATAAAATCAGGTTCACTAGAAAAATAAATGAAATAAATTATTGAAATTATTAATAAAATTATTAATAAAATTATTGAAATTATTCGAAATTTCAAATAATAATTTCCAAAATACCTTTCATCTTCAGGAAGAACAAATCCAAGTTCATTAAAATATTTCATTGCTTCATTCCGTGGTCCGAAATATACAACTCTCCCTCCTTTACCCAACAACATAAGATCATCAAACATTTTAAAAGATTTTTCTGATGGTGAATGAATTACGGCTGCAACTGTAATCCCTTGATGTTTCGCAATTTTTTTCAATAATTTACATACTTCTAATGCTGTTGTAGAATCTAAACCTGATGTTGGTTCATCCTACAAACAACCAAAAAAAAAATATTTCAATAAATTAAAATTTTAATAATTTTAATGATAATTTTTAATTTAATGATAATTTTTATGAATCTTACTAAGAAAAGGATAGATGGTTCTGCTACAAGTTCCATTCCAATATTTGTGCGTTTCCTTTGACCACCCGATATACCTCGTGACTCTGTAAAGTGAATTTTTTTTTTTTTTNGGTCCGAAATATACAACTCTCCCTCCTTTACCCAACAACATAAGATCATCAAACATTTTAAAAGATTTTTCTGATGGTGAATGAATTACGGCTGCAACTGTAATCCCTTGATGTTTCGCAATTTTTTTCAATAATTTACATACTTCTAATGCTGTTGTAGAATCTAAACCTGATGTTGGTTCATCCTACAAACAACCAAAAAAAAAATATTTCAATAAATTAAAATTTTAATAATTTTAATGATAATTTTTAATTTAATGATAATTTTTATGAATCTTACTAAGAAAAGGATAGATGGTTCTGCTACAAGTTCCATTCCAATATTTGTGCGTTTCCTTTGACCACCCGATATACCTCGTGACTCTGTAAAGTGAATTTTTTTTTTTTTTAATTTAAAATATATATAAATATTGTTTTTTCGACAATATAAAATAAAGAATGGAAATTACCTTCATCACCAATAGCAGTATCCATTACATGACTCAATTCCAAAAATTTAATAACTTCAACAACTTTTCGTTTCTTTTCCTCACGTGGCATTTCTGTTGGTAAACGCATTAGTGCGGAATGCTAAATATTTTTGATTTTATAAAGTAAATTAAAAAAAAATTAAACTTTAATAAATTTAGATAAAATTGATGCTAGATATTAGATCAAAAATTAACATACCACCAAAATTTCGCGGATCGTTAGCTCTCTGAGCATTATATCTAAAAATAGATTAAAAATAACATTAATATTTTTTATATTTTTCTTAATTAAAAGGTGGATATTATATGAAATGAATATTATCAATCAACCTTCTTGAGGTACAAATCCAATAAGTTTTCTGTAATTGCTTAGAGGCCTTGAAATTCCATTAACTATAGAGTAAACGCAACATTATTAATTTATATAAATTATAATTGAGTCTAATTAAGTATATTTGAGTACATATTATATACCTTTTATTCTTCCATTGGTTTTTCTTACTTTTCCTGTCAAAAGGGAAACTAATGTGGTTTTACCTGCACCTAAAAAAACAAATATTAAAATATAAAGGTTATATGTAAATTATATTAATAATCTTAATAATTATCAACAATTGTTTATGTATATTTAAATAACAAACCAGATGGTCCCATGATCGCACATGTTCTACCATGTTTAAGTGATCCTGAAACTCCCTTAAAAAATAATTTGAATTTGAATTATTAAGAAAGAAAGAAAAAAAGCGGTAGTATGAATATAATGAAATATGAATTGTGATTAAATTAAAAAATTACCTTCATAACTTCGATGCCGGAAGGTAAAACTAAACCTAAATCTTCAAATTCAATATCAAATGTTTTTGAAACACGATCTAAAATATTTTCACTATTTTCAATTCTAGGTTCTATTAATAATCTCTTATATTTTTTATTCTTTTCATCATCTGCTTTCTTTTTGATTTGGAATAATATTAAGATCAATAATATTATGGCTGCTACTAAAACTCCAATTAAATATTTATTGGCAAATGTTGATCCGGGTGGACAAAATGCCATATAATGACAAGATAATGGGTTCACGGTTCCTATATTTATTAAAAAAAATATACATAAAAAGAACTCGCAAAGAAAAGACACAGCAAGACCTGATCAAATATTTTTCTTACCTACGGGGCAGAAGAAACCTATTACATAAAAATATTATAAAAATATTATAGTAGAATATTATAAAAATATTATAGTAGAATATTATAAAAATATTAAATAAATAAGTCAAAAGAAAAAAATAAAAATGAAAAGTCTATTATATTAAATTATTCTTTACCTTCAGGACAAAGTTTGATTGTTTTTGGAGTTTCACAATAATAACCTCCACAACAATAATTGGGCTGTGCTATTTTATTAAAAAAAAAAAAATTAATTAATAAAGTTATTTGACGAGCGACATGAGAAATTTAGATCAAGAAAAAAATTTTCATAATACATACCACCTATTTAGATATATTAAGATAGTTTAATAATTTAACATTTTAGTCATATATTAAATTTGAGCGTAAAATAAAAATAATAATAATTATACTAACTATTTTCTGGACAATAAAATCCATCAGTACATTCGAATTTTGTTGAGTTATTTGGACCGAGACAATAATATCTATACGGGAAGTCATTAAATAAAAATAATAAATTAAATATTATATTAAATTTTAAATAAGATCAGAAATCTTTAATTCTTTATTTACCCAGCTTCGCAGTCCCAGCTGACGCTTTTATTTTCGTAAGGACGTGGTGTGGAAACGTAAACGCAATCATCAAGAGGCTGGAATATGATTTTAATTTATATATGGTTTAATATTTAAAGTTTATCAATTTTATCACCCGTGTACTTTTGATCATTGGTCAAATGATTCACGTTATTTCGATTTAATTATCGTTATGATTATTATCACTTTTTCTTTTTCTTTACCTTAGTTCCATCATCCGGTACGATAGGCTGCGTTGAAATTAAAGCAGCATAAACCCGAGGATCCAAATAAGTTTCGTAAACAGACGTATTTTGTCCAGGCACATCAACTGCTACTGGGATTGATTCTGTAGGAACCGTTGTAGGAATCGTCCCAGGAATTGATGTGATAGTAATAGATTCTTGACTTGATATTTTATTTGGGAATAAAAAAATTCCCAATAAACTTATTATTATTATCCATTTAGAAAAAATAATTGATTTCCTTTTTGTCATTTTTAAAAATTTTTTTTTGTTGATAAAATTTTGATCTATTATTTTAGTTATTCTATATAGTTATTGTAATTAATTATAATATAATATTATTCATATTTTTTTAAAAAAAATTTTGTTTCTATTTAATTTTATCAACCTGTTAAAGTAAAAATCAGAGAAAAATGGTCTACTTTATACTTTTTACATAAAAATAGGTCTCTCTGTCATACGGTTCTTTAAGTTAATTGTTAGACTTTTTGTTTTAGACTTTTTGTGTTAAACTACTTTTATTGATATTATTGTAATGTAAATGTTCATGTTATGTATTGTTTAATTAATTTCAATTTTTATAAATTATTTAATATATGACAATAAATTAAAATGATGACATCAATAAATATATATGATTAGATTATAAAGGGTTTTATTAGGTGTTTATTCTAATAATTAATAATTAATTTTTGAAACAAAAAAAAAGACTTGTTTGAAATCTCAGTAAATATTATTTCCTTATTTAGCATATTTTTGTGTTCTACTAATTAGCGTGATTTCCATGTTAGGTTCTTCTAGATGAATTAACAAGGTTTGCGGTGACAATCCTCCTATTATTGATTTAGAATTATGAAATTTTTTACTCTTTTACTATTCTTAATATGTTACTAATATTATCATGAAGTTTCATAATCTTGTATTAAAATTTATGTACGAAATGATTTCTTTTTAAAACGTGCTAATGATTTTTTTTCGTTTAATAAGGTGAAATTTATAAAAATAGAATTATCAGAACAATAATAATAATAATAATACTTAATAATTTTTAATGATATATACAATTTTTAGCCATACCAATCGAAATATTTATTAAAAGAACTTTGAAATTGTGTCTTTTTAATTCAAGTATTAAATATAACTTTAAAAAAACTTAAAAAATATAAAAATAGTCTCTAGATATTGTCAATTATATAAATATTACTTTGATCATATATTAATATATTCTTTAAATGCCCGCGTAGATGCAAGCGTATGAAGTGCATATGAACATCATATTTGCCTTTTGTATCAGATTTCTGAATCGTTACTGGATGTCACTTATTAATAGCAAACACACTCTGAAAGAGGATGCTTTTTGGTGAACAGGTTTCCATAAATATTCGAAATATACGGACTGATTTAGTTCATAGAAAACAAATTATTATTTAACATCGAAAAATAAACAATAAATGATCTGTCATTTATATCTACTGCATTTATTCTACAAAATATATAACAATAAGATTAATAATTGATATATTTCAAATCTATTAAATAATGAAAGAAATAAAAACTTTTTTCATATAAAAATTCTAAAAGAATATATAATTTATATAGATTAAGAATAGGTAACCAAAAATAATTTCATTTGTGATCTGCACTAACTAATAAGTTGAATCGTAAATTTCGGTGGCCTTTAGAGCCCAGGAAGAATTATGAAAGACCAGGAGAGGATCACGGTCCGAAAAAAAGAAATATCAAACGGATGGGTTGGTCGTCCACGTAATTACCATAATCTAGCATGGGTCTCTGGGATAAAAGAAATCTAGCTACGCTCGATGAATATTTTAGGAGTTGTCCTCTAAGGGGGTTTTGCAAGGAATGAAATTATTTTTCTTTTATTCCTGGTGGGTGAGGTGTTGCCCTCAAAGTTGTTATAGGAGAGGGCACATACGTACTTTCCAGTTATCTGACGTCGCAGGATGATGACCTAAAATCCAGTTTTAATTGAATGGAACCATATTAAGTAATAAGCTAAAGGATTAAATGCTACATTATTAAATGCTATGTTTGAATAATTATATATTGTGTAAACCGAAAAAAGGGGAAAAAATTAAATGAAAGTTTTATATGAATGAATCTATATAATTATTTTTGTTTATCTCGGTTAACCAATTTCATTGCTAAAAATGCTAGACATGACCATGCCAATGCAATGCGTAATATATTATTCAAAACTTTTGGATAATCGTCAAAGCTATATGTATAGCTTAGATCTTTTTCATGAATTTCGACCCATCTATATAATTTTAGAAATTTCGAAATTTTAGGAATAAAGAAATTTCGAATTATTTAAACATATTATAAAATACATACTTTCTTGGATCTAATTCTTTAAGATATAATGCTTCAACAGCCCACCTTGGTGCAGAAATCTAAATAAATAAAAAATAAACAAATAAAGCAAATAAATAATAATTAAACTAAATAAATAAACTAAATAAATAAAATAAATAAATAAAACAAATGAAAAAAATAAAATAAATAAATAAAATAAATAAATAAANAGTAATAAGCTAAAGGATTAAATGCTACATTATTAAATGCTATGTTTGAATAATTATATATTGTGTAAACCGAAAAAAGGGGAAAAAATTAAATGAAAGTTTTATATGAATGAATCTATATAATTATTTTTGTTTATCTCGGTTAACCAATTTCATTGCTAAAAATGCTAGACATGACCATGCCAATGCAATGCGTAATATATTATTCAAAACTTTTGGATAATCGTCAAAGCTATATGTATAGCTTAGATCTTTTTCATGAATTTCGACCCATCTATATAATTTTAGAAATTTCGAAATTTTAGGAATAAAGAAATTTCGAATTATTTAAACATATTATAAAATACATACTTTCTTGGATCTAATTCTTTAAGATATAATGCTTCAACAGCCCACCTTGGTGCAGAAATCTAAATAAATAAAAAATAAACAAATAAAGCAAATAAATAATAATTAAACTAAATAAATAAACTAAATAAATAAAATAAATAAATAAAACAAATGAAAAAAATAAAATAAATAAATAAAATAAATAAATAAAATTACATCAAACATCCAGTAAATCCACTTCAGGCTATCATTTGATTGAACGATATCCAATCTAGGAGTTGCTCCACTTAAAACCATACCAAAAGCCAGAGCAAATCCTGTACCAACTAATCCAAATTTCTCTTTTGAAAAAATAGCGGATAAGAAATAACCTAAAAATAATCACATTACATTTTAAATATATAAAAATACTAAAAATAAATATAAATATAAAATATTAAAAATAAAGATAAATATATTAAATATTAATAATTTACCCAATTCCCATGACGCAAAATAAGAAAGTAAAACAATAACATAAATTTCACTGAAACTTGATCGCTGTGAATAGAATAATATGAATGCTAATGAAAACATTAGATCAGCTAATAAGATCCTTGGAATGTCTGCAATACTTTTTGCTAAGAAATAAGGTATGGTTTTCATTCCTGAAGATGTATCACGCCAATATACAACTTTTTCATATCCAAATGTTGTTATTCCAGCTAACAAAAATAACAATAATAATAATTAATTTAATTTTAATTAATATCAATAAATATTATATAAATATTATTATTTTATATATTTCATAAATTTACCATTGATGCCACAAAATGTTACTCCCAAGGCCACAAATACTCCTACAGTCTAAAAAGAAATAAACAAAGTTAAATCTCTTTTTTTTTTTTTTATTATAAAAAATTATTATTATTTTTTACCTGAAGGGTATCCTTCGGCGTTAAACAATTTGGTAGTTCAATGTAAGGCGTTATAGAACACATCTGTTGAGGTGCTGGTCCAATATAACCAAGGTCATTTGTTGCCAAAGAAACAAACGCTCCGCAACCGAGATGTAATAATTGATCAAACAAAAATCTTGTTCTGTTTCGATAAATTTGTAAACATGCTCTTTTAAATAAAAGTATAAATGATAAAAAAACATTCGGCGTTTGACGAACGGGATCTTTCGTCCAAAAAATAAGTCCTTTAAGAAAATATGAAAATTCTAATCCAACATCAATCGCATATTGATAGGAATGATAAATCGGTGCAAAAAATCCTGTTGCAAATCCAGATCTTAAAGATGATGATTCAATATTAATTATTACTCCTTGATAATCATTAGAAACACTATCATTGTATACTGATGATGGGGCTCTGTTTTTTTTCTGAGATTGACATGCCCATTCATAATAAAGTTTTTCTAAGCTTAAATCAATATCTTTTGGTTTTACTAATAAGCAAAAAATTACATATATTTATATAACTTTGTCAATATAATATATTAATTATTGAAAATAGATTAAATATATTATTATTTGTTTATACCTCTTCCTGATGCTATTTCCATTATAAAATCAGGTTCACTAGGAAAAAAATAATTTATATAAATTATTAATAAAATTATTGAAATTATTCGAAATTTCAAATAATAATTTCCAAAATACCTTTCATCTTCAGGAAGAATAAATCCAAGTTCATTAAAATGTTTCATTGCTTGATCCCGAGGTCCGAAATATACAACTCTCCCTCCTTTACCCAACAACATAAGATCATCAAACATTTTAAAAGATTTTTCTGATGGTGAATGAATTACGGCTGCAACTGTAATCCCTTGATGTTTCGCAATTTTTTTCAATAATTTACATACTTCTAATGCTGTTGTAGAATCTAAACCTGATGTTGGTTCATCCTACAAACAACCAAAAAAAAAATATTTCAATAAATTAAAATTTTAATAATTTTAATGATAATTTTTAATTTAATGATAATTTTTATGAATCTTACTAAGAAAAGGATAGATGGTTCTGCTACAAGTTCCATTCCAATATTTGTGCGTTTCCTTTGACCACCCGATATACCTCGTGACTCTGTAAAGTGAATTTTTTTTTTTTTTTAATTTAAAATATATATAAATATTGTTTTTTCGACAATATAAAATAAAGAATGGAAATTACCTTCATCACCAATAGCAGTATCCATTACATGACTCAATTCCAAAAATTTAATAACTTCAATAACCTTTCGTTTCTTTTCCTCACGTGGCATTTCTGTTGGTAAACGCATTAGTGCGGAATGCTAAATATTTTTGATTTTATAAAGTAAANATTAAATATATTATTATTTGTTTATACCTCTTCCTGATGCTATTTCCATTATAAAATCAGGTTCACTAGGAAAAAAATAATTTATATAAATTATTAATAAAATTATTGAAATTATTCGAAATTTCAAATAATAATTTCCAAAATACCTTTCATCTTCAGGAAGAATAAATCCAAGTTCATTAAAATGTTTCATTGCTTGATCCCGAGGTCCGAAATATACAACTCTCCCTCCTTTACCCAACAACATAAGATCATCAAACATTTTAAAAGATTTTTCTGATGGTGAATGAATTACGGCTGCAACTGTAATCCCTTGATGTTTCGCAATTTTTTTCAATAATTTACATACTTCTAATGCTGTTGTAGAATCTAAACCTGATGTTGGTTCATCCTACAAACAACCAAAAAAAAAATATTTCAATAAATTAAAATTTTAATAATTTTAATGATAATTTTTAATTTAATGATAATTTTTATGAATCTTACTAAGAAAAGGATAGATGGTTCTGCTACAAGTTCCATTCCAATATTTGTGCGTTTCCTTTGACCACCCGATATACCTCGTGACTCTGTAAAGTGAATTTTTTTTTTTTTTTAATTTAAAATATATATAAATATTGTTTTTTCGACAATATAAAATAAAGAATGGAAATTACCTTCATCACCAATAGCAGTATCCATTACATGACTCAATTCCAAAAATTTAATAACTTCAATAACCTTTCGTTTCTTTTCCTCACGTGGCATTTCTGTTGGTAAACGCATTAGTGCGGAATGCTAAATATTTTTGATTTTATAAAGTAAATAAAAAAAAATTAAACTTTAATAAATTTAAATAAAATTGATGCTAGATATTAGATCAAAAATGAACATACCACCAAAATTTCGCGAATCGTTAGCTCTCTGAGCATTATATCTAAATTAAATATAACATTAATGATTTTTTTTCTTCTTAATTAAAAGCTGATATGAAATGAATATTATCAATTAACCTTCTTGAGGTACGAATCCAATAAGTTTTCTGTAATAGTCTAGATTTTGCTTTTGTTCAACTATATAGTTATACGCATGTAAATTTATTAGCATTATAATTGAGTATAATTGAATATAATCAAATATGATTAAGTTTAATTGAGTATAATTAAGTGTAATCGAGTATAATTAAGTATAAATTATATACCTTCAATTCCATCTTCATTGAATTTTTTTACTTTTATTGTTCCATTGGTTTTTCTTACTTTTCCCGTCAAAAGTGAAACCAATGTAGTTTTACCAGCACCTAAAAACAAATAACAATATATAAAGTTATATATAAATTATATTGCAATTGTTTATAGATATTTTAAAGAAATTTTAATAACCAGATGGTCCCATGATCGCACAAGTTCTACCATGTTTAAGTGATCCTGAAACTCCCTTAAAAATAAGTTTAGTTGGAAAGAAGAAAAAAAGTAGTATGAATATAATGAAATATGGAATTATGATTAATTAAATTAAAAAATTACCTTCATAATTTCAATGCCGGATGGTAAAACTAAACCTAAATCTTCAAATTCAATATCAAATGTTCGTGGAACGCGATCTAAAGTTCTTTCACTATTTTCAATTCTGGGTTCTATTAATAATCTCTTATATTTTTTATTCTTTTTATTATCTTTTATCTCTTTGATTTTGAATAATATTAAGATTAATAATATAAAGACTGCTACTAAAACTACAATAAAATATTTATTGGCAGATGTTGACCCAGGTGGACAATAAGCCATATAATGACAAGATGGTGGATTCACGGTTCCTATATTTATTAAAAAAATATACATAAAAAAAACGCAAATAAAAGACAAGACTCGATCAAATATTTTCTTACCTATGGGGCAGAAGTGACCTAATATAAAATATTTTCAATAATGCAATAATATTGTAAAAATATTGTATAAATAAATCAAAATAAAATAAAATAAAATAAAAATGAAAAGTCTATTATATTAAATTATTCTTTACCTTCAGGACAAAGTTTGATTGATTTTGGAGTTTGGCAATAATAACCTTCACAACAATAAACGGGCTGTGCTGTTTTATAAAAAAAATTATTTAGTAAGTTATTCGAGAAATTTAGGCCAAAAAATTTTTTTTATAATACATACCACCTATTTAGATATATTAAGATATATTGGATGTAATTTCAAGTGTTTTATATTGAATTTTAGTTATTTATTTATTAAATTAATGAGTGTAAGATAAAAATGATAATAATTATACTAACTATTTTCTGGACAATAAAATCCATCAGTACATAAGAATTTTGATGAGTTACTCGGACCAAGACAATAATATCTATAAGGAATAATTATAATAATGAAGTTATTAAATAAAAATAAATAAATTAAATTTTAATTCTTTATTTACCCAGCTTCACAGTCCCAACTGACGCTTTTATTTTCGTAAGGACGTGGTGTAGAAACGTAAACGCATGAATCAGAAGGCTGGAATATCATTTTAATTTTAATTTATAANATTAAATTATTCTTTACCTTCAGGACAAAGTTTGATTGATTTTGGAGTTTGGCAATAATAACCTTCACAACAATAAACGGGCTGTGCTGTTTTATAAAAAAAATTATTTAGTAAGTTATTCGAGAAATTTAGGCCAAAAAATTTTTTTTATAATACATACCACCTATTTAGATATATTAAGATATATTGGATGTAATTTCAAGTGTTTTATATTGAATTTTAGTTATTTATTTATTAAATTAATGAGTGTAAGATAAAAATGATAATAATTATACTAACTATTTTCTGGACAATAAAATCCATCAGTACATAAGAATTTTGATGAGTTACTCGGACCAAGACAATAATATCTATAAGGAATAATTATAATAATGAAGTTATTAAATAAAAATAAATAAATTAAATTTTAATTCTTTATTTACCCAGCTTCACAGTCCCAACTGACGCTTTTATTTTCGTAAGGACGTGGTGTAGAAACGTAAACGCATGAATCAGAAGGCTGGAATATCATTTTAATTTTAATTTATAAGGTTTAATTTTATCATAATTGGGCATTTGTGTATGCTTTTGATCATTGGCCCGTTATTTTGAGTTATTATCGTTATGACTATTATTATCATTTTTTTCTTTACCTTAGTTTCATCATCTGGTATGGCAGGTTGCAATGAGATTAAAGCAGCATAAACCCGAGGATCCAAATAAGTTTCGTAAACAGATGTATTTTGTCCAGGCACAACAACTGCTACTGGGATTGATTCTGTAGGAACCGTTGTAGGAATCGTCCCAGGAATTGATGTGATAGTAATAGATTCTTGACATGATATTTTATTTGGGAATAAAAAAATTCCCAATAAACTTATTATTATCATCCATTTAGAAAAAATAATTGATCTTATCATTTAAAAATTTTCTGTTGATAAAATTTTAAAAAATTTAGATCTATTATTTAGTTAATAATCTATTGAGCTTCTATTTAACTGATACTGATAAAGTAATGGTGATAAAAGAAAAAAAGAAAAGGAGAAAAATGGTTTACTTTATTGTTATTATATAAAATAGGTACTGTTGTGCATGAATCTGAATTAGTCTTTTTTTACAAAAAAAGTGTTACATTTTATATGCATTTTACATATTTCATTTATTATGTTTCATTGAGATTTGAGTGTGGCGAAGAAATTCATTTAAATAGTAAATTTTAATTAATTTTGTGGAACAAATTAAATTTGGATAGGTGTTACGAGACTAGTGTAATATGGTTAGCAACAATAGCATTTGTTGTGAATTTCAGCACCCATCTCTGGGTATTTGGTTGACTCATTGTTTAAATAAAATCTATCATTTAAATACATCATTATCTATTTATTTATGTAAAATCTTTCTTTCTTTTGAACTATTTCTTCCTCCTAATTAAAGAAGTTTTTAATTAAAATGTATATCATGAAATATTTTTGATTTTTTAATATATTTTATTTACCTTTCCAAATTAAACATGTAGATATCTTGGCTGGTAATTGTTCCGGATTAGATCCAGATTTTCTTGATCAAATCCGAATCATAAATCCTTATTATAAATCCTTATCCTTAAATATTTAGGATCTATCCTTATTTTTAGAATCCATCCTTATTTTTAGGATTTATTATTTAGGATCATAATGACATTTTGAAATTTTATTAATTAATATAAAATTAAAATAAATAATTTTAAAAAAAGCATTTTACCAGCTAAATCTAATTCTCTTTGTTGTAATTATATTATTAGCATGTGAAAATAATCTTTCACATGAAACAGAGGTTGCTGGAAAAAATAGTTGATAGATAATCAATTATTTATTAAAAAGCAGTTAATTAATTAATTACAATTCGACGTTTATTCATCACGTGGTGTAAATGAAATTTACTATGGTAGGCGTGACGATTAATTATGTGATCAGGACGTGTCAATTAAACACCGAAATTGCGTTATTTTCTAAAATTCTTTTCCACAGGTGTCCCACAAACCAGAGAAGGTGAGAAGGGGAAAAGGTAAATGTATTATTAAGGCAAAGGACAAGGTAAGTATAGGTTTTTATTATTATTTAAAAAAATAAAAAATAAAAAATTCACATCTCGAATTCGCGAATGTCGAGATGCCGATTTCGATCTCTATAGGTATTCCCACGATCCAGCAAAGGTGTATTGTTAAGGCAAGGAATAAGGTAAGCATAGGTTTTTTATTATTTAAAACAAAATAAAAAATAAAAAAAAACTCTCGCGAATGTCGAGATGCCGATTTTGACTTTTACAAGTGTTCCACGAGCCAGTGAAGTGTTTTTTTTATTATTTTTTAAGAACTTATAAACCGTACGTATATAATCCGGATTATGATCCGAATTATGATCCGGATGATCCGTATCCTTAATCCGTTTTTATTTCGGATAAAATCCTTTTTAAAATAACAAATCCGGATTAAGGATTATAACACTAATGTAAACAATGCAAACATTTATAAATATACAGTATAACTAAAAGAATAAATATAAGATGTACTATCGGGCATATTGGATGCATTATATCGTGCCATTACAAGCCATCCATTTTATTGAATAAAAATATTGAATAAAGTAAATATATAGATTATTAAATAAATTAATTGAATTCAAACCATCCTCCATTCTATTTATTATTTAGGCATCATTAGATGTTCCAGAACCATTTTCTAAAGTATTTAAAGCTAAAAAAAAAAAATTAATAGTTAAAAAATATTATAAAATATAAAATCTAACCACGCCAAGGAAATATAGAATTAAAAATTGAATTTAAATTCATGAAAGAAATAAATTAAAAAGAAACAAACTTTTCCAAAGAATTCTTCCTAATTATTGATGCTTTCAACATCACCTTCCTCTAGATCACTAATTCAATCTAAATTGCTTAAATANAATCCGTTTTTATTTCGGATAAAATCCTTTTTAAAATAACAAATCCGGATTAAGGATTATAACACTAATGTAAACAATGCAAACATTTATAAATATACAGTATAACTAAAAGAATAAATATAAGATGTACTATCGGGCATATTGGATGCATTATATCGTGCCATTACAAGCCATCCATTTTATTGAATAAAAATATTGAATAAAGTAAATATATAGATTATTAAATAAATTAATTGAATTCAAACCATCCTCCATTCTATTTATTATTTAGGCATCATTAGATGTTCCAGAACCATTTTCTAAAGTATTTAAAGCTAAAAAAAAAAAATTAATAGTTAAAAAATATTATAAAATATAAAATCTAACCACGCCAAGGAAATATAGAATTAAAAATTGAATTTAAATTCATGAAAGAAATAAATTAAAAAGAAACAAACTTTTCCAAAGAATTCTTCCTAATTATTGATGCTTTCAACATCACCTTCCTCTAGATCACTAATTCAATCTAAATTGCTTAAATAAAGAAGCCAATGATATACTTGGTAATTTAATTTATAGAATCGCTCAAAATTTTAAATGAATTAATAAAAACAACCCTTTTTCAAAGAGTTCATCAGTGCTTTCAACGTCTAATTATGAAGTACCATAATTCTTCTAATATTATACAAATAAATTAGAATTGTTGGAATAACTTCTTTTATTATCTAAAATAAAATATGAAATTAGGATTCAATTAAACAAGTCAATCAAAAATAATAGAAATTATGAATTTTGATTTTAAAATTTTTGGTTCTTCACATCTTGACTTTCTTATTTGCTATTTATAGATATTGAATAATATATTCTAAAGAATTATAAAAAAAAATTATAAATAATAAAAAATCTTACCTTGTACAGTCGCGAACCCAGGATCACAGATCTGTAATAAGGTAACATAAAGAAATTACTTAAATATCTAAGATCACATAGAAGGTAATTAATCTTTTAAAAAAAATAATTTAGAACATTCACGAATCCCAAGATCGCAGGTAATCTAATCACGGATCTAATCCCAAAGAAATCCACGAGAAATAATATTTTAAAAAAATAATTTAGATCGATCCACGTATCCACAATATCTCAGTTCATGAACATATATGGTTCCTATTATGTCTTAGAAATTGGGCTTAACTTCTAAAAAAAGAAACTTGAGAAATTATAAACCTAAAATAGTCTTTTATATGTATAATTATAATATTTTAATGTTATAAAATTTCGTGGTGTGTTTTTATGAATACATATTGAGTATAGCGTTTATTATTGTTAATCTAATCAAAAAAAAATTATGATGTATGTTCGAAATCATCATTGAATTCATACCATTAATGTGTTGAATCATATTATGAAGTACAAACTTTGCGGTATAAAATTTCCCACTGGCTAAGTAAAACCTGGATGTGACCTATTTATATATATTTCGTTCAAAAAATGGAAAAATAAATAATTTATTTATTTTTTATTTTTGAAGTTGGGCATTTGAATTTGAATGTAGAAATATCGATGTATCATAGGTCTTAGGATTTCACAGTTTGATCCATCTTTCTTTTTTTGCCTAAGGCAAATTCAAATATAGAAAGATATATTCGGTGTCGGTGAAAATTCAGGTTGTTTGAAAACGTCGTTTAGGTGTCACTTTAAGTATAAATTATTATTTACACTAATTGATAATTTATTTTGCCAAAAAACAACCTCCTGTTCTTGATCATTCGTTAGATTAGATAATAACAGAAGAAATTTTATTATTGAATTTTGGATGAATCCGAATGTGAACACACCCAGTGTATTATTTATAAAACCATTTTCACAATTCAATATTTTTTTAATAAATACTTTAAATATTAAAAAAAAATATTTAATGAGAATTGCTTAAATCTTCATCTATGGGAAAGACGGAGCAACAACTAACATTATCTTTAAACTTACAAACATTTAAAAGCATTAACATTAAACTCCTTAACTCCTCAACTAATTTTCTCTCCAATTTAAGAGCCCATAATTTCAATAATAAATATGATCATATTTTGTACCACGATTAAATTATGAAACTTCGTGTAACATGTCATGTTTGCTGTACCGAGGACGAAGATTATGAAGGAGTAGAGTTAGAAGATAAGTCAAAGGATTGATATTATTATATACCATCCATTTTAAAATCAATAACCTAGAAGAACACACCATCAGATCCATAAAAAGAACACCTTTGTTAATATAATATTGTAAAACTGGATTATCCAAATCTTGAGGAATAATTTTATTGAATGGTATTATCTTATCAAAAAATCATTTCGAGAAATTCGTTTAAATTGAATTTGTGAAATTATTTCTTCCAATCTTTAAAAGACCAAAGAGTGAAGAAATTGGATACTTGATGTCACTTATGAATAGTAAACACCAAAAGGACACTATAAAAGGGGTAATGACAGGTTTTGACAAATATTTGATTCTTTCGCGCGTTCATACAGTTAAATGTTATGTTTGAACATATATATTACATAATTTAAACCAGAGGAAAGGGCAAATCACGTTATACATAATCATCATCTAAAAACTATGGTAAATTTTTATAAAAGTTTATTAGTTTGAACTTATATTAAGAATCAATGCTAACTTTTTCAAGATCTATATTATTGTAAATCTAAATATGTTATAGTGGAATCAATATATTCTTTATATTAAATAGAAACCAAATAATTTTGTAATTAAATTAATAAAATCAAGATGATAAATATATACTCATGAAAGTGCAGTCATAAAATATTATTTTTATTTAAATTATAATTTGAAAAATAGATTAATGTACATTGAGAAAACAAGTTAAAGGATATTTTACGCGTTATAGATATTGAATACAATAATAAATATTGTATAAATTCTCTTTTTGTACTTATTATAAGGAGTATAATATAATATACATATTATTATTATTATAATAATATATATAATAAAATAATATCATTATAAACTATAAAAATTCGTCTGGGAAAGTGAATAATGCATCAATTGTTACAAAATTGTCAACACGTAGTTTTTAACTACTCAAGTCTATGACTCGGTCATATAAAAACAAGTGATCTGCATAAATTCACTTTTCAACAAACCGAAAAATTAATGTTTTTCGTCTTTCAATAGTACATGGTAACTATTATAAAAGCATTGAATTTAATGCTTCCCCAAATAAAGTTTAAAACAATGCTTTTATTATACAGTGAAATAACATCTTGGCAAAAATCTAAATATATTTTTTAATTTGTGGATTTAGAAAACAAAACAAAACAAAAAAAAAAGAGGTTTTTACGAAATATAAATACAAAAACAAAAACAAAATATTTAAATGAAAGTTCTACATGAATGAATTCTATATAATTATTTTTGTTTATCTCCTTTCATATATCAAAGATCCATGTCGACAAATATTTATTGTTTGAAATAATCTGCCAACAATATTTGTTATTAAGTTAAGACATGAAGAGACGAGTGCAAAAAGAGAAATTATATCATATATAACCACACTTTGTTGGTATAATATTTTGAAAATTTTTATAATTAGAAAACAAAATAATAATTTTTTTTCATATAAATAAAAAGACTGACCTGAATGATCACTTGCGGTATATCTTCAAGAAAATGTTTAAACAAGAACCCCCAAAGATTCTAGCTTTTCCTTTAATCAGATTTGAATGGAGAATACTTAATGTTTCAATGTCAGCACCTGATAAAATTATAAATATTGATACCACCCTTCCATGTTGAGTGAACCAATCCAAGAAAGTTTTAGATTTGTTTTCTTCAAAGATAATATAAAATGCCCAAATAGTGTTGACAACAAATGGAACAGTCAAGAATACGACACTATTCATATATTTATATAAGTTTTTAATAAATAAATGAATAAGTAAATATAATATAAATATGTAAATATATATTAATTGATAAATTTACCTTGGAATATATAATACTTTAAAAACTTTTCTATTGTTACTGACGAAAAGGGTATCCATCAAAAATAACCAACCCAAGTTGTAAAACAGCCATGTTACGATCCTTTAAGAGAATTTAAATAATGTCAATACACATTTTCTATAATATTAAATATGCTAAACAAATAAGATGTCCTTTTTTTTTACCTTTGTTAGAAGTTTTTTTTTGTTTATTATTATTTATTTTATTTTCTTTATTATTTTATTATTTATTTTTCTTGTCATGTCTTATTTACTATTTATTATTATTTATTTTTAGTTTTATTTAGTATTACATATTAGTTATCATATTCATTTTAGAATTGACATGTATATATTCAGTTATTTCTATTTTTATCTAGATAGTTAATTAAATGGTGTCTTAGAATAGTGTTAAGAATTCATGATAGAAAAGGCTAGTTGAGGATCAAAAGGACCACCAAGACAAGTCCTTTCCGATGCGACACTAACCCTTTAATATCTCCCACTTTTGGACAGCAACAACCAAAAATAAATACCAGAATTCTCTACCAGATCACACACGCCACAGCATATTCCCAAAATAAGCAACAATACCAAAAATTATCCAAATCAAGGAGCTCATCATAAAAGAATAATCTAGTTTCGAAGAATACATATTAGATCCATAAAAAAGAACATCTTAGATAATATAATATTGTAAAAAAATCTTGAGGAATAATTTTACTGAATTTGTGAAATTATTTCCTTTAAAATCTTACAATTTTTATATATGAATCGTGTCGTGTTCCCTCATATCAATTTTTAACCAAATCTTATTGATTAATATAACTTCTAAACTTAAAATTATATAAATAGTCTCTAAACATTGTCAATTTACAAAATTAATAAAAAATTGTATTACTATTTTTTGTTTAATAAAAGTATCAGCTAAATATCTCTAAATATATATTCTTTAAATGCCTGCTATGAAGTGCATATAAAAATCAGATTTCTGAATTTGTTACTTATTAATAGCAAACACAAAAAGGACACTGAAGGAGTTAATGTCAATGTTTTCTTGTGACAGGTTTCAAGAAATATTTAGCGTTCATACAGATAAATGCCACTTTTAAAACTATATATTACGTAATTTAAAACACCCGAAAAATTAACGTTCAATATAATTAAATTTACTTAATTTTGGAATATGTTTTTCGCTTCTAGGGTTATCATAGAAGCTAGTTTGTTGAATTCTATGCACTTCCCAAATAAAGTTTTAAAACAATGCTACCTTTTTATTATACAGTGAATAATAGATCCAAATATTTTTTAGATTGTGAATTTAGAAACCAAGCAAAAAGATGTTTTTACAAAATATAAATACAAAAATAAAACCAAAATATTTAAATGAAAGTTTTACATTAATTATCTTTGTTTATCTCGGTTACACAATTTCATTGCTAAAAATGCTAAACATGACCACGCCAATGCAATAAATATTATATTATACAAAGCTTTTGGATAATGGTCAAAGCTATACGTAAATTTTAGACTTTCTGTATGAATTTCAATCCATCTAAATAGAAATTTTAAAAATTAAAGAAATCAAAGAAATTTTGAATTATTTATACATATAAAATACATACTTTCGTGGATCTAATTCTTTAAGATATAATGCTTCAACAGACCATCTTGATGCAGAAATCTAAATTAATAAAAATAAACAAATTAAGCAAATAAATAAAGAAAATAAATAAAAACAAAATAAATGAATAAATAAATAATAAAATAAATAAATAAATAAAATTACATCAAACATCCAGTAAATCCACTTCAGGCTATTGTTTTCTTTAACGGTATCCAATATAGGAGTTGCTCCACTTAAAACCATACCAAAAGCAAGAGCAAATCCTGTACCAACTAATCCAAATTTCTCTTTTGAAAAAATAGCGGATAAGAAATAACCTAAAAATAATCATATTCCATTTTAAATATATAAAAATACTAAAAATAAATATAAATATAAAATATTAAAAATAGAGATAAAAATATTAATTTACCCAATTCCCATGACGCAATATAAGTAAGTAAAATAATAACATAAATTTCACCGAAACGTGCTCGATATGAATAGAATAATATGAATGCCAATGAAAACATTAGCCCAGCTATTAACATCCTGGGAATATCCGCAATACTTTTTGCTAAGAAATAAGGTCCAGTTTTCATTCCTGAAGACGTATCACGCCAATACACGACTTTTTCATATCCAAATGTTGTTGTTCCAGCTAACAAAAATAACAACAATAATAATTAATTTAATTAATTTTTATTAATATTATATAAATATTATTATTTTATATAAATTTACCATTGATGCCACAAAATGTTACCCCCAAAGCCGCCAATACTCCTATAGTCTAAAAAGAAATAAACAAAATTTAATCACTTTTTTTTATTATAAATAAAAATTTATTGTAATATTATTTTTTACCTGAAGGTCATCCCTCGCATTTAAACAACTTGATAGTTCAACATAAGGCGCTATAGAACATAGCTGATTAGGTGCTCGTCCAATATAATCAAGGCCATTTGTTGCCAAAGAAACAAGCGCTCCGCAACCAAAATGTAATAGTAGATCAAACAAAAATCTTGTTTTGTTTCGATAAATTTGTAAACATGCTCTTTTAAATAAAAGTATAAATGAAAAAAAAACATTCGGCGTTTGACGAACGGGATCTTTCGTCCAAAAAATAAGTCCTTTAAGAAAATATGAAAATTCTGATCCAACATCAATCACATAGTGATAAAATTCATGTATAGTTTGATAAATTGGTGTCCAAAATCTTACACGTCCAGGTTTTAATGATGATTCAACATTAATTATTATTCCTTCATTAGAAACACTATAACTATCTACTGATGAAGCTCTGTTTTTTTTCTGATATTGAAATTTTAACCATAAATCATAAAGATCTTCTAAGCATAAATCATCGTCTTTTGGTTTTACTAATAAACAATATATATAAATATATAAATTTGTCAATATACATAGTAAATACAATAATTATAAATTAAATATATTATTATTTATTTATACCTCTTCCTGATGCTATTTCCATTATAAAATCAGGTTCACTAGAAAAATAAATGAAATAAATTATTGAAATTATTAATAAAATTATTGAAATTATTTGAAATTTCAAATAATTATTTCCAAAATACCTTTCATCTTCAGGAAGAACAAATCCAAGATCATTAAAATAGTTCATTGCTTCATCCCGAGGTCCGAAATATACAACTCTCCCTCCTTTACCCAACAACATAAGATCATCAAACATTTTAAAAGCATTTTCTGATGGTGAATGAATTACGGCTGCAACTGTAATCCCTTGATGCTTCACAACTTTTTTCAATAATTTACATACTTCTAATGCTGTTGCTGAATCTAAACCTGATGTTGGGCCATCCTATGAATAATTAATAAAATATACTTCAATAAATCAATAATTTTAATTTAATGATGATTTTTAATTTATGATAATTTTTATGAATCTTACTAAGAAAAGGATAGATGGTTCTGCTACAAGTTCCATTCCAATATTTGTGCGTTTCCTTTGACCACCCGATATACCTCGTGACTCTGTTAGGTGAATAAATTTTTAATTTAAAAAATATATATATACTTTCACCACACCAATATAAAATGAAGAATAGAAATTACCTTCATCACCAATAACAGTATCCATTACATGACTCAATTCCAAAAATTTAATAACATCAATAACCTTTTGTTTCTTTTCCTCACGTGGCATTTCGGTTGGTAAACGCATTAGTGCGGAATGCTAAATATTTTTTGATTTATAAAGTAAATAAAAATAAACTTTAAATTTAATTAAAATTAATTCTAGATATTAGATAAAAAATTAACATACCACTAAAATTTCGCGTATCGTTGGCTCTCTGAGCATTATATCTAAATTAAAAATTAGATTTAAAATAACATGAATATTTTATTTATTTTCTTTTTTTCTTTCATGGTTATAATATGAAATTAATATTATCAATCAACCTTCTTGAGGTACGAATCCAATAAGTTTTCTGTAATAGTCTAGTTGCCTTGAGGTTCCAATTACTATGTAATAAACGCACGTAAATTTTATTAGAATTATAATTGAATATTATAATTGAGTATATATTATATACCTTCTATTCCGTTTTCATTGAATTTTTTTACTTTTATTTTTCCATCGGTTCTTCTTATTTTTCCTGTCAAAAGGGAAACCAATGTAGTTTTACCGGAACCTAAAAACAAATAACAAAATATGAAGGTTATATATAAATTATATTAATAATTATTAATAATGTTTATAGAAATTTAAATAACAAACCCGATGGTCCCATGATCGCACAAGTTCTACCATGTACAAGTGATCCTGAAACTCCCTTAAAAAAGTTTGGATTATTAAGAAAGAAAGAAAGAAAGAGAAAAAAAGCAGTAGTATGAATATAATGAAATATGGAAATATGATTAATTAATTAAAAAATTACCTTCATAATTTCAATGCCGGAAGGTAAAACTAAACCTAAATCTTCAAATTCAATATCAAATGTTTTTGAAACGCGATCTAAAGTTTTTTCACTATTTTCAAATCTGGGTTCTATTAATAATCTCTTATATTTTTTATTCTTTTCTTCATCTACTTTCTTCTTGATTTGGAATAATATTAAGATCAATAACATTATGGCTGTTGCTAAAACTCCAATTAAATATTTATTGGCAGATGTTGATCCGGGTGGACAAGATGCCATATAATGACAAGATAATGGATTCACGGTTCCTATATTTATTTAAAAAAACATACATAAAAAGAACCCGCAAAGAAAAGACAAGACCAGATCAAATATTTTCTTACCTATGGGGCAGAAGTAACCTATTATAAAAATATTATAACAATACAATATTAAATAAATAAGTCAAAAGAAAAAAATAAAAATGAAAAGTCTATTATATTAAATTATTCTTTACCTTCAGGACAAAGTTTGATTGTTTTTGGATTTTCACAATAATAACCTGCACAACAATAAACGGGTTGTGCTATTTAAAAAAAAATTAGTTAGTAAAGTTATTTGACGAGCGGCACGGGAAATCTAGATCAAGAAAAAATTTTCATAATACATACCGCCTATTTAGGCATATTAAGATATATTGGATGTAGTTTCAAGAGTGTTTTATTTATTTAATTTATGAATGTAAAGTAAAAGAAAAAAATACTAACTATTTTCTGGACAATAAAATCCATCAGTACATAAGAATTTTGATGAGTAACTCGGACCGAGACAATAATATCTATAAGGAAAAATTATAATAATGAAGTTATTAAATAAAAATAAATAAATTAAATTTTAATTCTTTATTTACCCAGCTTCACAGTCCCAACTGACGCTTTTATTTTCGTAAGGACGTGGTGTAGAAACGTAAACGCATGAACCAGAAGGCTGGAATATCATTTTAATTTTAATTTATAAAGTTTAATTTGAACATTTGTGTGTGCTTTTGATCGATCATTGGCCAAATGATACACGTAAAGATGGTTCACAACTTTAGCAATTAATTTTGAGTCATTATCATTTTTTTTCTTTACCTTAATTCCATCATAAGGTATGGCAGGTTGCAATGAGATTAAAGCAGCATAAACCCGAGGATCAAAATACATTTCGTAAACAGATGTATTTTTTTGTCCAGGTGCAGGAACCGTAGGAATTGATGTTAAGGTAATAGATTGTTGGCATGATATTTTATTTGAAAATAAAAAAATTCTCAATAAACAAATTATTATCATCTTCCATTTAGAAAAAATAATTGATTTCCTCGTCATTTTTAAAATCTATAATTATAAACAGTTATTGTAATTATAATATTATTAATTTTTTTTTAATTGAGCTGCTATTTGATTTTATCACCTGATAAGGAAACTTTTTATTGTTTTAATAAAAAAAATGGAGAAAAAGGGTTTACTTTATACTTTTTGCATAAAAATAGGTTTCTTCGTCACACAGTTCTGAATTAATTTTTTTTAAGTTAATTGTTATCTAATGGTAAATAAAGCCATCGACTTTTTTATTACAAAAAAATGCATTTTACATATTTTCATTCAAAACAAAATATTGAATAAGGCATATCTATTGTACTCGGGGATAGGGATTTGGATACCCGATCAAATATTAATCACAAAGATTTGAGATAACATTGATACTTTAATCGTGGTACGGAATAGATTTCTTGGAAAGCGTGTTAAGGATTTTTGTTTCTTATAATATTAAATAATCATCCGACACTATTAAAAGTTTTATTATTATTACGTACCATCCATTTAACATCATTAGATCCATAAAAAGAACACCTCTGTTAATATAATAATATTGTAAAAACTGGATTATTCAATTCTTGAGGAATAATTTTGCATGGTATTATTTTATTTCGAGAAATTCGTGAAAATTTTCTTTCACCTTTAATCTTTAAAAGGCAATAACAGAGCAGATCGAAAAAAACCGTACTGTTTTCTTAATAAAAGTATCATCTAAAAGTTTCTAAATTTATATAAATATACTTTTGATCATATATTAAATATATTCTTTAAATGTCTACATATGAAGTGCATATGAATTAATACTTATTAATTGCAAACACAAAAAGGACAAGAGTTAATGTCTGTCTTTTAGTCACAAGCTTCGATTTTTTCGTGAAATATAGAGCGTTCATACAGTTAAATGCTATGTTTGAGTAACTATATATTGCGTAATTTAAAACATAACGAAAAAAATTAAATAAAGAAATTTACTTAATTTCGGAATCTGTTTTTCGCCTTTCTGAGTTATCATCGAAGCCAGTGAATTCAATGTATTTCTATGTACTTCCCCAAATAAAGTTTTAAGTTTTAAAAAATGCTATTTTTTTTATTATAAAGTATACAATATAGATCTTAACAAAACAAAAAATTGAGAAGAAATTGTGAACTTAGAAAACAAAAAATAGAAAAAAAAAGAGGTTTTTGCAAAATATAAATACAAAAATAAAACCAAAATATTTAAAAATAATTATTTTTGTTTATCTCGGTTAACCAATTTCATTGCTAAAAATGCTAGACATGACCATGCCAATGCAATGCGTAATATATTATTCAAAACTTTTGGATAATCATCAAAGCTATATGTATAGCTTAGATCTTCTTCATGAATTTCAACCCATCTATATAATTTTAGAAATTTCGAAATTTTAGGAATAAAGAAATTTCGAATTATTTAAACATATTATAAAATACATACTTTCTTGGATCTAATTCTTTAAGATATAATGCTTCAACAGCCCATCTTGGTGCAGAAATCTAAATAAATAAACAAATAAACAAATAAAGCAAATAAATAATAAATAAACTAAATAAATAAACTAAATAAATAAAATAAATAAATAAAACAAAAGAAAAAAATAAAATAAACAAATAAAATAAATAAATAAAATTACNATACAATATAGATCTTAACAAAACAAAAAATTGAGAAGAAATTGTGAACTTAGAAAACAAAAAATAGAAAAAAAAAGAGGTTTTTGCAAAATATAAATACAAAAATAAAACCAAAATATTTAAAAATAATTATTTTTGTTTATCTCGGTTAACCAATTTCATTGCTAAAAATGCTAGACATGACCATGCCAATGCAATGCGTAATATATTATTCAAAACTTTTGGATAATCATCAAAGCTATATGTATAGCTTAGATCTTCTTCATGAATTTCAACCCATCTATATAATTTTAGAAATTTCGAAATTTTAGGAATAAAGAAATTTCGAATTATTTAAACATATTATAAAATACATACTTTCTTGGATCTAATTCTTTAAGATATAATGCTTCAACAGCCCATCTTGGTGCAGAAATCTAAATAAATAAACAAATAAACAAATAAAGCAAATAAATAATAAATAAACTAAATAAATAAACTAAATAAATAAAATAAATAAATAAAACAAAAGAAAAAAATAAAATAAACAAATAAAATAAATAAATAAAATTACATCAAACATCCAGTAAATCCACTTTAGGCTATTATTTGATTCAACGGTATTCAATTTAGGAGTTGCTCCACTTAAAACCATACCAAAAGCAAGAGCAAATCCTGTAGCAACTAATCCAAACTTCTCTTTTGAAAAAATAGCGGATAAGAAATAACCTAGAGACAACCACATATATTAAAAATAAAATATAAAATATTAAAAATAAAGATAAATAGATTAAATATTAATAATTTACCCAATTCCCATGACGCAATATAAGTAAGTAAAATAATAACAAAAATTTCACTGAAATGTGATCGATATGAATAGAATAATATGAATGCCAATGAAAACATTAGCCCAGCTATTAACATCCTTGGAATGTCTGCAATAACTTTTGCTAAGAAATAAGGTATGGTTTTCATTCCTGAAGATGTATCGCGCCAATACACAACTTTTTCATATCCAAATGTTGTTGTTCCAGCTAACAAAAATAACAATAATAATAATTGATTTAATAATATCAATATTGTATAAATATTTTATAAATATTTTATAAATATTCTATTAATATTGTATAAATAAATTTACCATTGATGCCACAAAATGTTATTCCCAAGGCCGTAAATACTCCTACAGTCTAAAAAGAAATAAACAAAATTTAATCCCTTTTTTTATTATTATTATATCATTTTTTTTATTATAAAGTTACTTATTATATTATTTTTTTTTACCTGAAGGGTATCATTCGGCTTTAAACAACTTGGAAGTTCAATAAAAGGTGCTATAGAACATATCTGATTAGGTGCTCGTCCAATATAATCAAGGCCATTTGTTGCCAAAGAAACAAACGCTCCGCAACCAAGATGTAATAATTGATCAAACAAAAATCTTGATTTTTTTCGATAAATTTGTAAACATGCTCTTTTAAATAAAAGTATAAATGATGAAAAAACACTTGGCGTTTGGAGAACGGGATCTGTCCAACAAATAAGTCCTTTAAGAAAATATAAAAATTCTAATCCAACATCAATCGCATATCGATAAGAATCATTTATAATTTGATAAATTTGTGCCCGAAATGCCCCTCTTGATCTCGGATCATTATTAGTTGATGTTTGATAATAATAATAAGGAGGTTTAGCTGATGGATCTCGTCGAAATTTTACCCATGATTCACAAAAAAAAGGATATTTTTGGACTAAATTAGTAACTTTTCGTGGGTTTGGTGGGTTTGGTTGTACTAATAAACAAAAATTACAAAGTGAATACAGTAATCATTGTAAATATATTAAATATTATTATTTGGTTATACCTCTTCCTAATGCTATTTCCATCATAAAATCAGGTTCACTAAAGAAGAAAATAAATAAATTATTAATAAAATTATTGAAATTATTTGAAATTTCGAATAATTATTTCCAAAATACCTTTCATCTTTAGGTAGAACAAATCCAATATCCTTAAAATATTCTATTGCTTTATCCCGAGGTCCGAAATATACAACTCTTCCCCCTTTACACAACAACATAAGATCATCAAACGTCCCAAAAGATTTTTTTGATGGTGAATGAATTACGGCTGCAACTGTAATCCCTTGATGACACGCAATGCTTTTCAATAAATTACATATATCAAATGCTATCGCTGAATCTAAACCTGATGTTGGTTCATCCTGTAAATAATTAAAAAATATATTTCAATAAATTAAAAATTCCAATTTTAATGATAATTTTTATGAATCTTACTAAGAAAAGGACGGATGGTTCTGCTACAAGTTCCATTCCAATATTTGTGCGTTTCCTTTGACCACCCGATATACCTCGTAACTCTGTTAGGCAAATTTTTTTTTTTATTTTAAAAAAAATGTGTTTTTTTCGCCAATATAAAATAAAGAATGGAAATTACCTTCATCACCAATAGCAGTATCCTCTACATCTTCCAATTCCAAAAATTTAATAATACCATCAACCTTTTGTTTCTTTTTCTCACGCGTCATTTCGGTTGGTAAACGCATTAGTGCGGAATGCTAAATATTTTTGATTTATAAAGTAAATAAAAATAAACTTTAATAAATTTAAATAAATTTAATTCTAGATATTAGATCAAAAATTAACATACCACTAAAATTTCGCGTATCGTTAGCTCTCTGAGCATTATATCTAAAAATAGATTAAAAATAACATTAATATTTTTTATATTTTCTTAATTAAAAGGTGGATATGATATGAAATGAATCTTATCAATCAACCTTCTTGAGGTACGAAGCCAATAAGTTTTCTGTAATAGTCTAGATTTTGTTTTTCCTCAACTATGTAGTATACGCACGTAAATTTTATTAGCATTATAATTGAGTATAATTAAGTATAATTGAGTATATTATATATTATATACCTTCTACTCCGTTTTTATTGAATTTTCTTACACTTACACTTCCATCGGTTCTTCTTACTTTTCCTGTCAAAAGGGAAACCAATGTAGTTTTACCAGAACCTAAAAACAAATAACAAAATATAAAGGTTATATAAATTATATTAATAATTATTAATAATGTAATGTTTATTGATATTTTAAAGAAATTTAAATACAAACCCGATGGTCCCATGATCGCACAAGTTCTACCATGCTTAAATTTTCCTGAAACTTCCTTAAAAAAATAGTTCGGATTATTAAGAAAGAAAGAAAGAAAGAGAAAAAAAGCAGTAATATGAATATAATGAAATATGGAATTATGATTAATTAAATTAAAAAATTACCCTCATAACTTCGATGCCGGAAGGTAAAACTAAACCTAAATTATTAAAATCAATATCAATTGTTTTTGAAACGCGATTTAAAGTTTTTTCACTATTTTCAAATCTGGGTTCTACTGATGATATCTTCTTTGTTTTATTCTTTTCATCATCTGCTTTCTTTTTAACTTGGAATGCTATTAATATCGATAATATTAAGACTGCTACTAAGAATCCAATAAAATATTTATTGGCAGACGTTGATCCGGGTGGACAATAAGCCATATAATGACAAGATGGTGGATTCACGGTTCCTATATTTATTAAAAAAAATTTACATAAAAGAACTTGCAAAGAAAAGACACCAAGACCTGATCAAATATTTTTCTTACCTATGGGGCAGAAGTAACCTATTGTAAAAATATTATAAAAATATTATAAAAATATTAAAAATATTGTATAAATAAATCAAAAAATAAAAATAAAAATGAAAAGTCTATTCTTTACCATCAGGACAAAGTTTGATCGTTTTTGGATTTTCACAATAATAACCTTCACAACAATAAACGGGTTGTGCTATTTTATAAAAAAAAAAAATTATTTAGTAAAGTTATTTGACGAGCGGTACGAGAAATTTAGATCAAGAAAAAATTTTCATAATACATACCACCTATTTAGATAATTTCAAGAGCGTTTTATATTTTAGCATTTTAGTTATTTATTAAATTTATGAGCGTAAAGTAAAAAATATATAATAATAACAATAATACTGACTATTTTCTGGACAATAAAATCCTTCAGTACATGGGAATTTTGATGATTTCCTCGGACTGAGACAATAATATCTATATAATAATGAAGTTAATTAAATAAATAAATTAAAGATCAGAAATCTTTAATTCTTTATTTACCCAGCTTCACAGTCCCAACTAACGCTTTTATTTTCGTAAGGACGCGGCGCAGAAACGTAAACGCATGAATCAGAAGGCTGGAATATTATTTTAATTTTAATTTATAAAGTTGAATTTTATCATCACATCATTAATAATAATGATTATTAATTTATAAAGTTTATCATTTATTAATTATCATCATCATTTAACCTCAGTTCCATCATCAGGTATGGCAGGTTTCTTTGAAATTAACTCAGCATAAACCCGAGGATCTAAATAAGTTTCGGCAACAGGAACTGATTCTGATTCTGATTCTGTAGGAATCGGCGAAGGAACCAAACTAGGAATTGTAGTTGTGATGAATTGGCATGATATTTTATTTGAGAATAAAAAAATTCCCAATAAACAAATTATCATCATCCATTTATAAATATTCATATTTTTTAATGCTTCATAAAGTAAACTTTTATTGTCGTAATGAAAAAAAAAACAGAAAAATGATTTACTTTATACTTTTTACATAATTTGAATTTTGAAAGAGTTGAGTATGACGAGGGAGTTGTTATTTTTATTGTTGTTATATAAATAGTAATTTATAAATGACGTATAAATAATATAAATAATATTTAAACAGTAAATAATATAAATAATATTTAAACAGTAAATAATATCTGACGATTGATAAAGAAAAAGGCGTGTTTACATTCAATCTCCGATCATTCGGAGTATCATCTCCATCGATTTCTTTACATTGTTAAAATGTTTTTTATACAATTAGAAAAAAGATAATATTTGTAATACAAACTTTGTGTAAAAACTTTATATTCTATTAAATATAGTCACAAATATTCAAATTATTATGTAGGAAAGCTAGATAATTTACTGTATAATTGGTTTCTTGATATTGGTACGTAATACAATTTATTTCCCAAGCTCAGATTGGCAAATTTCGTTATTATTTTTTCCTTTCTCGTTGCTACTTTTACTTTTACTATTCTCAGCAGCTCTTTGTTCGGCTGCTTCTCTACATATCTTGTAACCATGCTTCGACTGTTTTGATTGCTGATAAACTATTTCCAATTCGATATATCTCTTGATAGCATGAGAAATCTATAAAGTATTGGTAATAAATTTTGTTATAAATAATAATAATTAAATTGCCTGCGCATTATATGAATCGTCACTTGATTTGCTTCTACAGGTTCAAAAAAATACTATCCATGAATATCGATATTGTATTATTGATTCCAATAAGGGGATAAATATTTTCTGATAACAAAGGGCGGATATCATAATTCTGAGTTAATAGCTATTGTTACTTTGGTTTAGGATCAAGTACTTCAAATACAGATGAAACTGTAAACTAAATGTTCGTATATTAAGTAGTAAATGAATTATTTTTTAAGTATTCTCATTTTGTAATCATAAACAAATATTGCACCATTGTTATCAAGTTTCGAAAGTTGTGCTTTGAATGATTATTTCAATAAACCTTCCTTTCTTAATGAGTCAAAAAGTAATAAAGTTTATCTTTCTTCTTCAATTGTTAATGAGACAATAAAACAAAAATAATTGATCACATGTTGGACATTTGAATTTGTGTTCTTGCATGCATTTCATATAATAAACAATTTTCGTAAATGAATTAGTTATAAAACAAAATTATAAGATTTTATCATTACATAATCCACCTAAATCTTGATGATATATAGTCATAATCAAATTTTTTCCATTTTTTAGGGGATGTCTAAAGCAGAGTCCATCACATGATTACCCGAAATTAATTAATATTAGAGTAAGTGCTGGGTTAGGGTTAGGGTTTGAGTAGCTATTAGTATCTATTATACGTAAAATTGCCTCCCCGACAGTTTTTATTAATGCACCAAGATATGTTTAGACATTAGTTTCTTGTATTTTTCGTGTTTTTCACTTTTTTTCTTCGTCGGGCTGATCCGTATAAACAAAAGATTCACGATTTTCATTGGCCATAGTCAACGGAAAATCTCGTGATGGACTCTGCTTTAGACGACCCCCATTTTTAGTACTCGTTACTCGTGTCGTGTACCTAATTTGCTTATCCTGAAAACTAGTTTATAAATGGCTTCAGAATCAGTTGACCTTTCATCACATGGCTTAAGTATTATTTGTATTTGTCAGTCCATGTTTTCCGTTTAAATACTTCCCAATATATTTTATTTTAGAAAGTTAAAGAAACATTTAAAGCTTTAAAATATTAAATAAAATTTAAAGATTAATAGAATTAGTTCATAAAAATCATTACCTTTTTAATAACAATTATTTTATATAGAGCTCTATCTTTCTGCAAGGTTTGGAAACTCAATATTTGATATTGAAAACAATAAGTGGTTTTGAGAGTGTAATAGTCAAAGGTTAAAAATCAGAGGGAGATCTTTTAAAACATAATTTGAAATACTGTTGAATGATAATATTGTGCAAGAAATATGAGAAATATGAAAACAATACAATATTACACTGGTCAAATGAAGAAAAACAGGCAAAATTTTTGGTGTAAATAGGCAGGGAGATTTGTGGATAGGCAGGGCGATACGCAAATAGGCAGCCCAAAATTTTGCCGATTTTTGATCATTCGACGTGTGATATATTCAGTAATCAGAAATATATTATAAATATAAATAGATCATAATATTGCACATTTTGTTTTTTTCAAATCAATAATTAAATCGCGTATTCCAAATCTTATTATAAATATGGGAGATATTCTTTTTCCAGATTTCTATCTTTTCGTGCTATCGTGGTTGTGGTTTCTCCTTTCAAAATTAAATAAAAAATTTTATTCACTAGATGAATTATAAAGTGTTAATTTAATTCACTTTTACTATTACTAATATATTACATTATCACACGAAGTTTCATCTGCACCTTTAATCATGGTACAAAATATGAGTTCAAATTGAAATGATAAATCTTTTTAAAACGTGTATTAAGGATTTTTTGCATTAAATAATTACATAAAAATCTAGCCAACATTTTGAACCAGCTATTTTAACAAGTTTTATTTGGTAACAGAATTTTACATAGCGATATACTGCCATTCATACTAAGATCTGTTATAAGAGTTGCAACTAATTATGCCATGCATGTCACAATTAATTGACAAGTTATATACCGACAAAAGAATCTTTAGTAATAAAAATTGTGAAAAATCTCACCAAGTTTCACTATTTTTAAAATGTTAGTATTAAATTAATTAAATTAATTATATTTTTAATTAATAAAAAAACTTTAAAAAATTTAACAAGCTTATCCAATAAGATTTAATATATGCGCCAAACATGGGAGATGAATTAATTGTGGCATAATTGGTTTTAAGACATCCCAATAATACTTCTTCATATATGCAAGCAGAATCTGAAAGAAATAGTTGTGAAAATTTTAAAGGAACACTATAAAATGTAATATTGGAAGTAGTGTTTGTGCAATTGTTGAATTATTAACTTGTTCTAAAAAATCAATTAATACTAATTTTGTGTGTACGAAAAACAAAGAGTATTGACTCGGGCTTTGGACCGAAAATTGTTTTTAAATTTTCTTGGTAAATAAAAGTTGAAGCTTGAGGAATGGCACCACCTGTTTTTAAAAAAAGGAAGTGAATTAACTTTTCTAAAGGAATATCTGCATTGGCAAATACTTCAATTAAATCTTCTATAATTATTCTTTTTTTTTTTATTCTGACACTTGTAAATTACTTTTTAACATTTGTTGACTTGTTTTTTTCGTTTGATTCATAAATTTTTTGTATGAAATTTTGTGATTATCACAAAATTTTGTGCTTTGTGATATTTTGTGAAATACCAAATATCATCGTCCCCTTTGTTAATATAATATATAATGGACTATTTTTTGTTTGGGTAGATACATCATATCATATTTGCCTTTTGTATCAGATTTCTGAATTGTTGCTTATCAACAGCAAACACAAAAAGGCACTATGAAAGAGATGATGTTAATGACAGGTTTCGACATTCTTTCGCGAAATATGGATCAAATTCTATATGTTTGAACAACTGTATTGCGTAATTTAAATTGATTAATTTTAAATAAAGTAAATTGCCTTTCTATGGTTGAATTCAATGTACTTCTATGTACTTTTCCAAATAAAGTTTTAAAACAATGCTAACTTTTTATTATACAGTGAAATAATATAGATCTTAGAAAAATTCAAATTGAGAACAAAAATTTTTTTAAATTTTGAATTTAGAACAAAAAAAGAGAGGTTTTTACAAAAACATAAATACAAAAATAAAATCAAAATATTTAAATTTTTACAAGAATTCTATATAATTATTTTTGTTTATCACGGTTAACCAATTTCATTGCTAAAAATGCTAGACATGACCACGTCAATGCAATTAATAATATATTATACAAAGCTTTTGGATAATCGGCAAAGGTATATGTGAAGTTTAAATTGTCTGTATGAATTTCAATCCATCTATTAGAAATTTTAGAATTTTAGAAATTAAGAAATTAAAGAAATTTCGAATTATTTACAAATACAAATATTATAAAATACATACTTTCGTGGATCTAATTCTTTAAGATATAATGCTTCAACAGCCCATCTTGGTGCGGAAATCTAAATTAATAAAAATAAACAAATTAAGCAAATAAATAAAACAAATAAATAAAACAAATAAATAAATAATAACATAAAATAATAACAATAATAACATAATTAAAATAAATCGGAAAATAACTTACTTCAAATAACCAGTAAATCGACTTCAAGCTATCATTTAATTTAACGGTATCCAATCTAGGAGTTGCTCCACTTAAAACCATACCAAAAGCAAGAGCAAATCCCGTACTAACTAATCCTAGTTTATCTTTTGATACAATAGCGGACAAGAAATAACCTAAAGATAATCATATTCCATTTTAAATATATAAAAATATTAAAAATAAATATAAAGATACAAACGTAAAGATAATATCAATAATTTACCCATTTGCCATGCCGCAATATAAGTAAGTAAAACAATAACATAAATTTCACTGAAACGTGCTCGAAATGAATAGAATAATATGAATGCCAATGAAAACATTAGCCCAGCTATTAATATCCTGGGAATATCCGCAATACTTTTGGCTAAGAAATAAGGTCCAGTTCTCATTCCTGAAGACGTATCACGCCAATACACAACTTTTTCATATCCAAATGTTGTTGTTCCAGCTAACAAAAATAACAACAATAATAATTGATTTAATTAATTTTTATTAATATTGTATAAATATTATTATTTTATATAAATTTACCATTGATGCCGCAAAATGTTGCTCCCAAGGCCGCAAATACTCCTACAGTCTAAAAAGAAATAAACAAAATTTAATCCTCTTTTTATAATATTTATTTATTATATATACGTTTTTTTTACCTGAAGACTATCACTCGGCGTTACACATCGTATTATGTCAACATAAGGCGCTATAGAACATAGCTGATTAGGTGCTCGTCCAATATAATCAAGGCCATTTGTTGCCAAAGAAACAAACGCTCCGCAACCAAGATGTAATAATTGATCAAACAAAAATCTTGATTTGTTTCGATAAATTTGTAAACATGCTCTTTTAAATAAAAGTAAAAATGCTAAAAAAACATTCGGCGTTTGACGAACGGGATCTTTCGTCCAAAAAATAAGAAATTCTTTAAGAAAATAGGAAAATTCTAATCCAACATCAATCGCATATTGATAAGAATCATGTATAATTTGATAAATTGGTGCCCAGAATCCTGTTACACATCCAGGTTTTAATGATGATCCAACATTAATTATTATTCCTTCATTAGAAACACTATAACTATCTACTGATGAAGCTCTTTTTTTTTTCTGATATTGAAAATTTAACCATAACTCATAAAGATCTTCTAAGCATAAATCATCATCTTTTGGTTTTACTAATAAACAATATATATAAATATATAACTTTGTCAATATACATATATACATAGTAAATACAATAATTATAAATTAAATATATTATTATTTGTTTATACCTCTTCCTGATGCTATTTCCATTATAAAATCAGGTTCACTAGGAAAAAATATAATATATAATATAAATTATTAATAAAATTATTGAAATTATTTAAAATTTCAAATAATTATTTCCAAAATACCTTTCATCTTCAGGAAGAACAAATCCAAGATCATTAAAATAGTTCATTGCTTCATCCCGAGGTCCGAAATATACAACTCTCCCTCCTTTACCCAACAACATAAGATCATCAAACATTTTAAAAGCATTTTCTGATGGTGAATGAATTACGGCTGCAACTGTAATCCCTTGATGCTTCACAACTTTTTTCAATAATTTACAAACTTCTAATGCTGTTGTTGAATCTAAACCTGATGTTGGTTCATCCTATAAATAATTAAAAGAAATATGTATTTTAATAAATTAAAAATTTTAGTTTGATGATAACTTTTAGTTAAGTGATAATTCTTACTAAGAAAAGGACGGATGGTTCTGCTACAAGTTCCATTCCAATATTTGTGCGTTTCCTTTGACCACCCGATATACCTCGTGACTCTATTTGGTGAAATTATTTTATTTTTAATTTAAAAAATTTTCTTTTTTTTCACCAAAATAAAATAAGAATGGAAATTACCTTCATCACCAATAGCGGTATCCATTACATGACTCAATTCCAAAAATTTAATAACATCAATAACCTTTTGTTTCTTTTCCTCACGCGCCATTTCGGTTGGTAAACGCATTAGTGCGGAATGCTAAATATTTTTGATTTTGTAAAGTAAATAAAAAAAATTAAACTTTAATAAATTTAAATAAAATTGATTCTAGATATTAGATCAAAATTAACATACCACCAAAATTTCGCGTATCGTTAGCTCTCTGAGCATTATATCTAAAAATAGATCAGAATAACATTAATATTTTTTATATTTTTCTTAATTAAAAGGTGGATATGATATGAAATGAATATTATCAATCAACCTTCTTGAGGTACGAATCCAATAAGTTTTCTGTAATAGTCTAGTTGCCTTGAAGTTCCATTTACTATGTAATAAACGCACGTAAATTTTATTAGAATTATAATTGAATATTATAATTGAGTATATATTATATACCTTCTATTCCGTTTTCATTGAATTTTTTTACTTTTATTTTTCCATCGGTTCTTCTTATTTTTCCTGTCAAAAGGGAAACTAATGTAGTTTTACCGGAACCTAAAAACAAATAACAAAATATGAAGGTTATATATAAATTATATTAATAATTATTAATAATGTTTATAGAAATTTAAATAACAAACCCGATGGTCCCATGATCGCACAAGTTCTACCATGTACAAGTGATCCTGAAACTCCCTTAAAAAAGTTTGGATTATTAAGAAAGAAAGAAAGAAAGAAAAAAAGCAGTAGTATGAATATAATGAAATATGGAAATATGATTAATTAAATTAAAAAAATTACCTTCATAATTTCGATGCCGGAAGGTAAAACTAAACCTAAATCTTCAAATTCAATATCAAATGTTTTTGAAACGCGATCTAAAGTTTTTTCACTATTTTCAAATCTGGGTTCTATTAATAATCTCTTATATTTTTTGTTCTTTTCATCATCTGCTTTCTTTTTGATTTGGAATAATATTAAGATCAATAATATTATGGCTGCTACTAAAACTCCAATTAAATATTTACTGGCAAATGTTGATCCGGGTGGACAAACAGCCATATAATGACAAGATAATGGATCCACGGTTCCTATATTTATTAAAAAAAAACATCATAAAAAGAACCTGCAAAGAAAAGACACAGCAAGATCTGATTAAATATTTTTCTTACCTATGGGGCAAAAATAACCTATTATAAAAATATTATAAAAATATTAAATAATAAGTCAAAAGAAAAAAATAAAAATGAAAAGTCTATTATATTAAATTATTCTTTACCTTCAGGACAAAGTTTGATTGTTTTTGGAGTTTCACAATAATAACCTGCACAACAATAAACGGGCTGTGCTATTTAAAAAAAAAAATTAGTTAGTAAAGTTATTTGACGAGCGGCACGAGAAATTTAGATCAAGAAAAAAATTTTCACAATACATACCACCTATTTAGATATATTGAATGTAATTTCAAGAGTGTTATATTTTAGTATTTGTATTTTAATTATTTATTAAATTTATGAGCGAAAGGTAAAAAGAAAATAATAATTATACTAACTATTTGCTGGACAATAAAATCCATCAGTACAATTGAATCTTGTTGAGTTACCCGGACCGAGACAATATTGTCTATAAGGGAATAATTATAATAATGAAGTTATTAAATAAATAAATTAGATCAATAAATTAAATTTTAAAATAAGATCAATTCTTTATTTACCCAGCATCGCAGTCCCAAGTGACGCTTTTATTTTCTTCAGGACGTGGTGTGGAAACGTAAACGCATTCATCAGAAGGCTGGAATATTATTTTAATTTATATATAGTTTAACATTTAAAGTTTTAATTCAAAAAGTTTAATTTTAAAAGTTTAATTTTAAACAGTTTATCATCTTTTAATATCATATCATTAATTGATGATTATTATTATCATCATTAAACATGATACACATCAAGATGCATGGTTCACAGCTTCAGAAATTATTACTCTTGAAAAAAAGCCCAAATGGGTTTCAATTATTTCAGACAATGGAGGTCATCGAAGTTTGAACTATTATCGTGATTATTATTATCATTTTTTTTATTTACCTTGGTTCCATCATCAGGTATGGCTCGTTTCGTTGAGATCAAAGAAGCATAAACCCGAGGATCCAAATAAGTTTCGTAAACAGATGTATTTTGTCCATCAACTACTACTGGAATTGATTCTGTAGGAATTGCCGAGGGAACCGTCGTGGGAACCGCCGTGGGAATCGCCGTAGGAGATGTTAAGGCAATAGATTGTTGACTCGATATTTTATTTGGTAATAAAAAAATTCCCAATAAACAAATTATCATCATCTTCCATTTAGAAAAAATAATTGATATCATTTTAAAAAATTTTTTGTTGATAAAATTTTGATCTATTATTTAGTTAATAATCTTTCTATAATTATAAACAGTTATTGTAATTATAATATAATATTATCTATAAGTATTCATTTTCTTTTCTTTAAAAAAAAATTTATTTTTTTTTAATGAGCTTCTATTTAATTTTATCAACCTGATAAAGTAACTTTTATAGTTGTAATAAAAAATCAGAGCAAAATGGTTTACTTTATACTTTTTACATAAAAAAGGTCACAGTTCTGAATTGGTTTTTTAAGTTAATTTTTTATCTAATAGTAATGGTAAATAAAGCCTCCGATTTTTTTTTACAAAAAAAGTGTTACATTTATATGCAACAACGCATTTAAAATATAGTTTTAGATGCCGATCATAATATTACAATTGTAAATAACATTATTAGATATTGTAAAAACAGTGGCGAAGAAATTGCTTTTATTGTTGTACATAATATAAATAGTAATTGGATGTATAAATAATAATAATAGTTAGATTAGATAATGATCAGGAAAAATAAATATCAGGATAGTAATATAAATAGTAAATAGTATCTGATAATGTATGAAATAGTATAAATAGGCAACTGGATTAAACTTGATTAAACAGTATATAATAGTACAGTATATGAGCATTTATATATTCTATTCTATATCATTACAACAATAATATATTATTACTATATCATTACAATATACAATTTTACTAAAAAAAAAAAGGGTTTAATTACAGTATTATTACATTAATATATTACAATATTATTACAATAATATTAATATTATTACAGTTAGTGTATTATAAATATAGATCAAGATAAACTCCCACACAAAAATTTTAATAATAATTTATAAAATGACATCAATAAATAAATGATTGATTCGATTACAAGGTTTCCTTTTCGTTATTTAGTGTTTAATTTATTGTTATAGTTTTTGAATCAAAAAAAAAAACTTGTTTGAAATTTCGGGTAAATTTTATTTCCTATTTAGCATATATTTATATTAAAATTTCCTACTTCAATTTATTATTTATAAAAAAAACATTAAATATTACACAATTCAATATTTTTTTTAATAAATACTCAATATATTTAACCTATGGGAAAGATCACCAGTAACGAAACCCTGAAACAAGCATTAAACTCATTAAACTCCAGTTTAAGAAGTTTTTAAGAGTTAACCATAGTAATTCTTAAGTATAAATTTAAAAATAATTAAGTGAGAGTGTCTCTAATTTTCACCAGGGGGGTGGGGTAGGCAAAATTACATGCCCCCACCCCCTGATTAGTTTTTTAAATACTAACACTATAATAGTTAAATCGCGTATTTCTGATTTATTATATATAAGAATAATCTAGAATGATATCCATAAAAAAGAACCCATGTTAATATAATAATTTTACTGAATGGCATTATAAAATTATTTCTTTCAAAATTGAAAATGATTAAATTCGCAAAGTATTCATTTAAATTCATTTCACTTTTTTGGTAAAGAAATAATTTTAGATATTTGGTTCTAAAATTATTTTTCCATTTTCATCCGAGAGAAGATTGTGACAAGGCGGTTCTATCTATTAAATCAACTTCTTTTCGAGAATAATATTTAGGGTTATTAATTGGTAATCTTTGAATCAACAAGTCAATTCAAAAGGCGACTTAATGATTTTAATTTGAATCATCCACAATCTAATACATGATAACTTTAAATAATTTTAAAAAAACGATAAATAACGATTTATTAATGATGATATAATGATTTAATTAATAATTCAAAAGAGAAGAAAAAAAATTTGCCAAAAAGAAGAATACAATGAATAATAATTCTATCTTAATTACAATTTTTTTTTATATATTAAACTCGCATGAGTTTGCAAATACCTTGGGTACGTTAAATACAATTACAATTCATAGTACAACTATACTACATACGGAAATATTTACTGACTAAGCTAATATTTATAACTAGCTACCGCCTACTCCAGCGAACGATATTCGAAAATACCGCAAGAGGCTTACGCCCCAATGTTTATGTAAAAAATATAACTACCGCCCTCTTCCCACCTTTTTATTACCTCTACATAGCGCTGCTCTCACTCAAAGAACCGAAAAAATAACCAGCGACTAACTCCTAGGATGACCCCTTTACAAACAACATTATTTCAGTATAAAATATTTGATTATCAACGATATATAAAAAAGCATTGGATGAGCAAACTGTTTCACCATGTGATCTAAATATGGTTCAATTATCAAACAAACTCATTCATTCTTCTCGAGATTATCAAAAAATGATTAATAAGAATGCCGCCATAGATTAGCCTCTTTAACATATGTGTTGCTTAAAATTATACAGTCATCAGGAAAAACAAATAACAAGCACGTTTTTTAGATCGACAATACTTGAAAATAACAAGTTTAATGTTTATTTTCTGGAATCTTTTTTTTTTTTTCACCATTGTCGTTTACTTACACCAGAAATTAGATTGTATATTTTAGTCATTAATTTTAGTTGAGTAAAATATAATATAGATAAAAGAATGAATAAAACAAATAAAGAAAAAAAAAAGATGAATAAAGAAAGAAAGAAAGAAAGAAAGAAAAGTAAAATATTTGGGATAACAATTACTATAAATATGTAGAAGAAAATAAATTTAGATAACATCTTTATGTGTAGATAATCTGTAANTTATTTCAGTATAAAATATTTGATTATCAACGATATATAAAAAAGCATTGGATGAGCAAACTGTTTCACCATGTGATCTAAATATGGTTCAATTATCAAACAAACTCATTCATTCTTCTCGAGATTATCAAAAAATGATTAATAAGAATGCCGCCATAGATTAGCCTCTTTAACATATGTGTTGCTTAAAATTATACAGTCATCAGGAAAAACAAATAACAAGCACGTTTTTTAGATCGACAATACTTGAAAATAACAAGTTTAATGTTTATTTTCTGGAATCTTTTTTTTTTTTTCACCATTGTCGTTTACTTACACCAGAAATTAGATTGTATATTTTAGTCATTAATTTTAGTTGAGTAAAATATAATATAGATAAAAGAATGAATAAAACAAATAAAGAAAAAAAAAAGATGAATAAAGAAAGAAAGAAAGAAAGAAAGAAAAGTAAAATATTTGGGATAACAATTACTATAAATATGTAGAAGAAAATAAATTTAGATAACATCTTTATGTGTAGATAATCTGTAAATACTAAAAATATTATAAATACTGTAAATATTGTACGAACATGTGAGAAAAATAATCGAACGTTATCGGTTATATATATGTATATCAAAAAAACTATCAATACAAAAAGTTGAAAAGAATTAAAATAATTACATTGGGAATTGAGAATCCTATTTTTTTTTTTGTTGTTGTTTTTCTTAAAATATCAAGAAAAGACTTTGAACATTAGAAACAAAAAAATAAATAAATAGAATTAGACAATTCTCGAAGAAATCAAAATATTATTACAATTATGAAAGTTAAAATAATATAAAATTAATAAAATGGTCCAAATATTAACAAAAAAAAAAATAATAATTAAATAATTAAATTAAGTTCTACGAGCCAAAATAAAAAATAACTAAAAAATAAACTATTTATAGATTGGAATCACCAGGTAAGTAAAAGCTGGGGTTAAAATATACAAAGACCGGAGATAAATTAAAGAAATACGAGAATTAATAAATTAATTTTCCTATGAAAATATAATAAAATATAAAAATATATAAAAATTAAAATTTGTTAGCATTTAATGAAAATTGGTTCGTTAAAAAGAAAAAAAGTATAAAAATGGAATTCAAAAATAATTACCAATTGTAGCGGTGGTGAATTTGTGGCTTTTAAAAGTTTATTCAGTACAGTTAAAGAACCTTCGTGTCCACTTTCTGTTGATTTTCTATACCAATATATTGCTTGATCAATGTTCTTCTGTGTTCCTTTACCTTTCTCATAACAATCGGCAAGAAAATGCATTCCAAGTTTATTTCCTTGCCTCGTTGATTTTTTATAATAAGTAAATGCCTTGTGAATATCTTTCTCTGTGCCTTTTCCGAATTCATAACAATAACCGAGCCAATTTAATCCATTGGAACATCCACCTTCTGCTGCTTTTTGGTACCATTGAAAAGCCAATTTTTCATCAGTTTTTGTACCCATACCCGATGAATAACATTCACCAAGTAAATATTGTGCGATAGGATAATCCTTTTTTGCCGCAGCGAGGTATGAAATGTAAGCCTTTCGGGTTTCTATTTCCGTACCAATATCATGAAAATAAAAATATCCCAAAAGTGTTTTATATGATAAACTATGTTGATTACTTATCAACCATTTTAAAACTTCATTTGCATCTTGATTCCTACTTTCAATACAATCTAAAATTAATTGCGTAATTCTATTATCGTCCGTTCCAAGTTGTTGTGATTCAACGAAAAGGATTATTAATTCATCAACTAATTTTTTTAATGCATCCTGAGATTTACGATTAGATAAGGATGATAAAGGTTGAGGATTTGAAAGTTTCCTTAACTTAATAGAATTTATAGAATTTTTTGAAATATCATCATGCAAACGAACTGAAGTGGAAGCTGTCATAGTTATTATTTAAAAAATATATATATATATATATATATATAAAAGGTGTGAAAACTGTATGAAAAACTTTATCTAAACTTTATTCTTTAACTAATTATCAGCTTTAAATTTTGATAGGATAATAATAAAATTTTAAAATAAGTTCAAAATTTCGATAGAATAGTATTCAAAGTAAATATTACAAATATTACAAATATTACTAATATTTTAAAATTAAAGGCTCAGAAAAAACAACAAAAAACTCGAAAAACTGGAAAAACTGGAAAAGGATAAAGTAAAAAAAAAAAAGAGATCCTGGTAATTCGCGCAGTATGAAATATTGAAATGCTTAGTTTAAATACTCGTCGGATCAAGAAAATGGATTACAGTATTTATTATTTATTTATTACATTATTTAATTATACCTTCTATGATTCTTACGTCAAGATGATCCGAATATCCACAACTACAGAACTATAAAACAANATAGATATTATTTAAAAAATATATATATATATATATATATATAAAAGGTGTGAAAACTGTATGAAAAACTTTATCTAAACTTTATTCTTTAACTAATTATCAGCTTTAAATTTTGATAGGATAATAATAAAATTTTAAAATAAGTTCAAAATTTCGATAGAATAGTATTCAAAGTAAATATTACAAATATTACAAATATTACTAATATTTTAAAATTAAAGGCTCAGAAAAAACAACAAAAAACTCGAAAAACTGGAAAAACTGGAAAAGGATAAAGTAAAAAAAAAAAAGAGATCCTGGTAATTCGCGCAGTATGAAATATTGAAATGCTTAGTTTAAATACTCGTCGGATCAAGAAAATGGATTACAGTATTTATTATTTATTTATTACATTATTTAATTATACCTTCTATGATTCTTACGTCAAGATGATCCGAATATCCACAACTACAGAACTATAAAACAAAATTGTGTAATTCATGCTAACGTACAAGATAAATTTATTGCATAATTTGATGTACACGCGAATAATTAATATAATACAAATTAAGGGTAATAATTATTTAAAGTATTAATTTAGAATATTGGGGTATTTACAATTATAGTATAGATTTGACTCAATTAAAGTTATATGTTATTGAAAGAAAATCTAAAAATAAAATAAAATTTCAAGGAAAAAAAAAAGTCTTTATATTTCTCTTTAATTTTACTAAAATAGATAAATTTATCACTATGACGAGTTTAATTTTAGAGAAAAAATTTTTTTTTGGGGATGCGATACATACATATTATAAATTTTTCCAACGAATTACGCATGATCTGTCATGATCTCGGGGGGGGGGCACAGGAGAAAACAAAAAACAAAATTGGAACATCTAATGTGTTTAATAAATGTACGTGTTCATAAAATATTTGTCTTAAATGTCGCACACGTTTACTAAAACTATTAGTAACCCATTTTTTATTATCAAAAAAATTTATTTCTCTCGCCACTGATTCACTGATTCCCCTGCAGGGCTAAATTATAAAACCACAGAAAAAATTCCTACAAAAAAATGTTCTAATCTTTTTTAATAACAAAGTGAAATTCTGTATAGTAAATAATATGTCAAAAGTTTTTTAAAATTTTTAGTGGATGAAATTTATTTCATTGTTCAGATTCTGTTTGGATTATTTTTTTATTTTCCATATTAGTCTATTTCTTTTTGCAAAAAAGAGAACTAGAGCTTTCTTATTATTTATTATATTTTATTAATTTGCAGAATTTCAAAACCTTATAGGGGTTTATACATCAAAATGGCGTTCAACATAAATGGGATTTGTTTTTTTTTACACGAACATATAATAGGTACAGAAATTTCAAGGTCCATCACATAAGATAAATTTCTTTTGATACAAAATAATAATTTCATCCCTATCCAATTATTTTTTTTTGTTGTAAATTTTTTTGTTTGTTTGATTTGTTTGATTGGATCGATTACTCTGTAACACAAATAAATAAAATAATACAACAAGGACCAATTCACGTGAAATTACTAACTATAAGGGTCTGGCTTTAAAGTTAAATTTAGAATCTTGCATAAAAACATCAAAAATATCAATATCCGATTTTTTAATGAACAAAGGAAAAAAAAAATCACTAACATTTAGTGCGGGAAATTTATAAAAGTTAAGGAACCCAGAACTTTAAATCTTTTAAATTTTTTATTTGTGTAATCTGACAAAAAATTGATTGGCAAAAATACATATGTATAACAAACACTGGATTGGTGTAATTTTCGAATTGACGAAATTAAATCCCTCCATCATCCGTGTTTAGGACTGAATTTATCGACTATAGCTAACTATAACCAATCAATTGGCATTATTTACATAACTAAAAAAAAAAATAAAAATAAAAAAAAAGGAGTTATTACAATTTTACCAAATTCTTCTGCTTTAGAATTCTTAATCAAATTAAATTTAGTCACATGATTACTTATCACAAAAATAAAATTTGTAGTACAGAAATAATGACCCATAATAAATTTGCGTAACGCGCAATTATACCAAAAATCCATGATTCATATTATTTTTTGAAAAGACACAATTTAATATAAAAAAACAAATATTTATCTGGCAAAATGCTTTCAGCAGATGAAGGCTGTATTAATGGAGAGGATATCTTGAGATAGTTTACATTCATCTGTTGAATTGTCTTTTGAAAGAACCATGACCTTTTCAGCTTGAGGAAATCAAAGGCAAACTGACAGAGCCTGTCTCTATGGGCAACAACAATTTCTTTGACTATTCTGCAACCTAATTATTCCAGTAAGAAACACAACCTGTAATTTCCAATGTCTGAAATGAGGTAAATGGTTTGAGAACCATGAGAGGAGGTATTTCTTTGTTTTTCAAGGTCTTCTTTCTGTTTTGAACTTGAGATCCTGGAATAGATATGTCAGGATGCCAAGGTGGTGGTGATGATAGCATGATTTCTAGGAATGGACTCGATATTATAAGATGGAAATTCTAGAAGATCGTACTTTGCCTCCCTGTTCTAAAAGCTTGGATGCTTTAGAAGCAGAAAACAACATAAGTTTTAATTAATATCTGTTATATTATATAAAAGTCAAAACATAATTTTTATTATATTTATTTTTTTTTGAGGTAATGTATCCATAGAAACTTACTGTATTTATATTTACAAACAAATGTATTTATTTATTTATTTAATATAATAATTGTTGTCTTGTGGTGGTTGATAGTTGTGAGGGTGGTTGCGTTTGATCATTTTAACTTTTTTTTTTTGGCTGTTTTTTTTTAAACAATTTTTTATCCAGATTTGGTTATTCGAACCATTATTCACGAAAGAAAAATAATTTATATATAATAATAATAATAATAATAAATAATAATAATAATAATAATAATAATAATAATAACGGAAGATTCAATTCCTGATGGCACAGATGTAATCGTACAACTTTTCTATTTTAGTCTTTCATTTTTTTTTAGAAAAAATTATTCACTTTCTTTCTACAAAAGGTTTCCATACATGAATGATATATAGCTTTATATAGATCTAATGTAAAATTGAATCATTATTATTAAATGGTGATTTAAAAAAACTTAGAAGTTATTGTGCACACGTGATAAAAATAATTATAACTCATATGATTTTTAGAAAAAGTGTAATAGTTTCAGCTAAACTGTTTTACATTAAATAAAGTACCGTAATAGGCTGTCCCGCAAGATCCCAATTTCATATGAAAAAATTCTTCTAGGACGTTAATCATGTGATTAATGCCAAAAACGTCGTTTTTGAGTTAAAGTTCTGTCGCGAAAAAAAGAATTAAAAAATTCGAAGTTCTACACCAAATCTCCATCTGCACAATTATAATGAATTCTGGATGTTTCTTTTTTGAAAATTATATTCTTTAAAGACTTGTGATAGACTTAATCACATGTTAAAGCTTGCTTTTCACAAGATTGACATGGTAAATCTCGGAATTCGTGTTTCCTTTTATTTTATTTAATTTGTTATAAATGTCATGAAATTGAATATCATAAAATCTTATTAAATTAAATTTAAAAGAAAAATGTCAACGCATTCTTTTTATCGAAGAAAAAGCAGAGCTTATAAAACAAAAACGGGTTCATTAATTTCATCATTTAATGGATTCGCAAGATTTGGAGAAGAATTTATTGATTATGGAGAATGCCTTGAATGCGGGAAAAAGAATACCGGATTTAATTGGTGTCAATCTTGTAACTCGAAACATTTTCGTAACTGTTTCTTACAGTGGTCTAGTGGAAATCGGGAAATTGATAAATTTATCCGAAATTCACAAATTTTTGCGACATCAAGAGATTGTGTTTTGGATTGGATTCCATATAATCAACTAACTTCATTCAGAATCCTTGGGAGAGGTGGATTTGGAATCGTTCAAAGAGCAACATGGTTAGAAGGACAAATTGATCAAATTATTGGGTGGAATTATCTTCAAAGAAAATGGGAAAGGCATGGTAGAACGAGAGTGAGTATAAAGGTATTAGATAATTCTCGTGACATAAAAGTGGATTATTTTCATGAGGTAAAATATCTGATTATACTACTATAAATAAATCATAATTAAATCAATTAATCAATTAAACATTATTTGACGTTTAATTTAATTTTTTAGATGATGCCAATTTTTGGAACTAATTCTTTATCTGAAAAATTGTTATTTCATCATATTCGATATCTAGGAATAACCAGAAATCCCGCAACACAGAAATATGCGATTGTAATGCAATATATAGAACAAGGCAATCTTCGAAATTATTTAGAAAAAAATTATTCCATAATGAATTGGGAAAGAAAATTATTTATACTACAATATGTTGCCAAAGGATTAAAAATTTTACATGAAGCAGATATAATTCATCGTAATCTACATAGTGGAAATATTTTAATTCATAATAATTTACCATTAATAAGTGATACTGGAATGTGTCGTCCCGCGAACAAATTAGTTCAATCTGATAAGAATGAAATATATGGTGTAATACCTTTTATGGCACCTGAACTCTTAAAAACAGGAAAATATAGTAAAGAAACTGATATATATAGTTTTGGATTAATAATTTGGGAGATTTGTGCAAATCACCCACCATTAAATGAACATTCCCATGATACTAATCTTGCGATGGATATTTGTTTGGGAGAAAGACCACCAATTCCAGAAGACACACCAAAATCACTAATAACTTTAATTAAAAGCTGTTTGGATGCAATACCAGAGAATCGACCATCAGTTGCTGAATTATTTAATAATCTCAACTCATGGTATTTGGATTTATCACAAATAAATCGAACGGAATATTATTTTGAATATAAATTAGCTGATAGATTGAGATTAAAAGGATTGAATAAATGTTCAAAAAAACCTTTTGTAAAGAATCATCCTGAAGCTTGTTATAGAAGTCGTTTATTAAATTTTCCTAATCTTCCCAAACCAATTAATGATAAATTTGGAGACGTTAAATTATCACTTGAAAATTTTATGCGTGGTAAATAAATCATAAAAGAAGATATTAAAATAAATAAGTTTTAACGTATTAACATAATTTAATATAATTCTTTTTGTATATCTCGAAAATATAGTTTCTACTCGATACGAAGATGCGGGTAATTATTATTTAATAATAATAATAATTATTATTATTATTATTATTTAATTATTATTATTTAATTATTATTATTATTTAATTATTATTATTTAATTATTATTATTATTTAATTATTATTATTTA
>PQFF01000092.1:96143-143488 GCA_003547095.1 Diversispora epigaea | reverse complement strand
TAATAATAATAATTATTCTTATTATTATTATTTAATTATTATTATTTAATTATTATTATTATTATTATTATTATTATTATTATTATTATTATTATTATTATTATTATTATTATTATTATTATTATTATTATTATTATTATTATTATTATTATTATTATTATTATTATTATTAAATAAATAACGTAAATAATAATTTTTTTTTAAAAAAAAAACCGTTAACGTTTAAATAGATGATGATTCAAATGAGGAAATTAGCGATGTTGAAGGTAAATAATTCTAAAATTTATTAACATTTGATTTTGTTTAATATTAAATGAAATACTAACTTTATAAATTATAGAATATCTTGACGATTTGATTGAACGGGTTAAAGCATTTGGGAAAAGTAAAGAAATTTTTAAAAAAATTGATAATTCAACTTCTTGAGACAGTCATAATTTATCAATAAATAATTAACCAATATAATCCAAGTCATATTTAATTTACTTAATATATGTAATATATGTAATTTTATATATTTTATTTAATAATTTTATAATTATAATTATAAAAACGCGCGGGAAATTGAGACTCACAATTTTACTATAGATACAGACTTTACTTACGTAACTATGTTTGGTATATCATATCATAAATTTATTATCATAAATTTATCATATCATAAATTAAATTATATGTAACTAGTTAAAACATTCGATGTAATGACGTGACGACGACATAATGAAGTAACTTTGAAGAAAGCACCCACCTTTATTTTTGTGACGCGCGCTTTTAAAAATTTCAGATATTAACATTAATAAAAATAAATTTATTATTATATTTAAAAGAGCCCACACAACGGTTACAAACTTTAATAATAAACAAGCATGAAAAAACATTTCAAAAGAAACTTTTGCACTAACCTTTTAAATATATTATTATTCAAAAAATCATTAATTTTTTTTCATTCACATTTTTGCACAAAATATTGACATGATGATGAATACTAAATATAGAAATAATAAAAGAATGCGAATAGAACGTCATTGCTCATGAATTTCTATCTTTAGAATTAGTGCAAAAATAGAATTTAATAATATAATAATTTATTATGAAATTCTATTTTGGCAAACACAATTTGATTTTTTTTTTAAATTCAAAGCATATGAGATTGTTAAATAATTTCATTCATGTTTGAGTTTAGTGAATAGGGAAAAGAGGAGGGAAAAGTGAAAGATTTTCTTGAAATATTAATAATTCCAAATTTGAAATATTACTATACCAATTCATACTAGTATTTTTTCCGAAAATAGCAAACTATAGTTTAAATAATAAATTATTGAAACTATAGTATGAATACAATTTTAGTTGAAAAAAGAATTTTTTGAAATGTAAAGTTTGACGATATTATTTTTGGAACATCAACACCTTTGATTAAAAAAGAAATCGTAATTGGTAAAAACTTTTTGATCGTAATATTTTTTCTTAGTATTGTAAATATTCTAAACTAAATAAAAATATATTATCACTAGCGTCAATAAATTTGTATAAATTTCGTATAAATATAGCATGAATTTTTTTTCAATTACTTATTTACTCATAATTTAAATTATTTGAATTGAATTATTCTCTATAAAATTTGTTATATTTCTCATTTAATAAAAATTCAAAAAATGAAATACACTTTAGTTTTCACCGCTGTTATGTTGGTATTTGTTGCCTTCTCTTCAGCCCAACTTCCAACACTCCCAACTACGCCTAGTTTACCTACTTTACCTATGCCAACCGTTAATACTGGCACCACAGAAACTACAACTCCATCATCCATCCCTTATGTCCCTTCTTCAATCCCAACTGCAGGTTCCACAACTCCATCAAATCCCTCAACAACTCCGTCAGCCGCCCCAACTGACGTCCCAACTAACCCAGATTCCCCCACCAGTACTGATTCTTCAACTGGAACTACTCCAACCAATGGTAGTGATAGTGGTGATAATAGTGATAATAGTGATGATAGTGATAATGCAGCAGGAAAAACAGCAAACTTAAGCGTTTTTGTTATGAGTTTGAGTGTTGCATTGATTGTTGGAATGTTATTGGTTTAAATTGATAATATAATATTACAATTTTCATTTGAAACAATAGAACCCTTTTTTTAATTTTAACTCCATTTAATTTATAATATAAAAGTTTCATTAGAGATTAAATCTTAATATTTTACCAATTAATTTGATATGAATTAATGAAATAAATCATTATTTGATAGTAATATTAATTTTAGCTTCCTTTTCTATCATTTTTCATTTATAATAAAAATATTAATAAGTTACAATAATCACTTTAATGTTTTTTTTTTTTTTTTGATAATCTAATAATCAAATAATCAAATAAATAAATAAATTAGATAAGCTTTGCTAAATTTAATGTTTCCCTGAATAGAAAAATATATTTTGTTAAAAATTTAAAATTGGATAATCATTTAACAANCCAACTACGCCTAGTTTACCTACTTTACCTATGCCAACCGTTAATACTGGCACCACAGAAACTACAACTCCATCATCCATCCCTTATGTCCCTTCTTCAATCCCAACTGCAGGTTCCACAACTCCATCAAATCCCTCAACAACTCCGTCAGCCGCCCCAACTGACGTCCCAACTAACCCAGATTCCCCCACCAGTACTGATTCTTCAACTGGAACTACTCCAACCAATGGTAGTGATAGTGGTGATAATAGTGATAATAGTGATGATAGTGATAATGCAGCAGGAAAAACAGCAAACTTAAGCGTTTTTGTTATGAGTTTGAGTGTTGCATTGATTGTTGGAATGTTATTGGTTTAAATTGATAATATAATATTACAATTTTCATTTGAAACAATAGAACCCTTTTTTTAATTTTAACTCCATTTAATTTATAATATAAAAGTTTCATTAGAGATTAAATCTTAATATTTTACCAATTAATTTGATATGAATTAATGAAATAAATCATTATTTGATAGTAATATTAATTTTAGCTTCCTTTTCTATCATTTTTCATTTATAATAAAAATATTAATAAGTTACAATAATCACTTTAATGTTTTTTTTTTTTTTTTGATAATCTAATAATCAAATAATCAAATAAATAAATAAATTAGATAAGCTTTGCTAAATTTAATGTTTCCCTGAATAGAAAAATATATTTTGTTAAAAATTTAAAATTGGATAATCATTTAACAAATGAAAATGATTAAAATGGTGATTGTCATTTAAGATGTATTTTCACGTGACAAAGCAGCAATGAAAAAAAATGACAATTATTATACGCAAGTATTATGTTTGCTTTGAGACACAAATCTGCGGTTAATTATAAAAACAAATTTAGTTACAACGACTTTAAACTGCAAAACTAACATTCACAATCAATTAATTGATTCAATCGTAACAGGAACGAATTAATACTTCATTATGCAAAAAATTATAACCGCATGATTGGCGTAGTTTTTCAAGAAAAATATTTATTAACAATATCATGTATTGTGAAATTACTCCAGTATCGCGAAATTACTTCTGTACGTATACTAATAATATTAATAATATGATAAAACGCCTTTTTTCTGATTTTAAATAAAATAAATAAATTCTTATCGATAAGGATAAGTTTGTTTAGTAATTTTAAAGTTTATCAAATTACGTATACAAATTCAATATCGCACCACCACCAACAATAATATTTAATTAAAAAAAGAGTTCCAGTATATTTTTTCAAAGATCAGAGACAATAAATAAACATCATTATTAATGGGAAATAAACGGAAGTGATCATTTATATTATTTACATTAATTAAGTTGCATTGTTTATGTGAGATAAACGAAAGTAAAGATAAAATCAGAATCATCAGTTGTTTTTTTTTTGAACAATTTTAACTTGAAATTTGAACTTTAAAAAAAAATCAGGTCATTTTTTTAAAAAAAAATTAAAATCACCTGTATGTCTATATACACGTGTTGGCTGATTTATTTCCAAAAATGAACAACAAGCGTGGGGTGCTTGCCCCTGTATTATACTCTTTTGTGTACTTTTATATTTATATCCTGTTATATCCACAATAATAGTCGATCCTTTCGGGTTTGGTTTTGTGAAAAGAAAAAGAATAAAGTGAGTCATCGAGAACACGTGACAACAATGCAATATTCAAGGAATCATCCGAAAAGCCACAAAATATGTCATCCCGCAGTCGTTATATATACTACTGCGTGAAAAAAATATATATATAATGTTTGGATTTGCTCTGAAAATTGGAGTGAATCAAATAAAAATCTCATTTTAAATTTAATTTTTTAATTTTTAAATCCGAAGCACTAGTTTACATGGTAGTGTCTCTAAAGAGTGAGCTTATATAATAAATACTTTCATTTGAACCTTATTTTCTTACCATCATTCTTTTTTTTCATTCTTTTTTTTTCATTCTTTTAATTTTATTCAAAAAAAAACATTTATATAATCAAAAAAAACATTTATCATCACAAAAAAAAATTTATCATCACAAAAAAAAAATTATTATCACAAAAAAAAAATCATGTGTGAAATATTTACTTCAAACGAAGGTAATTTTGTAAATTTTGTATAATCTGCTTACTGGTAGTACCAAATAATAATTATAAATACTAATATTCCTATTTGAATTTATTATATTTACGTATAGCTTTTAATGGTGCGAACCCTGTTCAAAATGTAATGCTATATGATATCCCAGGATTTACCAAGACTATTATCCCCATCAACAATCATCAACTTAATCCACAACAATTCTCTAATAACCATCAGGAACATTTACCGAATACTACAACACACAATGGTGAAGAATTTTTGGTGATGACAAGTAACAATGAGCAATCTATTTCATCCACAAATTCTCATGTAAATAATAATTTTAATAATAATAGTAATCAACAAGTGCGTAAGATAATGGTAGAACATCTTGTAGGTTAGTATTAATTAATATTGTTAAAATATTATTAACGTGCGTTAATTAATTACATTCTTTTTATTTATTAAATAGATACTACGAAATTTATTATTGATAGTATTTGGATGAATTTTCCAGTACATTCTACCGCACAAGTCATTCCACTTCGAGTGTTTATACAAGAGATCCTACGCAGATCGCGAACTTCATGGTCAACTCTTCAAACAACTTTATTTTATATGGTTAGGATTAAACCTAAAATTGAATTGCTTTGGTCAAATTCGATATCATCTGATCAACAAACGACAAATGATTCAGCTACTTGTGGTCGTCGAATATTTCTTGCATCACTTATTGTGGCATCAAAATATCTTCAAGATCGTAATTATTCCAATTATGCTTGGTCAAAAATATGTGGACTACCTGTACAAGAAATTAATTCTATTGAAAGAAGATTCTTGATGTTAATTGAATACAACCTTTTCATTAGTGAAAATAATTTCAAACATTGGTCCAATTTGTTAAACTCGCATATGATGACTATTTCAGGATCTACTGAGAATGCTAGTGGTGTAACTTTAAAAAAGGAAGAAAACCAAAATATTACTCAATTCAAACAAATGTTGTGGATGTCACGTCCGCAATTTGCAGAATGTTCAGTTCAGTAAAGAGATAATAATAATTAATGAACGTTAAATGTTCGTTATTGCTATTTTTTTACTTTATTTAACTTTCTTATTTTGTATGAATTTTGATTTCCAATAATAAAAAAAGCATTCACCATTTATTATATAAGATCATGTCTTTTTATTTTCTATATTTTTCTATATATGTTAATGTTTAATATTTATAATTTTATAATATTATTTATAATTTTATAATATTATTTATAGTTTTATAATATTATTTATAATTTTATAATATTATTTATAATTTTACAATATTATTTATAATTTTATAATATTATTATAATATTTTATAAATATTATTTATAATTTTATAATTTTATTATAATTAATCTTTTTACAATTAATTAAATTAATTATTTTTTTTAAAAAAAATTATTATTCTGTAAACCGATCATAGCTCCTCTTTTTACTATCTGATTACCACCAATTAAAAATAAAAAAGATTTTAAGGTTCAATTTGTGTTTAATGATTTTTTTTCTCTAACTATAATTATTTTTTTTTTTACTGATTGTATTTACTTGGCATGCGAACGTAAGACATATACGAAATATATATATATATAACAAAACTTTATTTCAAATTATCCAATGGAATTACCAACTCAACACAATCTGTGACAATGAAAAGCATGCATTATAACTGTAATATATCAAATATAGCATGAATCACCTGATATTATAACCTCTCCTTCTCGTGAACTCTGTTGTGAACTTTGTAAATGTGTAAACTTCTTAAGTTATTAAAATCAGAATGATTCTCTCAATTTTTAACTATTAGAAAATTATTATATTGTTTCTCGCATTGAGAAATCAAGAAATTTTGTTCAATTTTATTAACGCTACTGAAAAAATAGAAAAATGATTGGTCAATTAGTTATATATTAATTAATTAAACTTAATACAGTTAATATATTCCTGATTTTAATGAAAATAAAATAAAATCAAATAAATAAATAATGTAAATTTTATATATTAAGAAAGAAAAAAAGATATAGAATAATGACAACGTGTTCTTTTATTTCTTTTATTGACATCACATTTATTATGAAACCAAAAGCGGGGAAGAAGGTGCATATACGTATCAATTGTTTAATTATGGTTAATCTTTCAATAATTAATTCATTGCACGTAACGTAGATTTAATAATTATCGCCTCCAAAGTTACAGTATTTAAAACTTTACATCTTTTTTCTTTCATAGAGTGACCAAATTTATACGCAAAATATCGGAGAATTTATTTGCATATTACCACGTGCAGATTTTATATGAAAATTTCGATATGGAGTGGGAGTTCAGCCGTCCGTTTTCCATTAATACATTGTATTTTTTTATAAAAATTGCTTATTAAGAATGACTGCGCCAATATAACACCAAATATAGATGTTACATTAAATATAAAACGTTAAATAACAAATTTTAATTAGCTTTTACGGTAAATGATTACAAAACAATGATTACATTAATGATTACAGTTGCGGCTGTTTTTTTTTTTCTTGAAAGAAATAAAAAGATGTAGGATTTGATTTTTTATATTAGCAACATATTTTGTAAACAAAGAATAAAAAGAACATGTGATGAATAAAAAAAAAACAGATCACACATCTGCATAAGTTATTTTTTAGTTCTGAATCCTTCTTTTTTCTTGGATATATATATATATAGAAAAGATATATAATGTCACGTTTACTTATTTTAGAGTTATACAATGTTTTTATCGATTTTGTTTCAATAAATTAAATGAGTTAACTAAACAAAAAATAAAAAGAACATGTGATGAATAAAAAAAAAACAGATCACACATCTGCATAAGTTATTTTTTAGTTCTGAATCCTTCTTTTTTCTTGGATATATATATATATAGAAAAGATATATAATGTCACGTTTACTTATTTTAGAGTTATACAATGTTTTTATCGATTTTGTTTCAATAAATTAAATGAGTTAACTTAATTTCTTTTTAAATAATTCTTTCATTAAAAAAAAAAAAAGAAAAAGAATTATTTGTATATATTGTATTATTTTTTATTTGTTTGAAATATCATTCATAATTTGCACAAATGAGCGCGCATATTTTGGATGGTTTTTTCTTTATCGAGTATTGTTTAAAATAAAATAACGCTATTCTTCACTTTATCAAATACTTTTACATTGTTTATCACTGCATATAGAAATTCAACCATCAATAAAACATGTCTGAAAGAAAGTTTTCTAAAAATGAATCTAAACAACAACATCAAGGACAAGATTTGATAGAGAATTTAAGAAGAAATATCGGAATCAGACAAAATGATCAAACATCACGAATACCAACAAATATACAATCACAGATATCACAACAGATACCGCCACCTTCACCTCTACCACCACCACCACCACCACCACCACTACCACCGCGGATATTATCATCAAAAAAAATTGTTATGAGTCCAGTGGAATATTTGGAATACGTTGCAGCTCGAGAAGAATTTGCACCTCATGCTTTATCAGCTACCACTTCTATTTCCAATATTGCTACCACTACTACTTCTACCATTCCTTCCACTCCTTCTACCGATCATATTAATTTATCTTCAATAAATATTTATCCACATAAATTAAAACAAAAACAACAAGAAGAAGATGAGGAAGGAGGATTTTCTACTTCTTCAAAAACAAAATTTTTAACTTTTCCTTCTCTTCATGTTGCCGGCAACATTGATAATAATACTCAACAACAACAACAACAATATTACAAACAACAACAACATTATAACAGTATTGCATCCTCATCAAAGACTAATAATACATATCCAACCGAGATATCTCCTTCTTTACAAGAAAATTTTAGTAGATTTTCATATTCAGATGATTATATGCTACCAACAAAAAGAAATTCTTTACCTTTATCACCTTTGGATGAAGTGAAAAATCAAATTGCAGACTTACAACTTAATTCATCACCAACACCACCATTACCACAAAGAGTAATATCACAAGAAAGAATTACACAAGGAGTAATACCACATGAAAGAATATCACAAGGAGCAATTCCACAAGAAATATTAATATCACAAAAACAAAAACAAAAAATGCCAATTTACCAATATAATGATTTAACTCCTCCTGATGTTTTGACACAATTACAGCCACCATCATCACCGAGATCGAGTAATAAAAATAACTCAATAATAATAAGTAGAGTAAATACTCCAAGTACTTCAACTTTATCAGGATTAACAAAAAATATATCAAGACATTCTTCACCAAAATTTGAATCCGTTCCAAGAATTATAACTGGTTTTACTGCTCAAGTGCAAAGTAGTAATTCTCCTTTAAAACAAGAATTTCGAAATTCAATAAGGAACAGTAATAATGATGATGATGATGATGATGACGATGCGGATCATGATTATTTTTTTCTAAATCCCGATAGATATAATAGTAATAATAGTAATAACAGTAATTATAACTTTGATTCACAAATTTCTCAAAAGACATATCAACGACACGGATTCCACAAAAATGATATTTCATCTATAGAACGCGATTCTATAGATTCAATAAATTTACTTGCTGGTGTTGGTAATCCTATAATGCAAACTGAACTTCGATTAGATTCTTCATGGAGAAAAGGTGAAGATCGTGATGACTCATTATTAAATATTAATAATAATGAAGATGAAGATGATGTAAAGATTGATATTGATTATTCACCAATAACGTCAAGAGGAATTCAAATACCCCAAAATGTTTATATTCCCAAAAATCAACGAAAAAAATATATTAAAAATAATATAACGGGAGAAGGAGGGGGAGAAATAAGTGAATTTCGAGAATTTCCGGAGGAAAACGGGGATCATGATAATGATATAACCCAACAACCACCGGAGAAGAATGAAGAAAAATATTTAAAGAAGAAACCTAAACAAGGAACCTTTTTTTTATTCATTGGAATTCTTGCTATCAGTTTGATGATAATTATTTGTACGTCAATTATTCTCTCTTTAATGTTTTTTTTTATATCATTCAAAAGATGGTTTACTAACAAAAAAGATTTATTGATCTTTGAATCCAATAGTATTTATAATTTCAAAAAGGATACCAAGCCTCGGTACTTTCAAATGGCTCTCGGGAGAAGAAGTTACCATCACTCATGTTCACTCACCGACATCTACTACATCTATCGCATCTATTACACCTACTACATCTATCGCATCTATTATTACACCTACTACATCTGTGGCAGCGACATAAGATGTTTTCTTTATTCATCTTTGAGCGAACCTCCGTGAACCCTTCGTTGTGTCCTCAGGTGGAAAGATCTCAAACGAGTTCGACCAAGAAAATTATGAAGGTTGAAGAGATACAGAAAGAAAGTGTTAAAGCATTTAAGGTATTTATAAAAGTATTATTTTTTTAGTTTTTGAAAATTGATAATATCATGTTTATTAATCTTCTTTTTTTTTAAAAAAAAAATTAGAATGTTGGAGAATCATCAAAGCTTATTTTCTGTGCAATGATTGTAATTATAAATAATCAGCAATAATTAGTAATGATTAACAATAGTTAATAATAATTAACAATAATTTGTAAATATTTGTATAATTTTATTTTCATAATATAAAACATTTAATATTGTAATATATAAATAAATAATAATGATACAATTTAAATAATTTTAATATTAGATTTAGAACATTGTGAATAATAGATAAATAAATAAATAATGAAAAATAGAATAAATAAATAAAAATCTAGGAAATTTTTCTAGAATTTTTCCAGAATAAATCTATAACTCTATTTTATTTCTTTTAAGCTGGTGGAAAAAATATCGCGAATAAAATTATCCCACTCAATCCATACAGTATAAAGTACGATAATACCAAATATCCAAGATTACCTTCTTCTTCCTCCTCTTCCTCTTTCTTATTATTATTATTATTATTATAATATTTATCCTCTCTTTCATTCAAACATATCGAACATCTTCCATTTTTTAAACGCCTAATATCTCCATCTTCAAATTTATTATAGCCATTACTATTTTCCTTCTTATCTTTTTCATCTCTCGTTTCGTAATTATCTTCTTTTAAATAAATTCCAACATTCGTTTTCTTTTTCTCATTACTATTCTTCTTTTTTAAACATGATGTACAAATAGAACTTTCATCGTCAACTTTTTTATAACTCTTTGTTAAAGAATTAATAAAGAGATGACTTGCAAACCAATATACAGTTGGCTGTGAAGAAAAAAATCTAGTAATTACTTGAATATGCATTGAAGTTATTACATATAAAAGTAATATTGCCCAAAGATATATAAATGGTAATATTGAAGTTGAAAAATAGGGAGAACAATCATTTTTTTTCTCAGATGATGATGACGTCTTATCTGCTAAATAATATTTTTTAATTTAATTTAAATTAAATTAAATTATAAATAAATTATAAATAAATTAAATTATAATTAAAAATTAAATTAAATTAAAAATTAAATTAAATTAAGTTTAAATTATAAATTAATTAACTAATGATAATTTTTAATATTACACACCTAGATTTCCCGAAATTAAATTTAAACTTAATATTCTTTTCAAATCATATCTTGCATATTTATAAATTCCGAATAAAGATAAAATTATCATAGGAGAAGCCAATACAAAATTTGGAATTTGTTTGATTTCATAATATCTCAAAAATCCACAATTCCTAAAATCAAAATCAAAAATAATAATAAAATTCTACCTGTTATTTTTTTTTTCTTATTATTTATTAACTTTATTAAAATAAAAAAAGAAAAGAAAAGAAAGAAAAGAATTTGTTTTTATTACCAATAATGCTCCTGGACAAAAGAATACAATAAAGGTATTTTCGAATAGCACCAAGGTCTTATGGGTGTGAATAAGATGCAAAAACTATCATATCCATATATTTGGAATGCAATAAAACTTGAAAGAGTAATTATTGACAACAATAATGTTTTAACAAATCTTGTTATTAATAACTAATAAATTAAATATTATTATTTACTTGTTATTATTATTATTATTAAATATTCAATAGAGAAAATTTTAAAGAGAGAAGAAAGAGAGAGAGAAAGGAAGAAAGAGAGAGGGAAAGAAAGAAGATAGAAGGAAGGAAGGAAGAAGAAGAAAGAGAGAGAATCATGTATTTACCTTCAAATCCATTCTCATAATTTCTTTAATCAACAATTCATAAACAAAAAATCCTATGAAAACTATACCATTTGATCGAGTAAACGAAGCTAATGACCACACAATTGCAGATTTCCAATATTTTTTTTCTACATAAAATATCATTCCTAGGAATCCCAAATATGCAAATAAACTTTCGGTATATATGGCAGACATAAACACACAAGATGGCGTTATTATGTAAAATATCGCAGTAATAAAAGCAAATTTTTCATCATTAAATAATTTAATACTGAGTCTAAAGCGTGAAAAAAAATAGAGAAAAAAACAGGTGAAGGAAAAAAAAAGTGGGAAGGTTGTGTGAAGGGATGAAAGATGTAAAGAGAAGTAGAAAAAGAGAAGTAGGAAAAGAGAAGTGGGAAAAGAGAAGTGAGAAAAGAGAAGTGAGAAGTGAGAAAAAAGAAAAGTAAAGAGAGGAGAGAGAAGAACGAAAATCTTACTTGTATAAATTTATTGATGCCAATATAAATGAAATATTAGAAATTAAGACTCCAGATAATAACATTATTTGTTTATAACTTAATATACTTTTCAAAGGTAAGAAAACTAATGAAAGTGAAATAAATAAAAAAAAATAAAAAAAAAGAATTCATAACTAATAGTTTTATTCGAATTAAATTACCTTTGAGTTGGATAATTTCTCACCTGAATTTCCTAATCCTCTAATTAATAAAGGATAAAATGGAAAAAAAGCATTTGATTGTTCAAAAACATAACCTTCTTCCGCTATATGTAAAAAATAGAAAGAATCCCATCTTAAAAACACTCGAAATATTCGATTAAAAATATTTTGTATTAATGTTGGAAGTTCAGATTCTGTTAATAATATAGTATCTACACTTGAATCATAATCATCAATAATTAAAGTTGATATAAAAGCTATGAACCAAGTGAGAAGACGAGAAGTTATAGCTAATAATGTTATCGTTGATAACGCATTTCTGGAAATTTTCGAAAATTGAGGTTCTTGAGGTTTCATTGAAATGCTTTTCTTTTTTTGTAAAATAAATAATAAATTATATTTAATTAAACGAGAGAAAAACAAAAAACAAACAAGACAAGAATACCTAGCGAAAAAAAAACAAATAGAGTATAAATATGGCATAAATCAAAAAAATCAGATCTTTGTCGCACAAAAATACTTTCGATTGTTTATTCAAAAAAAAATGAAAAACAATAATTTACGTATTTTATCAATTAATTAATTTCAAAAGAGATTTTAATTATTTTAATTGGAGTTCTCTCAGTACTGTCAGGTGACGTAGTTATCGACAGATTTATTTCAAAAAAAGTATATTGTTTTTTACCTATAAATATATATATTTCCATTATTGATTGATTATGACATCTTGTATTTTGTAATATACTTTTTTTATCGAAGTTACTTAATTCCGCACGTATTAAAATATTACGAATATTACTAAATTTTTGAAACCATCTCGTAAATGAAACACAACATAATAACATACACAAGTATTTATGTTTGTAATCATCAGAAGGATTATCCTTATCTACATACATACCCATATGGAGTAACGTATAAATAACATTATTCCTTTGTGTCACGATACTTCTATATATGTATAAAAACCAAAATAAGGACAAAGATTAATGTTTTTAATTTTTCTCCTCAATAAAAAAAAAATTTTCGTATTTAGAAAAAAATACTTACTTCAAAGTTAAAATGATTATTTCCTCCTAAAACCTAATAAGGCTTGACCAATTTGAACTTGTTAAAATTAATAAATTCAAATTCTGTGTTATTTAACTTGAGAAATAACTATTTATTAAATACATATAAATATATACACAAATATTTGTTGTTGTCTAAAATGATGAAAGAATGAAAAAAAATAAAACAAATAAAGTGTCAACTTGCTTTAACGTAATAGCTCCGAGCTTAATTACTATTACTATTACTATTATTTTTTATTATTTTTCTTGCTATCACTAAACTATACGTTAAAACAAGTTGCTTCTTATTGAATGTCGGATCATTGTTATCTTTGGAATCTTTGGGTTCGTTTTAAAACAAATTCTTCTAAATATACATATACAAAACAAAGACAAATAAAGATGTGTTTAAACCAAGTGGAATTGGTGACTCTCAAAGTAGACGAGACGAAGTAACGTATTTAACGAAATTTGGCATATTAAATAGTATTTAACAATAGTTGGCAGATATAACAACTAAGTAATTGAGAAAACCAGTGGTAATCACGAAACAAAAACGATGTGTTAAAAATAACCATATATTAACATAGACCGTTTGAAATTATTGCAGAAATATAATACTGAGTGAGAAAAGGCACATACTTTATCATCAATGAATTTTATATTAAAAAAAAAGTAGTATTTTTTAATTGATATGTAAATTTTGTTATAAATTATGTAAAATATATAATATATATAAAATATAAATTATATAAATTATGTAAATTATGCAATTAAATAATAAATACCATAAATATTATATTATTTTCAGGTTCCAGGAAGAGATTTTTCCAAGACTTACACGTGATTTTTGACCAATGAAATTTATCACCTAGATGGCGTAATATTTTGATACATCTAGGCTGATAAATACACTACCCCTGACAAACCCTAACCCCGGTGACATGTGGTATTCATATTCTATAATCACGTGAAATCATTCTGATCACCTGCAAGACTATGGGCCAATGAAATTCTCCAGGATAAGAGCTACGCCTGGATAAGGATTCTCTCAAAAAAAGAGTGTATAAAAAAATAACGATAGGTCTATCAAAAACGATATTTTTGCGGCGTAATATGGTAATAAAAAAATATTAATCATATTGAAGAGTATCAAGAGTACCTAAAGATTCTTTTAAATAAAATAAATAACATTTTTACTATTTCCCAATTTTATTTTATACATTTTTTATATGTAATTCACCTGACTTTAACATTAGCTCCGTCAAAATAAATTTTATAAAACTTAAACCAATAATTCTGAAAGAGCAAGTCAATATTTATCGTAATTATCGGTTAAAATTTTAATCTTTTGAAGTTGACTTATTTAGGATTAAAATTTTTTGGTTATAGACTGGACACATTATACATGTCGTCAAAACTAATTTGGCCTTGACTCAACTCTTTAAATTTCAATTTTTAATTGCGCCTGACTCAACTAATTGCGTCAATCACTAGTAAAAATCAAAATTTGCCTTGACTCAACTCCAATTCCTCTTGATTTTAATTGCGTCTGACTCAATTCAATAGTTTTGACGACATGTATAGGACACACTGTATCTATTATATGAAATATATAAAATATACAAAATATACAAAGTATAAAAACATATAAAATATAAATATGTAATTATATAAAATATATAAATTATATGAAATATATAAAATATATGAAATATATAAAATATACATTATTAAGATAAAAATTCACTTTAAGAATAATGAAGAATTTAGCGGCAAGATTATATATATCCAAAGACATATAACATTATTTATTCATTTCTTTAATAGTTGCATTCATATTTAATTGAATTGAACGTTACAAGGTAACTAATTATTTGGTAATTTGACTAGCATTTAAACAATGTAAAGTTGAAAAAAATAAATGTGATTCGAATGAAAGAATTTGTGAGAAATGAATCAATAACAAAAGCAAAAGCTAAGATGATATAAATCGTTTTGAAATGTAATGATCGAAAATCTTATTTTTCATAGATAGGTCGGGGGCAATTACAAAAGGCTCTTTTTCTCAAAGAATATACGGGACAATTTCTATAATTGCAAACAAATCTTCTTTTGAGTTTCTTATCAGAACGTTTTTGAGCCATAGGTGTCTCGATTCGGTAGATTGGGGTGGGTCTGTTAATAATAATAATAAATAATAATAATAAAATTAATAATCAATAATAATAAAATTAAAATAATAGTAATAATAATAATAATTTTACCTAATTTTAGAAATAGTTGTCGTCGTCGCACGACTGACTGCATCATTAACATTGAACAAAGAAACGATCAAAAAGAGAAGAAAAATGAATTTAAATGCTTCCATTTCTTTAAAGATTATTAAATAATTTGGGATTGATTTAAATGCTAAGAGTTGAAAGATGTTGAAGAATGAAAATGACAGTGGAAATGATGGTGAGAATGACAGTAAGAATGACAGTGAGAGAATGATGATGATGAAATTAAAAACGAATATATTATGGATATGGGAATTCTGATTATTTTCAGGACAAGGACAACAGGACAAGAGAAAAGATTGTATTTATATTATTTGAAAAAATGTTGGTATTTCCTTAAAGTCATATTATAACATTTGTTAAAGAATTAAATTTGCCTAATTTTTTTTTTTAGAAATCAAAGTAATTTCTTGTGAAACAAATGCCAAAAATATTAATTAAACTTTGACTAATCGGGTAAACAATAGTCTTAATAAGAATGCGAACATTTTTTCGATTATGTTTTCTGAATCTACAAATTAAGTTAACAATGATTATAATGTAAACTGTTAATATTACCATAATGTTGAGCATTATTTAATGCATTGTAATAATATCACTTTTATTCGAATAATAGCATTTTTGATATTTTAATCAGTAATTGCACCAATAATAATAAAGTTCAACACATAATCAATTAATTTTCTTTTTTAGGTTAAGATTCCAATTTCGTGAATAATTATTAATGTTTATTTATGAATGTTTATTAATGTTTACAAATGTATATTTTTAGTAATGAAAATAAAAAAAAAATCAAGCAGTCTGAGAAAATTTATTTTCGACTATAAAGAAAGAGGCAAGGAAACACACCCCTCCCATAGGTATAACTGCAGTATAAGCAGCTTGAAGAGCATCTACATATGCTTGAATTACAAGTTGCCGTATATCAGGTGAAAGTTCGCGTACTAAGAATGCAGATTTCTTCAATGCATCAATTGTTATTTCAGGTGGAAAAGAATCTTCTAATTCACCTAAATTACCATTTAATTTATTTAATAAAATAGTTCCTAAAACTGCTACTCCAAATATAGCACCAACTATTTTTTTTTTTATAAAAGAAAACAAGACAAGATTAAATTATTATTAAATTATTATTAAATTATTCTTAAAGTTATAATTAAATAATTCTTAAAAATAAATAAAATTATAAACTCACTTGTTCTAAAGAAATTTATAAGACTTGAAGTAACAGCAACATCATCATATGGTACAAGTGCTTGAGCACATAATATGGTTGTTTGCATAATTAATCCCATACCAATACCAAGTATTAAAGTATATCCAATTTGTTCACCACGATTAGAATTTTCATCTAAGAGAGTACATAATCCTGCTCCAATTGAAATAAAAACTCCACCTGCTATACAAAACATTCGATATGATATTTTTGTAGTAATCGATAATGTAAATCCAACGAACAGTACAGCAAAAACTGTTCCCATAACATATGCAATTAATTCGAGACCGGATTTAGTGGCTTTTAATTAAAATAATAATATATTATTATAATTAACATATTATGATTATTACCATTATTAACATATTCTTAACATTAAATTAAATTTTCTTTACCTGATTCTCCTTTTATAACTTGAAAATAAACTGGAATAAAAAATATCATAGCTATAATATAATATAATATAAATAAAAGAAATAGATTTGATTTTAAAATTATAATAATAATAATAATAATAATAAAAATAATGAATTAAATTTTCTATAAATTATAACTTACAATAAAATGCGGCTCCTTGAAAAAATGTAACTATAAAACAACTATTGACGGTTAAATTACGAAAAACCCGAGCTTAAAAATAAAGAATTAATTATTTAATTGATTTTAGTTTACTTTTTGATTAGAGATAAATTAAAGAAATTAGAAAATATAGAAGAATATAAAATAAATACTCACGTGGTGCTATTGGTTCAACAACAATGAATATTTCAACTAATGCAAATACCACATATAATACACCACCAACCACTAAAAGACTTAAAACAATTGCACTGGTCCAAGAATATTCATTTCCTCCCCAATTCAGAGCTAAAATAATAATAATAATAATAATTGTAATTATTAACTAACTAGTTAATTCTTCTTTAATTCTTGTTCTTTAATAATTAGTAAAATTTATTTATTACTATTAAATTAAATTAATTACCCAATAATAACGAAACAGTAGCTAATACGATTAAGAGAGTTCCAAGATAATCAATTCGTTTTAATTTATCAAGAAAAGTTCCTTTGGGTTTAGGTAAATTTAGAAAGATGAGAATAAGTGGAATCGAGATGGCACCAAGAGGGAGATTAATCCAAAAACACCATCTACAAATATTTCATCATCAAATATTTCATTAAATATTTTATCATAAAATATTTCTTCATCGAATGTTTCAAACTTTACTAACCTCCAAGTCACATGATCTGTAAACGCTCCTCCGACCAATGGACCAACAAGTGAAGCCAATCCAAAACACTAAAAAAAATAGTATAAATATATCTATTTATTATTTGGTCATACAACATATTTATTTGTTTCGCATATTTTATCAATCAAATACTCACAGCCCCAATCATTCCTTGATATTTCCCACGTTCCTAAAGAATTATAAAATTAAAAAAAAATTAAATATTTACTTTTTATCATAAACTTTATCATGAACTCTATCACAAAATTATACCTCAAGTGGTGCGATATCTGATATTATAATAATAACCAGACTGAAATAAAGAAAAAAAATGCAATTAAAATAATTATGAATTAGAATTAATTAAATTATTAAAATAATTATTTAATAACTTCTTTTTTTTTAAAAAAAACGCATACCTCAGAATTCCCCCTCCACCAAAACCACTTACGGCGCGGCATATGATTAAAGATGTCTAATGAATATATATACAGATTATTATTATTATACAATAAATCATGTGATAAAAACGTGACATGGTATGAACAAAAAATATTTTTATGATGTTCGCGTAATGAACTAACCATATTTGGGGAAATAGCGCATAACAAAGATCCAATTTCAAATAGGCTAAGTGCGAACAAGAAAGTCGATTTCCGACCGAAGATATCAGCAAGTTTTCCAAAAGTAGGTTGAAATGATGTCTAATTATATTTAAAAATATAAGTCCTTAATTCTAGAATTTCAATAAATTGAAAAAATTCTTTAATTTAATTCGCTTACTTCTGTTAACATATATGATGTAGCAACCCAAGCGATTCGATCTAAAGAGTTAAAATCATTTGCAATTTTTGGTCTAATAAAATTTTTTTAAAGATTTATTTTTTTTAATTTTTATTCATTAATCAAGTTTTAATTCATAAAAAAAAAGTAAACGTACAGCGCAGTAGCTACTATCGTTTGATCTAATGCAGACAAAAACATTCCAGTTGAGAGACTAAAAAAAAAAAAATTAATCAAGCAAAAGATCAGCATTTTTTGGGGGGATAAATAAAAAAATTAGATACATTAAATATTTTACATACGCAAACATTATTAAATATGTCTCATATCGCTTTAATTCAACTTTAACTTCTGTTTTTGTATTATCTTCAGTAATTTGTGCTTCGGTATCATCAGATATGCTTTTAGTACTTGCTTTATCCATGTCAATTGTATGTTCAGGATATTCTGGCAATTTTTCTTCAGAGGAACTCATTTTTTATGATTATGATAACTAATCTTTATAATCTTTATAATCTTTATTGATGCGAAAGAAAAAAAATAATGAATCGAGGAAAAAAATTTTCTTTATATAATTTTTACGAACCATTTTTTTCTCTTTGCACGTTTTTAATCGCCTCAATCGTCTCATTATTATAATTAAACCTTTATATGGGTTCGAAAAGGGTATACGGGTTAAAAATAACCCAAAAGTGACATGCTGACTTCGAATGTCTCTGGAATCAAACTTAATTCTCTATCTTGCATATCTAAATCGGCATAATATAACCGAAATCCGAGGATATTTAAAAATATAAATGATATGCAACCAACATTTATTATACATATTTATTTATTTTTATTATTTATTAGTTATATTTTTTTTTGTCCAACTGATAAAGACAATAACAATGACACAAATGAGTTTTGGTCATTTTTACCATTCAAAAAATAAATTCAACAATTCTTTGGATGACATTTTTCAACCTTTATATTTTTCCCTTGAATTTTAATTCGTCCGATTGTAACCGCTTTATTATAAGCAAACGAGTCACAAAAATATGCAAATGCGTATGGCCTCTATTTACAGTAACAGTATAATGATTGTTATTCACAAATCAGATTGATTATTAACAGTTATTAACAAAATGATTATTAATAAAATGATTATTAATAAAATAAAATGATTATTAATTAAAAAACTTATTTTCTTGTCATACATTATCATAAGGTTGATCAATGTGTTCGATTTTCCCAAATTCCAATTCTAGGCATAATTTTAAATTTTCGAGTGTTAGAGGAGGATAAAAATTACCGATATAAACTTTATAGAGTGGAACAGAATCTAAAAGGCAAAGTAATTAATTTAAGCCACAAATAGATATTTTATTATCAAAAATTTTATTAAATGTTACCAGAATAAAGTGGGAAATTTTCGGAACTTGATTGCGAAGAAAAACACCATTCAATTTGACTTGATCTACTAGAATCTTCTCGTGTTGTTGCTGATCCGGTTTCACTCAAATGTGTAGAACTATCTTCTACAGAGCAAGGACAATAAGATGATATTAAATCCTTTTGATTTTTAATAACTTTCAAAAGTTCATCTTGAACATTTTGTAAAGTTGCTTGTTGATGAACGATTTTTTGTTGTAAATGATTGATATGTCCTTGATTCAAATGGAATTTCACGTTAAGATCTTTACAACATGAGCACCGTGGGAACGACATGAAAGTAAATATAATATAATATTATAGAATAGAGAATGGATAATATTTTGAGGATCTTTCTTTTATATCCAAACCTTTTTTTGGTGATTCATCTTTTCTTTAAAAGTTAAAATATTCATAGTCACTATAAAATGCGAAAGACTATTTTGTATCACGAGAATTTCGGATTTTACTTTTTTCGTACTTTTTTTTTTAATATAACGATAAATAATTTATCTTTAAATTGACAAATCGGATGAGATGCATCTCGATAACTAATCTGGTAAACAGACTGATACGATAGAACTGTTGTATTTAACTATATTTGAACATGATATTCAGTACTCTGCATATTATATAATATATATATTTGCAAATTCCGTAGCATGTGGTTTAGATAATCCATTACAAAAATAAAGGTAAATATGGCAATTTTTATGCTTTATTGATAAAAATATTCTCTTGTTCACATAACAGAACCTTGGTTATGCTTTCTATAAAAAATTGCAACATTATTGATAGACTTTAGTCAATATCTGAATCATTGAAATAATCATAGCATTATAATTTTGATTATCTACCACCATCACTATCAGATCTAGCAATTAGTATAGCGTTCTATTCCACCTGATCGAGGTCAAATAGAGTACCCGACATGAATTCTTTCTTGAATGTATCTGGAAATTTCCATCCATGATATAACTTCTTATGTGTGGCAATTTTATATCCTTTGGATTGTACAAATTTGATATACGAGTAACAACATCTCTTGGATACTGCTATTAAATGCCTTACTTTCCTTATCCTGATTCATTATCTTGGTCAATTCTACATGTAAACATATGCGATTAAGTTTTTGTGTACCTACGTCATCATATACATGGTCTTTACTACATAAACTTTCAAACATGCTTTCTTAAAATCTTCATATTCCTTTTGATCTCATTCCATGAAGATACGGTTTGATAAATGCAAATCTATATGGGAAAATGAGGTTTTGTGCTTTTCTTGACGTACGTAGTTTGTGACATCCATCAATGACCCACTTTTTTGATATATTTTAGAAAAATTTCCGAAATTGCAGAATCTTTTTTAACTTACTTATAATATTCGCAACAAACCACCCTGTATATAGTGGATATTTTCACATTATTTATATTATCAACGTTAATTTTAGCAAATTCTCTGAAAGATCTAGTATATATATTTTGTCTTTACCAAATTATATCTTTCTTAAGTTTTTCTAATCAATAACCGAACTTAGCAGAACGGTACTTCAAAACATTAAAGCTGTTCGATGAAATGGGAGCATTGTTAGATAAAATTCTTTAATTTTGTTGATATATTTACGATCATTTTCAGACCAATCACTGTTCTTAGCAATGTAAACTTTACACTTGTTGGATAAATTTGTCACACTTCGGGAGGTTAATGTCTTCTTCAACTTGCTTCGCCAACGACAAATTTGAAGCTTCCAGCAACACGTGCTTTACTATAAAATTCTTTCTCTTGTGACATTATTTTTTTCCATATCAACTTATTAAATACAGTAGTCGCTTATCGATACTGCAGATATGATCATAGATTGTAGTGTAACAAGCGTGCATTAAAATGATACTAGCATGTATGTATGATGTATGTAATGTACCGAATGCATGTTTGATCATTCGCAGATTCAACCTTTATTACTGAACAAGTGAAAATAGAATTCATTATGATAATCAGGTCATTGAGATATAGAATTTATTGAATGAATTTATTGAATTTATTAAACGTGTTGTAACTAAAATCTATTTAATGATAATTTCTAGCAACGATATTATTATTATATTATATATTACTATATAAAATATTTGATTTGATAATTAAACGGAAACAATTACAGAAAATTACAGAAATAGTAATATAGTTATTTAACAGATTAAGAAAGTACCGGCTGAATAAATTTGAATAACATAGTTTGTAATATTAGTAGATGTAACCAAAAATCCGAATTTATATAAAGTATTACGAGGTATTGTACTAGGTAATCTGAATTTTAAGAAACCAGATTTGAAAGTTAAATTATAACCAGGGAGAAAGTTGAAAGCTACAGGTGGGGCAGCAGGTGGTGGTGAAATGATTGCAGGTTCAAGTAAAGCTCTAACTAATGTGAAATTAGCTCTAGGATAACCTGGAGGATAATAAGAACCGAACCATCTAGCTTTTAATTTTTCGCCTATTTTTAAAATGTCACCAGCTTTTGGTTCATAAATGGTGATACCAAATCTAGGTCTACCAATTGTGAAGGTTCCAGAATAATCAACTCTAGCTAGATTAACAGATATGACGAAATAATATTCAGGATTTGGTAATGAGAAAAATCCTGTTTTTGGAAGTTTAACAGTAATTTTGTTGACTCCGCGGTATAATTTAAAGGATGGGTTAAGAACCTGGACGTTAAAAGATCCTCTTCGGGCGATAGTAACATTAACAGTGATTTTAGAGGGGGAAAGTATTGTAAGTTTCCATCTGTCACCAGGATTCTTATATTTCCCAGCAACATCTGTTACAATCCATGGACCCGGAACTTTTGAAATAAAATTTGCCTGCGAAGAAATTATTTGTAAACAAATGACCAATAAGATGGCGATAAATGATTTCACTGAGGACATCGTTAATTGTTATTTCTGTTGTTGTTATGAAATATTATTCAAAGTAAAAAGAAGTTACTTGAAAAATAAAAAATAATCTGAGGATGAAAACCTGTTCTTATATAAGAAAATTTCATTATTTATTTTTCCCTTTCATAAGAATGATAAACGAATTGTTCATTATAAAATGAAATGTTGTGTTGTGTAAAATTATCAGTTAATTGTGTAATAAAAATAAATAAAATAATAAAAATTATTGTCATTGAGGAATTAACGAGCCCCCATCAAACTAATGTTTCAAATGCATACTTATTTGGTTATCGAGCACAATTTAGTCAATAATTAATATAAATAACCCAAATAAAGTAACGAAGATTCAATTCAATTTCAACGTTTAATATGAAGAGAGAATTGAAAGTTGAAACTCTTTAACCTCTTTAACCTCTTTAAAGCATCAATACAATCAAAGTCTTTGTCCAGGACTGTATCAGTTTTCGCCAGTTTTTTCCACGATCAATGGTCTAAGGAACGTGAAAAGGTTTCAAGTGATAAATAAATTATTTCTTTGTATTTCGTTTTTCGATCATTTAATAAATGCAATAGATGCAGTTATTAACACAAAAAAAGCCATACAGATTTTTAATGAGAAATTTTTTTGGTGCGACGAATTATTTCTTTTATTGTATTTATTTTTATATTTATTATTTTCCTAACTTAAAAAAAAGTGTTTAAAAAATAAATTCTAATTAAGAATGTCAACTTTTATTGGACATTTAATTAAGAACCTTTGCCAAATAAAGAAAAAGTAACATAAATAATCCAAAGATATGTAAAAATATTTAGACAATATATTAACTAAAGACCTAATTCGGAAAATTACTCTTCAATCAAACCCTACTGGTGAATGCATGATCAATGAGACAATAAATTCTCATTAATATAATGTAACAATAAAAGGGATTCCCTTTGGTTTGAAAAGCACATAAAGACAACAAAAGCAGAAGTAAGCAACAATGAGACTTCCATATACATAACAGCAATTCATTTTTACAATGATTACAAATTTGTTCTTAGGAGTAAAAAGGACAGGAAAAAAAGAGGCATGATATTGATATCACGTAGATATTATAAAAAGAAAGAAAGAAACATATTTTTCATAAAATATATAAATATAACAATTTATCAATTTATCAATTTATCAATTTATCAATTCAATATTTTAATGTTATCGAAGAAAGCTAAAAAAAAAAAAATTACGATCATTTTTTACTAATAATTAATTTGTTTTTTAAAGGAAAAAAATACGATTTTTAACTTTAATTTAACTTTAGATTTTAGCTTAAAATGACTCGTAAATTCTCTGAATATCGATGTGAAATAATGTAATAGCCCCACATTTAGGAGGATAATTATTATTATTATTATTTTTTTTTTTTGAAATAAATCTTTTCGTATTAAGTAAATTGCACAGTACGTTCATTAAGTTAAAAGATTCTTAGATTTGTATCCCGATGAATAAATTCATTTTTCACAAAATAAATCATCGTTTAATTATTTTGTTTTCTAAAAAGAGAAATACAAATCATTAAAGAAATTTAGTGCAACCTAATTTTGAATTTTTTTTAAAAAAAAACATTGAGAATAACCAATGAACTTTAAAACTGATAAATTTATTTGATTTATTTTATATAAATATGTCAAAGAAGGATAAACAAAATCGTATGTGCATTTATCATATTAATAATAACAACATTACCGCCATTTTCTATCGGAATTTTTTTTTTCTATATTAAGAGAGAATACTTAACGAGAATATTTAACAAGAAAAGGATTCTATAATATTTAGTAATTCTATGATATAATGATATAATTATAATTAAATTGACTCCCCATATTTTGAGGAGTCATATCATTTGATTAGGAGTATATCTAAAAAAGTATTGGTTTAATTAAGCATGGTGACACAATTCATAAACATACAATAATTAAGATGATTTCTTCCGGAAAAATAAAAATCGAGAAAACAAGAAATATAAAAATCGATTTTTGTGTTCACCTTTATATTGTTTTAATTCCTTTAGCAATGAATTAATATAATTAGTGTTTATAATGTAATGTTTCATTTCTAAAAATAACTCGAAAGTTTGCAGTGATATAAATATATATTAAATAATTGCTTGTAATTTCTCTAATAATTGATTTATTCATCTTTTTCATATATATATATATTTTCGTTCTCTACTTAACTTTCTTTAACTTTTAATAAAGAGATACGGAATTTTTTTTAAAAAAAAAATGCTTCAAATATTAACATTACCGCATGAAACATTACTTGAAGTAATGACTTACCTACCAACTCGAAAACTTTGTAAACTCATGATATTATCGAAATATTTCAATCAAGCGATCAAAGAAATAATTATCGATAGATTTACTAAAGTATTTTCAGGACAAAATAAACAGATATTGGTAAATATTCTACCGATCAGTTAACATAACACTTTATTCATATTTATTTTATTCTTATTCATATTTATTTTTATTTTTATATTTATTTTTATTTTTATTTTAATATTTATTTTTATTTTTATTTTTATTTTTTATATTTATATTTATTTTTTATTTTTATATTTATTTTTATATTTATATTTAATTTTTTATTTATTATTATTATTTTTAGGTTTATATGTCAAGATATGATTTATTGGAATTAACACAAACTTATCATGCTTTCGATTTTGCATTTAAAAGTTTTAACTGTGACACGTTAATCACGGTTTTCTCTATAGATCCTACTCAACCTAAGGGTACGATTGGGTCAAAACGAAAGAAACTCGAAGGATTAACATTACGTAGTGGAGTAATTTGGCGACAAAAATTAATAAATGATTCAATACAATATTTAGGTTGGGGTTTAAAATCTGAAGAAAAGAATGCAAGAATATATGTTTATGATTCTTCTTTTATGAATAATCCCTGTTTGGAAGCATATTATGTAACTCATGGTAAATTAATTACTCCATTGGATGGATGTAAAGCAACTAAAGGATGGTGGTCTACACTTTTATATTCAAAAAAGAAAAAAAAGTCAGTATCAACTGTAGGATTTGTAGGTAGAAATAAAACTAGTGGTAAATTACCGGGAATTCCTTATGTCGCGGGAAAATTAAAAAATATTTCGATTAAAGCAGATTTTTTATTGGTTGCTTATGAAGAAAAAATGGTTGATAAATCTAAAAATGGGATAAAATATTTATTAACTGAAGGAGGAGAAGAATATTTAAAACGAAAAAAAACTTGTGTAATTTCCTAAATAATCTCTTTACATCTTATAATTTTTAATAATTTTTTTTTCGATACTTCAACTTGTATAAACTTACATTTCTTAAAAGTAGTAAATTATAGCATAGCATATAACATACACACACACATATATATATATATATATTATTAATAGTATTATTATTATGCACATTATGTATGCGTAACTAGAATAAAATAATATAATAATTCAATTCATTGATCAAACATTAAACAAACATAAATTATAAAGCTAAAATACTAGTATCAATTTATCAATTCCAATATTTGACAATGGAAAACGTACTACGTTGAATTAATTTATCAACTCATGTCTTTTGTATTTTTCTTCCTGTCCGATTACGTGGGGTAATAACTCTTCTATTTCATGTTCTTATTATTAATGTGATTTGGGGAAATACCCGCAGAGCAGAATATTAAGTTTTTATAAGTGATATGAAATTCAACATTCGAAAGTTCTTTATTTGTAATAATCAAAGGAAAAAGTGAACACAATAATATAATTAATATTATATAATTAATATTAAGATGTGCACTTTTATATCATAATTTTCTCCCAGAAATCTAAAACAATATGTGACTCCTTTTCAAAACATTTGAATAATAAAAATCGTTATATAATTTGATCATATTATTTAATATAAATGAAATATTCAAAATTCAATTAATATTAGATAAAAGTAATTTCATATACTGTAGTTTTAATATACGATCTTAAACAAAATTTCTTTGATTCATTCGAAAACTAAAAATGCTGAAGAGTATGAACTGAGAAGGACACTAAATATTTCCACTGGTTTAGTAATTATCATAACTACGCTACGGGTTCAATTGACCAGAATTTTAATTTTAGTCTTATTCCAAATAATTAGTAATAAAATTATCATAAATTGGAAAATACATAAAAGTGAAAATAACAAACAGGATTTTCTCAGATATTTCCTGTTCTTTGATCATCTTGAATAATAAAATTTGCAATGGAATATGCAACACTACAAATTGTAATCTATAAATTAAAATTAATTAAAAATTAAATTTATATATATAAAAAAAGCAACAATAATTATTTTTAATCACATTACCATAGGGTTTACACCCAATGAAGAAGGAAGCACACTTGCATCAGCCACATAAAGATTATCAATTTCCCAAGTTTTGCCCCTTGGATTTACAACTGAAGTTGAAGAATCTTTTCCCATTCGACTGTTTAATATAAATAAATAATAAAAATTATATTATAAATAATAAAAATTATATTATAAATAATAAATAATAATAAAGTTAAATAAATAAATTTATAATCACCAAGTTCCCATTTGATGTCCACTTCCGATATAACAATTCTTTGTTCCAATTTTCCTGATATTTTCAATAAATGATTTTAACTTTGGATCTTGTAAAGGATCATCTTCTGTAGGTACAAACTCATCAAGTTCTGAAAATCCTACAGCAATAGATTTTGCTCCCGCAGCAACTAAAATATTAACTCCAGAAATTAATCCTTCCGTAATATTTCTTGAATCATAATTACTAATGGTATAATGTATTCTTGGTTTTCCATCGCCATCAACATCAATACTTCCTGAATATTTATCACGTCCTATAATAAGCAAAGGAACATGATAATTAAGTTGAAGCATTCTTTGTTTATGATTTAACCCGGATCTCCAAGGGATAGTTGTTGCTCCATATGAAGGGTGAAGAGGCGCAAGTTGAATTTTTGCTCCATAATGCTGTCCTCTAGTTTTTTCAAAAACATCGTAATAAATATCAGAATATGAAGAAACAATGGTTCCATAATAAGACTTGATTTCTTTATCAGGAAAAGTTCCAGAAATACACATTCCTGGATGCAAAAATAAATTCTTTCCAACATTTTTGTTTTTAAGTCCACTTCTTTTTAATAATGCTGGACTATGAATCGATCCACAAGAAACAATTACTTTCTTTGAATACACTATTAATTTTCGTTCATCACTACCAACTATCGCTTCAACCCCAACTGCTTTTTTATTTTTGATCAAAACTTTTTTAACATAACAATCTTGCACAAATTTTGCTCCAGAATCTCTCGCATCTTTTAACCAGGTCATCAAACTTCCTTGTTTTTCTCCATAACGACAACCAAACAAACACCATCCACACTGGTGTTCCGCACCTGCTGTGTTTTGTGGAGCATCTGCATAATGATAATTAAGTCGTTTACAACCTTCAATAAATATTTTATTTTTTTCATCATGAACAATCGCTTTTGTGGATACGCCCATTCTTTCTGTAACAGCATCCATTGAATTATCAAATTCTTTAGTAGTAAAATAATCTAATCCTTCTGAAGCCCATTCTTCTCTGACAACATTTGGTAACTAAAATAATATAAATATATTAACATAAATATAACATAAATATAACGTAAATATAACATAAATATAACATAAATATAACATAAATATAACATAAATATAACATAATTTAGAATATATATAAATTATTAATTATTAGCAACTTCTTTCAAATCTGTTTACCTTAAATGATACCGCCCCATTAATTGTGGTACCACCGCCAAAGGTTGATCCAGCTAGAAGTCTCATCGTATTACCTTCACTTGCAAGCATCCCTCCTTGTTCGTAGAGCTTAACAATGGAATCCAATTGAGTCAAAGTAAGTTCGCTCTGATGATAATATTTTCCTTTCTCGATCACTAAAACTTTATATCCAGCTTTAGCCAATTGAGCTGCTATTACACCTCCTCCCGCTCCTGAACCAACTACCACTACATCAAATTGTAATTCCAATCCTTCAGGTGGAACTTGAATAAAATCATAAATTGGAAATTTACTTAAGTTATCAGTATATAGTCGGCTATTGATTCGAGGGTCAGGTCCAGGATATCCAATTGTTGAATTAAAGATACAATTCTCACTTGCCCAAAATGTGTATAGTATAATACGACTAAAGGTTTTAAAAAGACTTCTAAAGATTGAATAACTTTTCGACCATTTTTGCATGACAATTTCTCGATCTTTTCTACTAAGCTCATAGAATGGTGACATGTGACCAGTCAAGAGAAATGAAATTGGTCGTATGGTGAAAAGCGTTAAAATTTTAGAAAGTTGAGAGAGCGATTTCTCTGGTAAAACCATATTGAGATTGTTTATCAATAATTCAATAAATTCATCCTGTTTTGACAAGTCAAATTTTCCGAATTCACGAATTTTTTCAGGATCAATAGGGATTTTAGTCTTCGTCTTTAGAAGGGATTCAATTTCGACATCATTCAATTCAGCTAATAATGTACCGCTGAAAGCTTTCAGGACTTTAATTTGATAATTATTTAATCTCCATGGTTTAATTTTCTTTACCGGTGAATTTAATAACTTGAGAAAATAAATTGAAATTAAAAAAATTAATGATAAAAAAATTATGTAAACCAACATATTCTCAATAGTTTTGAGTGTGAGAGTTATGTTCGAGAAATAGAAATCTTTTTATATTTATATAACTGATACTAATTAAGTGGTGATCCACCTTGAATTACTTCTTAAAAAAAAGTACATTTTTTACTTTTTATAGACAAATAAAATTGTTAAAATTATTATTTATATTTCTTTATTTTATATTCAAAAGTAATGGTATAAATATTCAAGTATTTGTTATATAAAATCTTGTCCATTTAACATACATAAGTTTTTAGTGGGTGTTTAGGAAATTTCCATCAAAAATGCGAAAGGTGACCACCACCATAATGAATGTGAATGTTTTCTTTATAAGTCTAAGTATTATGATATGATTTCCCACAGATCTTAGATCTACCCCAGTAGCAAAGGTATCGTTTTTGAGACACCTGTGGTTATTTTTTTTTGATATATCAAAAATTTCTGAAAAAAATGGTTATTTTTTTGATATGCCTATAATTGTTTATTTAAAGATGCATCAAAAAAATAACTATTTGGTCACATGAGATTTTGATATATCAAAAATTTCTGAAAAAATGGTTATTTTTTTGAGATGCCTATAATTGTTTATTTACAGATGCATCAAAAAAATAACTATTTGGTCACATGAGATTTTGATATATCAAAAATTTCTGAAAAAATGGTTATTTTTTTGAGATGCCTATAATTGTTTATTTACAGATGCATCAAAAAAATAACTATTTGGTCACATGAGATTTTGATATATCAAAAATTTCTGAAAAAAATGGTTATTTTTTTGATATGCCTATAATTGTTTATTTAAAGATGCATCAAAAAAATAACTATTTGGTCACATGAAATTTTGATATATCAAAAATAACCGTAGGTATATCAAAAACCATACTTTTGCACCCCAGTATTTTTCATCCCCCACGTGATATTTCTAATTAATTGGACCATAAGTTGGCGGATGATCAGAAATATTTCACGGTTACGGTTGTACAAAAGTATCATTTTTGATACACTTGTGATTATTTTTTTGATATACCCCCCATTTTGTATTAATAAATATATAATTAATTTTAGGGTGGTATCAAAAAAATAACCATAGATGTATCAAAAACGATACCTTTGCCACAGTTGTCTTTACGGGTGATGAATGTTGGATGACAAATATGTTTTCCACATGTAAAAAAATTCTCTGTCCCTAGAATATTTAATAAAAATTGATATTCGAAGGGTATGACACATGGTGATAAATACTCTACTCCTGATAAACCTAACCTTAACCCCTACGTAAGGTGAAAAATCTGTTGGTGATACTGGAGTAGATCAAATCTTAGATGATATTTTCAACCTGTACATCCTGTAATCCTCAGAATTTCATTGGTCCATAATTCTGCAGGTGCTCAGAATTATCTCACGTGTAATTTCATATGACAAAAAAATATCATCTTAAAATTATTAATACAAAATAGGGATATATTAAACAAGTATATCAAAAATAATACTTTTTTTATAATACAGGATAAAAATCTATTTTTGTAAATTTTTAATAATAATTTTTGAAATTTTTATAAATAAAATATCTAATTTGTACTACAGTGCGTACAACTTAGTCCCGGAAAATAAATGTGATGATTTTCAAATTGCTACTCCTCATTCAGAAAAGGTAATAAACACAAAATAAGAACTTGGGGTGATAGAACAAGTCAAGCTTAATAACCCCACGTTTTTAAATTTTTGAAAAATTAATTTTTGGTGAAATAGTAGCAGTTCAAAGTAGAGCAACTTTATTATTTAAACCCGATTTTTGGCCGTATATTTATGTAACAATGTGATCAAATTTCTGATCATTTATTGGTTGATTTAAATCCCATGACATTAAATCCCGTGCATCGGCATTGGTTACGTTTGAATTGCTCATGATGTATCTATCGTGTGAAATTAAAATTTATTAAACTTTATTAAAAAAAAAATTCTTTTTAAAATCAAACAAGTTTTTTAATATTTAAATTTATTATTTTTTTTTTCTTTTTTTTTCTTTTTATATTAATGGATTAATTATTATTATTTTTCTTTCTTTTTTTACGTTAATTAATCAATTGACTGTAAAACTGAGTCAGGAATTCAGCGATGTGAACGGTATTTTTTTACGGCAAATTCAGCTGCCTGACCTGACAATCCTTTTTGGTATGCATCCATATATCGAAATGCTTTTCTTGCATACCGGCGAATAGTTGTAAGTGGAACAGAAGAAAGTGCTAATGGAACTGTTCTTTGTAAACCTGTCCATGAATAATCACAATGTGACCGACTAAACCTTTTAGCTGCACCCCAAAAGCATTCAATGAAATTGAGTTCACAATGGAACTTAGGATAAAATATAATCTGATGCCCAGCTGCAATAATAATTTCCTCTAACCGTCCCTTTTGTGCTAAAAAATCTGGTTGGTTACTCATTATTTTTCGTGCCTCTTCTAATTTTAATCCTTTATCTGGCCACAATCCCCTTTCTATTAGAACTTGCTTTAATCCTTTTGGTTGTCCACGTAATTCAGGAATATGGTAATCTAATGGAAAGTTCATATCTTGTAAAATTCCTTCACCAAAATATGTACTGCGCATCTTCGGTTGTTTCCCCCCAGGACTGAGATTCATATGTTTAGCAATTAACGCATTAGATGAAAAAGAGGAATGACTTGATGCATTATCAAATGCAAATAAAGCTTGACACCCCGGAAAACATGTTTCAAATATAGGGATTGCACGTTCAACCACTTGATTTATTAAGTCATCAGCCTTCCACCATCCATCATTATTTTTACCTGGATGCATAATAATACATGTTTCTCTAGGTATATTATTTATTTGTATCTCTTCTGGAAGTGCAAGGCGTCCATAAACTTCAGTTAAAAAATCACTGACATGAATTGAACGGCCATTACCTTTCTTTCGTAAAGGTTGTTCACCATTTGGAATCCAAAGGTTGCGACTTCCATCATAAGCGGAAAAGATACACTCGTCATGTGTAACAAGGATAAGTGGTTGCACATTGTTATCTGGCCAAGTTATTTCTTCCAAATTGTCTCCTGAAAAAATCGGCATTCTCTTTTCAAATTCACTCATTTGTTCTAAAAATATTTTTCGATAGGCAACTACATCTTCTCTTTCATGCCCATCCATATATGTTCCCTTTTTTATCTTTTCATATTTATATCCGAGCTCTTTTAAATAATTTCTTGCAGTATTAGTATGAATTGTTGGAGATGGCGCAAATCCAAGTTCCGGTAAAATATTCTCATTCATCTGTATCATCAACATCTGTGGAGTAATATTCCATTTATGTTCCCGAACATATGATTCAACTTGAAGGAGAATATCCTCATCCCAAAGAAAACTTGATATTTTAGCATGGTGTCCTCGACGAGAATAAGGAATTTGATGGGTTATTACATATTCACGAGCCCAGGAACGAATGCATTTTGCATGATATGCTCCTTTTCCCACTGCATTGGCAACAACTTTGCTTACATCTATTCTTGAATAGTTGCATTTTACAAGTTGAAGATAAGTACGAATTCCATTTAAACGTATCCAAACTTCACTTTTAATTTTTTCTTTTTTAATATCCAGTTCCAAATTTTCAAGAGCAGCTGGGATTTCGTTAGTCCAATCACAATCATCAATTTCATCGTCCAACAAATCATCAATATTATTATTAACTTCATCGGTAGACTTTTCAGTGTTTCAAAAGGTATGCAATGTAGGAGTCCCTTTTGCTGCCTCACGTTGTTGTTGATTTTTTCTTCTTTTATTACGGATTGAATTTCCAATATATCGGGATCCACGTACTTTATGAGAGGCATGTTCTTCATAATATTTTTTTGCTGCTTCTTGAAGTCTTGTTACGATATTTACAGCATTATTATTTTCTGTTAATTCGTCACCGAAAGAAGTATTATCAATATCAGGATTCTTTACTTTATTAGCATAATCTAAGTCATTACCACCGATGGGCTCTATACTATCAATGGGATATATGTCTTCAATGGTATGTTTAATCCGGCGGGCAACTTTTCCTTCATATGCTTTCATTGATCGTTTTTTACATTTCGTTGGACGCGGCATATTTAAATTGAATTTGGATTTATAAAGTAATCCTTTTTGTAAAAAAAAAAATGAAAGTATCACGAAAAATATATCAAAAATAGCTTCGAATGATATCATTGTAAATTGGTTTATTAAAATTTAAAAAATCGATTTATTAAAATTTTTTTTTTTTACGATTCATCTCCTTGTTCGTACATGTAACGTGATAAATTCTAGCCAATAATATTGCAAACTTCCAGCTCATGTGATGAAAGATCAACACTTGAATTTTGGCCGCCTAAAAATTCATTTGCCGGGACTAAGTTGTACGCACTATATTAATAAAATTTTAATTTTTGTTTATTTAATTAGTATATAAATTAAAAATTAATTTTAATTATATAACTTAAATATTTAAAAAGTTATTATTTTTTTATTTAAAAACTAGGATATAATTTAATAAAAATTTCTTTAAATCTATAAGTTTTTATAATTTTCAAAAGTTTTTTTTTAGTTTTTTTAATTTCATTTACAATTTATAAAGTATAAGACAATTTTCTACTAAGATATTTCTAAAATAAATAGAACAGTCTTATGNGCATTATTATTTTCTGTTAATTCGTCACCGAAAGAAGTATTATCAATATCAGGATTCTTTACTTTATTAGCATAATCTAAGTCATTACCACCGATGGGCTCTATACTATCAATGGGATATATGTCTTCAATGGTATGTTTAATCCGGCGGGCAACTTTTCCTTCATATGCTTTCATTGATCGTTTTTTACATTTCGTTGGACGCGGCATATTTAAATTGAATTTGGATTTATAAAGTAATCCTTTTTGTAAAAAAAAAAATGAAAGTATCACGAAAAATATATCAAAAATAGCTTCGAATGATATCATTGTAAATTGGTTTATTAAAATTTAAAAAATCGATTTATTAAAATTTTTTTTTTTTACGATTCATCTCCTTGTTCGTACATGTAACGTGATAAATTCTAGCCAATAATATTGCAAACTTCCAGCTCATGTGATGAAAGATCAACACTTGAATTTTGGCCGCCTAAAAATTCATTTGCCGGGACTAAGTTGTACGCACTATATTAATAAAATTTTAATTTTTGTTTATTTAATTAGTATATAAATTAAAAATTAATTTTAATTATATAACTTAAATATTTAAAAAGTTATTATTTTTTTATTTAAAAACTAGGATATAATTTAATAAAAATTTCTTTAAATCTATAAGTTTTTATAATTTTCAAAAGTTTTTTTTTAGTTTTTTTAATTTCATTTACAATTTATAAAGTATAAGACAATTTTCTACTAAGATATTTCTAAAATAAATAGAACAGTCTTATGCATACAAAATTATTTTGAAATTCTAAATTGTAATTTTAAAAAAAAAATCAAAATAGTTTTTTATAGAAGACAAAATTATTTTACTTAAAATTCAAAATTTTTTAACCATTTAAATAAATTTCTTAATTAAAAATACATATAATTAGATATTTTTTTTATTTTCATATATAGAATAGATTCTATATAAATCTCAAAAAGATGAAATCTTCAAAAATTTAAAATTAATTTTGGAAACATGTATATTCTTAATTACAAAATAATATATATTTCATATTTTTAGTGATAAAGTTATTTAAAAAATATATATTATTTTTATAAATTTTTAAAAAAATTTCTACAAAATTTTCAGAATACAAAAATTTTCACAAGTTTTTTAAATTATTTTATTACAGATATTTTTGTTTAAATTGTAATACATATCAGCTGATTATAAAAATTGACTGATTTTCTGTTATACAAAAATTTTTTTTATTTACCTCTTAATAAAGTTAATAAAACTTATTGATAACAGATTTTGACTATTAAGTAAAGTTGTTTTTTTGGAGTAAAATAAACAAAATAAAAGAAAAAATAAGATAAAATAATGTTATTAAACCTTTTAAAAAAAAAATAAAACAAATTTCCGCAAGGTAAAGAGGTTGGGTTGATAGGTTAGGGTTGAGTTTGATGGGTTGACAAGTACTTATTAACAGGTCTACTTATATTTAAACTCTTATTTACTTAATAAAATATTTTTAAAAATTACAAATATATATAAAATTTCATCAGTAAATTTTTTTAAACGTAAGTCTTCGAAGTCCTTCACTCTGATAACCTTCGAATACCTCCAACATAAACGTAATATTTACAAAGGTTATTGGTACCGAAAACCTTCATTTTTATTAATAAAACGTAATACTTCGAAGGTTATTGATATCGATAACCTTTAATAACCTTCACTTTATCATAATAAACGTAATATTTGCAAAGGTTATTGGTCCGATAACCTTCAATAACTTTTGAAAACGAAATTATTACAATAATCTCCGATATAAAAAATTTCCTGATGTTTGTGTCAAATATTTTTATTTAAAAGTTGAGAAGTAGTTTCCTTAATAAAATATTGAGATTTTTTTGATTTTTAAATTTCTTTGAAAAAATAAATAAAATTATAATTGACTGAGAGGATATTACCTGATCTAAAATTTTAAAACTTTTGCAATTAGCCCATATGGCAATAATTTTGTAAATATCAATGTTAAAAATATGAAACATATATTATTTTGTAACTAAAAATAAAATTATTTTATTTATTTTAAAAATATTTTAGTAAAAAATTACTTTATGCTTTATAAATTGTGAGTGAAGTCAAAAAAATTAAAAAAAAAATATATAAAAACTTTCAACTTTTAAAAAATTTTTGATATTAATTTATTCATAAATTAAACATAAATCTTTCTGTCTATTTGCAAATTATTTACAAATTACTCTATTTATTTATGAATTTTTTTACTTATTTGATCAATGTAATTTATATAAATTATATAATTTTATATAAATTTATACTTATCATCAGTAAATTTTTTTAAACGTAAGCCTTCGAAGTCCTTCATTCCGATAACCTTCAAATACCTCCAACATAAACATAATATTTACGAAGGTTATTGGTATCAAAAACCTTTATTTTTATTAATAAAACGTAATACTCCAGAAGTTATTGATATCGATAACCTTCAATAACCTTTACTTTATCATAATAAACATAATATTTGCGAAGGTTATTGATCCGATAACCTTCAATAACCTTTGAAAACAAAATTATTACAATAACCTCCAACATAAAAAATTTCCCGATGATAATTATATGAGCTTATTAATTAATAATTTATTATACAAATTTCAAAATTTTGTTATAAAGTAAGATTTATTAATACATTATTTCTATTAATTAAAATTATTTTTTAATATTAAAATTAAATGAAAAATATAAAAAATAATTTTATTGTCCAAATAAAATATAAAATAAGTTAAAGATTTAAATAATAATTTAAATAATTATATAGTCAAAATATTTTTTGGATTTAAAGTTTTTATTTATATAATAACCTATTATAAAATAGACAAATATATATAAAAATTCATATTAAATATTTTTTATTAAAAAATAAAAGATAGTTAATATAATAAAGTTTTGAGTTTTTTTATGTTTTTTATAATTTTATCTTTAAAATAAATTAATTATAATTGAAAATCTTAATCAAATAATAAATTTTAATTAGATAAAAATTCTAAAACTAAATATACCCATATAATATAAAAACGACTTTAATAAATCACACCAGTTGATTTTTAACCAATAAAAATAGAGCACATGATTCATAATATAATAATTTTTAACAAATAAAAATATGTAATTTATAATGCGTGCACATAATTTGTAATAAGAAATTTTTGTAATTTTTATTAATAAAACATGTGTTATATGATATACTTTTAATTACTTATATTATATACTGTTATGCACTATCTGCCGATGTAATTAGAAGGAATAGAATAATTATAAAGTCTTTATAATTCTATACTTAGAATTTAAACAATTAATTTTCAAAGGTTTCTCAAGATTTATAAATTTAAGGTAATAGGTGAGTTCTTTTGTTAACAATTGGGGTTTTATCGTACTTTGTTAGTTTATAACTTATACAAAATATAGGTAATAATTTATAATAAGACTTAAAATTTAAAGGGATAAATATATGTTTATTAAATAATGAATAAAAATAATGTAAGAAAAATAGAAAAGAAATATCGTTATAAATATCTCAAGATTCAAATTAATTCACTGATTAATTCCTTTTGCCTTTACTTAAATTTATACAAATAATAAAAGATAATAAACTGTCTGGATTAAAAACTAAAACTAACTCTGACTCCGTCTGATTAATTCTTGAAAGAAAAATATCCTATATTTATAATTATTAAAAATACTAGACCACACTTTTTTCATGTGATAAAAATATTCTTTAATTTCTTTTGCGACAAAAAATGATTACCGACGATTAAGAGTGATCATTTGGGGTAATCATCAATGATATTCATCTTTTAATTATCAAATGTAATACAGAAGAAATACTTATCAGAGATACTCATCTCTTAAATTTGTATCACTATTTACTATAAATAATAAACAATACAAATAATATATAATAAGAAATACTAATTTAAAAAAAAAAAAAGAATAATAAATAACCTAAAAATAAAAATAAATTAAAAATTTGTATCACAATACTATAATTATGCCATATATCATTATATACTATACTAATTACATAATTTATATCATAAACGTTGATATATTGTATCTTCGCTTACTATAAATCTTTGTTCTTGTTAGTTTCCTCTACTTATAAAACTTCAATTTATTTTTAGATTTTTTCTAACTTAATTTTTAAATTATTCTGGCCGAAACTCACACTTTACAAATATTTTCTTTTCTCTTCACTCTTGTATACTAATTCTTCACTGAACATGTTCGTGCATTATGTCCTTTCTTACTGCATATATCACAAGCTCTCCTATTAATTTCATCATTTATCAGTACATTATCATTTGATTTAATAATATCTTGTAATGGTTTTCGGTGCTTTTTATGTAATGGTCCCTCGTAATCCTTATTGTTGACATTTTCTTGGTTGCTTCGATCAGGTTCGGATACCTCTCGTTTTTTCCCTTGCAATCCATTTTCACGTGTTTAGAATCTTTGGACTTTCGTCCTTTCTTTTTAATTCCAATCAGATTGTTGATAGTAGAAACGAATTCAACAATATTATCACTATTCTTTACTTGATTTATAATTTCAGCCTCCATTTCCTTGGCCAACTTTAAATGTAATTTATATATTTCCTCCAATCTACCTGTCATAATAGCAAGATTCAACGTTTTCTTTATGACTCCAAATCTCATTTCATATTGTTATTTTTGGGACATCTCCTGGCGAACCTCTTTGGTAAAGATATAGTTATCCTTATACGTGTTGCCCAAATCCCAAATAATTTGGGATTTGGGATGCCAAAATGCACAAATTACTAGTATTTGGGATTTGGGATTTGGGATTTCGGCAAAAGATACTAATTATAATTTGGGATTTGAGATTTGGGATTTCGGCAAAAGATACTAATTATAATTTGGGATTTGNCAAATATTTTCTTTTCTCTTCACTCTTGTATACTAATTCTTCACTGAACATGTTCGTGCATTATGTCCTTTCTTACTGCATATATCACAAGCTCTCCTATTAATTTCATCATTTATCAGTACATTATCATTTGATTTAATAATATCTTGTAATGGTTTTCGGTGCTTTTTATGTAATGGTCCCTCGTAATCCTTATTGTTGACATTTTCTTGGTTGCTTCGATCAGGTTCGGATACCTCTCGTTTTTTCCCTTGCAATCCATTTTCACGTGTTTAGAATCTTTGGACTTTCGTCCTTTCTTTTTAATTCCAATCAGATTGTTGATAGTAGAAACGAATTCAACAATATTATCACTATTCTTTACTTGATTTATAATTTCAGCCTCCATTTCCTTGGCCAACTTTAAATGTAATTTATATATTTCCTCCAATCTACCTGTCATAATAGCAAGATTCAACGTTTTCTTTATGACTCCAAATCTCATTTCATATTGTTATTTTTGGGACATCTCCTGGCGAACCTCTTTGGTAAAGATATAGTTATCCTTATACGTGTTGCCCAAATCCCAAATAATTTGGGATTTGGGATGCCAAAATGCACAAATTACTAGTATTTGGGATTTGGGATTTGGGATTTCGGCAAAAGATACTAATTATAATTTGGGATTTGAGATTTGGGATTTCGGCAAAAGATACTAATTATAATTTGGGATTTGGAATTTGGGATTTGGGATTTTGGCATTTGGGATTTCGGCATTTGGATTTTGAATTTGGGCGGCAGGTATAGTTGTCCTGAATTTTCTCCAAATGTGAAAAATTTATTTCAGCAACAAATTCCATTGTACCAAATTCCTGATCCAAAACTACCGAAATTATTGGTTCACAGTTGTAATCTGAATCTGCTTCTATTATCAACGAATCCGTATACCAGCATTGTGATAAAAGTTTAATGTGAAATTTAGAGATCGGTGAGACAAGCATCGTTGCAAAAAAATGTTAACACACAAGGTCACGGTTAATTAATATTAAGCATGTGTACAGGTGTGCATAGTTGTCATAAAGCATCACAAAATGGTTACTTTTTTTATCAATAGATAAAACATGTCAAAGTTCGTTAATCTGTGTTGGATCTAGATCTGAAATCAGCTAATCGAGTTCTATCACGCGGGCATCAAACATATCTTCTGAAAATGTACCCTTTGGTAAATCTGAAGTAACTTGCGAAAAAGGAAAAAAGTTAAAAAAACCCAAATACAATGATTATAAAACACATGCAAATTAAAAAACTTATACTTGCTTTCCAAGTTTTTCATTTATATTATCATCTGACACCAATAGTACATGTTGCGATTCATTTCGTGACGTTGGAGTTTAAGTATTGCTGATGTAAAATAACACTGACAACAAATATCAATTTTTTTAAAATAATGGTTGTGACAATCTTCATCTCGGCTTGCAGGAAGTTTGCTGATAACTTCATTCACATTAAGAAACTGACTTTCTTTCAATAATATCCTTTCGATTACAGATTCGAGTTCCATTAAAGATGTAATTCCATTCACATAATTCTTAATAATGCTGTTATACGACTCAACACATTACGTGCTTTGTATTTCTGCATTGAATGTACGGTGTATAAAACATAGCATCCAAGTCTCCTGACATTTATAAAGCTGACGCTGGAGATAACTGGTGGCATCAGGATATTCATTTAATAATGCTACCCATCTCTCTTCAAAAATTAATTTTATATGGCTATTACGCGCACAACAAAATGCCGCAAAAAATTTGTTCCATTTTTCATCACGATATTTGTCCAAAAAATGCTTCTCCAAATTCTTTTTAATATGGAATAAGTAAAAATGATGCTTAGTTCTTGGTCAAGAACTATTTACTGTGACGATCATCACAAATTCTGCATTTGTATAGAGCAAATGTGGCATTAATTTACCTGTTGCCTTGAGAAGGCTTTGGAATAACCATTTAAAACCTTTCATTTCATCTGAAAGAACAGCTGTTACTGCGAAACAAGAATGATTGTGATTGTCTACTAAAATAATAATAGCTAAAATCATCGAATGTCAGTTTGTTTTGGCAGTTATGTCGAGAAGTATGATGTTGTGAAAATGAGCTCATAATTCTTGTTGACTCAGGTGCATTCAGCAGAGTCTAATAAGATGATTATCTTGACCTTCGAACTGAGCATCAACATGAAAACTTAGATTTTCCTGCTGTTGTTTTATGAGATCAAGATATATGGAACCAGTATCGCTTTTGACATAGCCTCGTTCGTGGTGAATAGAATTAGTTAGGTTATAAACGTTATGGTCATGAATATATCTTCTTGAATATTTATGCTACAAAACTTCAATAATTGCACTGAAGCGTACACCATATACTATAAGTAGTCACATATTATTTTGCATTTTTGGAGTAAGTCTTCAATAACAGGACGTGAGAGAAGAAATATTTTTAACAAGTTTATGATTATGCTGATTTTCAACCTTTGTGATGTAAACTAGATCATCACTCTTCCAGCAGTAAACGTTAACATGAAACTTGCAGTCATCACTATTATGTTCCATGTTATAGTTTTTTTTGTGTGCTTCTTTTTTGATGTATATTTTCATTCTCTTGTACACACATAAATACGTTGTCGCAGTATTCCGTCATTTTTATCTTTTTTACTGTGGGTAATTGTGAAGACAAAGCCTTGCTCCAACCCATGATTTTTAAGTCAACTTAAAGTAAAAAAAAAATTAATTCTTTTTTTAACAACCTATTCTTGAAGGGAGTATCTGAATATTACGTACTTATCAAAATTTGTTCAATTATCGAAAAACATCTCTGGTACCACTGGGTAAAGTAGATCATTCTCATCATCAAAAGGCTTACTGTCTTCTATATTTTCAGTTAGATGAATATTCTCAAGGTTAAACGGTTTTATTAATATTTCACGCGTTTCTAATGGTACTTCAATAGAGTTATCCTGATTTTCTTCATAATAATATTCTTGAAGACCGGGAGCTGGAGAGGAAGGAGAAGTTGGAGAAGAAGAGATAGTGTGGAAATATAAGGAAGAGATGGCGTGTGAAAGTGAAAAAAGAGCTGTTGTATTATACATGGCACAATTCAAGAGCGATGCACTGATCATTTCACTACGTATTTACTTTTTAAACAAAATAAAAAGCACATGATTTATACCTACCACCCAAATTCAAAATCCAAATGCCAAAATTCCAAATGCCAAAATCCCAAATCCCAAATTACAATTAGTATTTTTTGCTGAAATCCCAAATTCCAAATCCCAAATATTAGTAATTTGTGCATTTTGGCGTCCCAAATCCCAAATTATTTGGGATTTGGGTAACACGTATAACGTGATTGCAATGATAATTGATCCAATCACATTCTATAATGTCAGACTTGTTGCGTGACTATGTTGCAGATCTATTTCACATGATATAGTACATAACACTACCGATGTATTATAAAATTTTCGTATAAAAATATATATAATTATAAATAAATATAAATCTCGCATAAGGTGATGCAATTAAATCTAACATAATTATATATGTTTTCAAAATTGATTTTGAATTTTTAAGGTATTTCATCTTTTTGAAATTTATTCTATATACTGATCAAAAATTTATAAAATTTACATTTATAAATACTAGATAAGTATAATATTTATGCCTAATATCGTACACATTGTTAACTTTAATAGTTTTTTTTTATTATATATATTATTATTTTATTATTTATTATTTTTATTATTTATACTTATTATTACCTTATTATTTATTATTAATTATTATTATATTATTTCTATTTTTATAAATATTAATATAAATTATTTAAAAATTAATAAATTAATATAACAAAATATGTATTACGACTGTAAATTAATAGTGTATAGTACAGCGTAATCAATAGTACATTAGGAAACTTTTCAGGGCGTAAATTTGCAGAAAATTTACAGGACCTACAGAAATTTACGCCTAAAAAAATCAATTTTTTTGACTTTGATTACTATTTATAAGACGGTGAGCGATTTTTTACTAAAATATTTCTATAACAGATCGAAAGATCTGGTTCTTAGCTACAAGATGATATGTGTTTCATTCCTGTAATATCAATATTCGCGAAGATATTCACGTTTAAAGTTTCATATCTGTGAAAAAATTTCCACGTAAATTTTTTGAAAATTTTCGTAATTCTGCCGAAAATTTCTATGACATCACGTAAATTTCTGGAAATTTTCGAAAAATTTACATGGAAATTTTTTCACAGATGTGAAACTTTAAACGTGAATATCTTCGCAAATATTGATGTTACAGAAATGAAACATATATCATCTTGTAGCTAAGAACCAGATCTTTCGATCTGTCATAGAAATATTTTAGTAAAAAATCGCTTCCCATCTTATAAATAGTGATCAAAGTCAAAAAAATTGATTTTTTTAGGTGTAAATTTCTATAGGTCCCATAAATTTTCTGTAAATTTACACCCTGAAAAGTTTCCTGATGTATATCATCTGGAAATTTTTTATATTGGAGATTATTGTAATAATTTCGTTTTCAAAGGTTATTAAAGGTTATCAGACCAATAACCTTCGCAAATATTATGTTTATTATGATAAAATAAAGGTTATTGAAGGTTATCAATATTAATAACCTACAGAGTATTACGTTTTATTAATAAAAATGAAGGTTTTTGGTACCAATAACCTTCATAAATATTATGTTTATGTTGGAGGTATTCGAAAATTATCGAAGTGAAGAACTTCAAAGGCTTATATTTAAAAAAATTTATTGATGATAGTACAGTGTAATCAATAACATAATCTATTATGTATATAAAAAATTAAATTTTTATTTTCTCAATTCTCAGTTAGTTGGTTAAAAAAGTCCATTAACTCAATAATAAACTTTTTATAGTTTAATTAAATAATACATTTTTTAACGAATTATTATTTAATTCTTTGTAAAAACTTTTATTATAATACTTTGCTGTGAAATCTAAGTATTATTTTTTATTATAAACTATTATTACTATTATTCTACTTTATGATCTTAATACTTAGTTTATAATTTCTTAGTAAAATTTCTATAAATATCCTATTTAGTGATCTCAATATTTGTCATTATAATTAGATAACTTGTTGTGTGATCTTGTTATCTTATATAAATATAGCCTTGCTTAATGTTCTGGGTAGGGTTTTGCAAAGTCAGATTGGATCAGATTTTAGCAATATTCAGATCGAATCCAATATTCTAATTCTTAATCTGAATCCAGATTCGTCATCTTTTTGTTCTTCTTTTGTTTTTTAAATGTTATATACAGATCTAACTTTTTAAAATCTGAATCCAATTTTGATTATATTCAGATCGATCCAAATCCAATCCGAATATTTGAATCCATTAAAAAATATTCGAATCTGTTAAAAAATATTCAAATCTGTTAAAAAATATTCAAATTCTTTAAAAAAATATTCAAATCCATTAAAAATTTTAATGAATAAAAGATTTTTCTCCTTATCCCCCCTCCCTTAGAATTCTCATATCTCGCTTTTTTTTTCTTTCCTTTCCCTAGAATTCTTTTATCTCTTTGTTTCTTTTCACACTTATAGAATCCTCGGATTACGGATTGATTCAAATCCAAAAAAAAACAATATCCAGATCCGTTGAATCTCATTTTTCTGGATTTGAATTAATCTGTGATTCAAAATCTTAAAATTCTATTCGAATCTGTATAATACAATCCGGATCCGATCCGTAACTTTTTGAGATTTATACAGAATCTATTCTATATATACGTGTTGCCCAAATCCCAAATCATTTGGGATTTGAGATGCCAAAATACACAAATTACTAGTATTTGGAATTTGAGATTTGAGATTTTAGCAAAAGATACTAATTATAATTTGAAATTTGGAATTTTGGTATTTGGATTTTAAATTTGGACGGCAAGTATACATCCGGAATTATATAGAGGCGTTCTTGGACGCTATATATACGAAATGTCTGGAGAACGCACTAGAACGGTGCGTTCTACATCAGGAAATTTTTTATGTCGGAGGTTATTGTAATAATTTCGTTTTCAAAGGTTATTGAAGGTTATCGAACCAATAACCTTCGCAAATATTACGTTTATTATGATAAAGTGAAGGTTATTGAAGGTTATCGATATCAATAACCTCCGGAGTATTACGTTTTATTAATAAAAATGAAGGTTTTTGGTACCAATAACCTTTGTAAATATTACGTTTATGTTGGAGGTATTCGAAGGTTATCGGAGTGAAGGACTTCGAAGGCTTACATTTGAAAAAATTTACTGATGTAGTACACTATATATACGAAACGTTCAGAGAACTCACTAGAACAGTACGTTTTAGTATGCTATATATACGAAACGTTTGGAGAGCGCACTAGAACAGTGCGTTCTAGTATGCTATATATACGAAGCGTTCGGAGAATGCACTAGAACGGCATATTTAATACACTATATGAATGTAAGTGGTGTTCGTAGTACACTATAGATCGGTGTATTTTGGATGCACTAGAATGTTTATATTTCATTCCTGATGTAATTCTATATACAGAAATAAAAAAAGTACCCAGTTATATGTATTTTTAATCAAGGAATGTATCTAGGTAGTCAAAAAATTTTGAATTTTAAATAAAATACTGTAATATGCGATTCAAAAGACCTGGATATATTACATCCCACTATCTGAAAACATAAATCGTACCCGGGGGCAGTATTGTCATGGAACATCTTAGAACAATTTGAAACAAAAATAATTTTTTAAATTATAAAAAATTTCATTATAAAACTTAATTTAAGTCATTAATTAAAGTTTTTTAGAATTAATTTTTATATATATTTATAAAGTTTTAATATATCTTTATAAGTCTAATAAGGGTAGGGACAATGGGACATGGACATTGGAACAGTAAAAAAACCTAGGGACATACAAAATGTACAATACTGCCTGGGGGTACATTGCATGGAAAAGAATATTATAACTATATAAATTTACTATTTAAAGATATAAAATATCATATACAAATCATGTTTATTTTATAAAACACAAGTATACATTAAAATATATTAAAAATTTACAAATTTTTATATAAGATACATTTCATGGGGGTACTTTACCCGGATGGATATTTTGAACCGCATATTACAATAATTTTGTCTTCTATAAAAAATTATTTCAACTTTTTTTCTCAAAATTGTAAATTTGGGATCCCAAAGAAATTTAGTGTAAGTGTACAAGTTATACATGTCGTCAAAACTATTGAATTGAGTCAGACACAATTAAAATTGAGAAAAATTGGAGTTGAGTCAAGGCAAATTTTGATTTTTATTAGTGATTGACGCAATTAGTTGAGTCAGACGCAATTAAAAATTGAAATTTTAAGAGTTGAGTCAAGACCAAATTAGTTTTGACGACATGTATAGTACAAGTACAGTGGCTCACGAAATTACTGCAACACTTGAATTTTTGTCTTTAAAAAATTCTATATCGCAAATGATCAATTTTAGAATAATAGTTTCTATACTTATTTTAATCTTTGAGATTTGGAGATTTTTTGAGATCTGTTTAATAACAAATTAATAATACCAATTTTTCAGAAATGAGT
>PQFF01000092.1:65300-88827 GCA_003547095.1 Diversispora epigaea | reverse complement strand
AAAAAATTCTATCCGTTGCGCAACGGATAGAATAATAAAAAAATTCTATCTGTTGCGCAACAGATAGAATAATAATAAAAATTCTATCCGTTGCGCAACGGATAGAATAATAAAAAAAATTCTATCCGTTGCGCAACGGATAGAATAATAATAATAATTCTATCCGTTGCGCAACGGATAAAATAATAATAATAATTCTATCTGTTGCGCAACGGATAGAATAATATAAGGCTCGCGAGCCTGTGAGCCAAGCCAAGCCTTACTTATATAGGCTCGGCTCGGCTCAAGCCTAACTTATAAATTTAGGCTCGAGCCAAGCCTAAACTTTTGGGCTTGGCTCGGCTCGGCTCGGCTCGCGAGCCTTAAAAATTTTATCCGTTGCGCAACAGATAGAATTATTATTATTATTTTATCCGTTGCGCAACAGATAGAATTATTATTATTATTTTATCCGTTGCGCAACAGATAGAATTATTATTATTATTTTATCCGTTGCGCAACAGATAGAATTATTATTATTATTTTATCCGTTGCGCAACAGATAGAATTATTATTATTATTTTATCCGTTGCGCAACAGATAGAATTATTATTATTATTTTATCCGTTGCGCAACAGATAGAATTATTATTATTATTTTATCCGTTGCGCAACAGATAGAATTATTATTATTATTTTATCCGTTGCGCAACAGATAGAATTATTATTATTATTTTATCCGTTGCGCAACAGATAGAATTATTATTATTATTTTATCCGTTGCGCAACAGATAGAATTATTATTATTATTTTATCCGTTGCGCAACAGATAGAATTATTATTATTATTTTATCCGTTGCGCAACAGATAGAATTATTATTATTATTTTATCCGTTGCGCAACAGATAGAATTATTATTATTATTTTATCCGTTGCGCAACAGATAGAATTATTATTATTATTTTATCCGTTGCGCAACAGATAGAATTATTATTATTATTTTATCCGTTGCGCAACAGATAGAATTATTATTATTATTTTATCCGTTGCGCAACAGATAGAATTATTATTATTATTTTATCCGTTGCGCAACAGATAGAATTATTATTATTATTTTATCCGTTGCGCAACAGATAGAATTATTATTATTATTTTATCCGTTGCGCAACAGATAGAATTATTATTATTATTTTATCCGTTGCGCAACAGATAGAATTTTATTATTATTCTCTCTGTTGCGCAACAGAGAGAATAATAATAAAAATTCTCTCCGTTGCGCAACGGATAAAATTTTTAAGGCTCGCGAGCCTATGAGCCTATAATATCAGGCTTGGCTCGGCTCGAGCTTTATGAGGCTCGGCTCGGCTCAAGCCTAACTTATAAATTTAGGCTCGAGCCAAGCCTAAACTTTTGGGCTTGGCTCGGCTCGAGCTTTATGAGGCTCGGCTCGGCTCGGCTCGATTCATGAGGAGCTTTAGTTGTGTAGTATAAATAATACCAATTCTATTTCGTGTTTTTGTAATACTTTTACTAATTTTCCTCTGGTATTTTTTCAGTAGTCCAATTTATATAATAAGTTATTTTTTAGTTTATAAAATCTGCTTTTAAATATAATTTGAGTTTGCTCTTGTTTGATAATATATGAAGGTAATGTTCGTGTTGATAAATAACTTTTTAAATTATAATATTTTTAAGTTTCTATTTTGTAAGTGTAAAATTATAGAAGTTAATGCCAGGACACTAACAACTTGGACTGGATTGATTTTTATGCGTTGGATTTCTAATTTCTTTTCTTTATTTGTTATTTTTATAATTAGGGGGTTTAATATTCTAATCGAGAGAAAAAGTCAACGTTATTATGTTTTCTTTCGGCTTTATGTAAAATAGTAAAATTATAGAAATCCAGTCTTAAAATCCATCATGCTCATTTTCCAGTTAATTTCATAGTTTGTAACCATTTTAAAGTTGCATGATCAGTCACAATAAAGGAATGCACAGTTTCAAAATATTGTTTAAAATATTCTACAGCCTATACTACTGCTAGATATTCAAGATCGATAGTGGAATAATTTCTTTCAGCTTTATTTAAGCTTCGACTTGCATAAGCAATTGCATATTTCCATTTATTTTCTTTATCTCATTACGCTAATACAGCTCCTAATCCAAATTCAGATACATCGATATATAAATAAAATGATCAATTGAAGTTTGGATATTGCAAAATTGGTACTGTGATTAAATATTTCTTTAACTTTCAAATACCTCTTGCTAATCATTTGTCCAGTTAAATATTTCGTCCTTTTGAAATAACTTATTAAGAGGTTTTGCGATATCAGAAAATTTATTGATAAATTTTCTATAATACGAGACTAAGCCTAAAAATCTTCTAAGTGTTCTAAGATTATGTGGAGTTAGAAAGTTTTTGACCTTTTCTACTTTGTTTTTATCTGGTAAGATACCTTTTCATGTAATTTTATGTCCCAAAAAGTTGATAGTTGATAAGAAAAATGAGCATTTATCTTTGTTTAATTTTAATTTTGCTTCTCATAGTACAGTAAACACAGTTCTAAGATATTTTAGGTGGTCTTCAAAATTTTCTGAATAAATAATAACGTCATCAAGGTAAACTATTAAAAATTTATATGAATTTTAATAATACTTTATCCATTAATTGTTGAAATGTCGCGGAAGGTGTTACATAGTTCAAATGGCATGATATTAAATTCATAAAAACTATATTTGGTAACAAATACAGTTTTTTTTTTATCTTTCTCTTTTACCGCAACTTGCCAATATTCTGAGGCTAAGTCCAAAGTTGAAAACTATTTCACATTTTGAAATAAGTCAAGTATATTATCAATTACTGGGAGAGGGTATATATCTCTTTCCGTTTCTTTATTTAATTTTCGATAATCAATACAAATTCGCTTCTTTTTGTTTTTATTAGGTACAATTACAATTGGTGAGGCCCAGAAACTATTTGACTCTTTAATAATTCTTTTTTTCAATATTGTTTCTATTTCTTCTTTTATGAAATTATTTTTGGAAGGAATAATTCGATACGGTTGTTGTTTAATAGGTTGTGCATTAGTTTTTATTTTATGCTCTACTATGTGAGTTTGGGTTAATTCAATTGTTTGTCCCTCTTCAGAAATATTCTTTGCAAAGACATCCACATGTTTGGTAAAAAGTTTATCTACGACAGTAATTTGTTAATTATCTAATATTCCTATTTGCATAAGGGGTTTTTCTGCTTTTGGAGTAGTTATATCGGTGAGGAATATAGCAGGATTTTCTCTGTATTCAGAAATTCACTTGGCCTTTTTAAGTCTTGTTAAGGACCATTTTCAGGGTAATATTCATCAATGTCAACAACCTGTTCAGAATAGTAGGATTCCAATTTCTTTATGTCGTCTTCCAATTCATATTCTAATTCATTTTGAATTTCTTTATTATTGTCTTTATAAGGAGCCAATTAATCAGAGTATACAGTTCTGACGGTAATTTCTTCCTTTTTGTATTTTAATTTAAGGTTACAATCTCCAAAATTCTATTAGGCTTGAGTCTTTTCGAAGAAATCAGTTCCCAATAATAAATTTTCTTCGGTAGAATTAATTATTTGAAGTTTCATTGGCACTAACAAGTTTTGTATAGTGATTTCTACAGATTTAATTATACCTAATGTTTATTGTCTTACACCATTTACAGTAATCACTATTACTTTTGATACTTAGTCAATCGGAATTTTCAATTGTCTTCTCAATTTATTGGTAATTATGCTCACGGTAGCACCTGAATCTAATACGGCAATTATTGAATTATTCTTGATATATACATAACATTTAGCTGCAGTAGTTCATTTCTCTTCTTCCATTTCTAATAAATTCATAGAGACAGGTTGTTTAAGAATTTTTGTTAGGTTCCTTTTTTGTTCTGGATATTTTAATAGTTGTCCTATCTTGACACTACTTTGTATTTGTAAAATGTTATTAGATATATTATAAGGTTCCATTTTATCAATAATTGAAGGTTGTTATTTGCTTCTAACAGTTTTTTGTTTAGTAAGTGTAGCTTTAGCTTTCTTTTTGACTTCATAATCTCTCATCTCCATATCTAGGTCTTGATCAGTATAAGGATTTTCTTCAAAATCTACTATAATCTCTGGTTTAGTATTTTTTATCTCAGGCTGAGAAGTAGTCTTTGGTTAATTGGAAAAAATTGTTATCTTTGGTGGTCGTTCCAGTTTTCTAAGAGGATTTGCTCTTGTGACAAGTTTATTGCATATAGCTTCATAAACTTCATATTCGTTATTATTCTAAATAACTGACATTTCTGTTATCGAAAGATTGTTGGACTTATTTTCTTTCAGACAAGCAATCTCTAGTAAAGTGACCTAATTGTAAACGTATTTGAGGTAGTCGATAAATATTATTATTATTATTATTTTGTTCACGAGGTTTTCCTGCAAATCTTTCTCTTAGTTTTTCCCAAGTCTTATCATTTTTTTTTTAATTTGTTTGGTAAGGTCTCCAAGTTGTTGTACGAAATTTATTTGTAGTTGGTTAAATCGTTTAGTTAATTCTTCAAGTTTATTATCGCTAGTGGTTTTTTTTCTTTCTTCTTTTTTATTTCCTTTTTCTTTTTCTTGTAATATTTTTTATTGTCACTTGAATTACTGGACTCTTTACTAGAACTATAATATTTAAATATTTTTTTGGGACGTTGACTAGATTCGCTTTTTTTTGTTTGTAAGCTTTCACTTTTCTATAAGCTATAACCAAATTTGCTGATTCGTATATTTTTACTATTGCCTTTATATCTGATAATAGTCCTCTTATAAAATATGAAAGAATAGCAACGGTATCGAGATTAGTTCTCTTTGCTAACCTTTTTACTTGATGGTAATATTTTCCTACAGTTTCTCCAGGACCCCGAGCAATCTATAAATAGGTCACATTAGAGTTTGCTTAGCTATCATAGTAAAATTTTTAAAAAGTTGCTTATTTTTAATTAAAATTTAAAAATTTACTTACAAAAATTATATTTTTCCTTTCTTATTTCCTAATTTAGTATTATCTGACCTATTCATAGATTGCTCGGGGTCCTGTTTCTCCTCTGTGTTGTTTTAAACTTTGTAATTCATCTTGTTATTGTTCGTGCTATCCGAAGTTACAATAATTGGCAAGGAAAGCATCGCGTAATTGTCCCTAATTAAATCCTTTATTGTTATCAGCCCNTGGACTCTTTACTAGAACTATAATATTTAAATATTTTTTTGGGACGTTGACTAGATTCGCTTTTTTTTGTTTGTAAGCTTTCACTTTTCTATAAGCTATAACCAAATTTGCTGATTCGTATATTTTTACTATTGCCTTTATATCTGATAATAGTCCTCTTATAAAATATGAAAGAATAGCAACGGTATCGAGATTAGTTCTCTTTGCTAACCTTTTTACTTGATGGTAATATTTTCCTACAGTTTCTCCAGGACCCCGAGCAATCTATAAATAGGTCACATTAGAGTTTGCTTAGCTATCATAGTAAAATTTTTAAAAAGTTGCTTATTTTTAATTAAAATTTAAAAATTTACTTACAAAAATTATATTTTTCCTTTCTTATTTCCTAATTTAGTATTATCTGACCTATTCATAGATTGCTCGGGGTCCTGTTTCTCCTCTGTGTTGTTTTAAACTTTGTAATTCATCTTGTTATTGTTCGTGCTATCCGAAGTTACAATAATTGGCAAGGAAAGCATCGCGTAATTGTCCCTAATTAAATCCTTTATTGTTATCAGCCCATTCAGTGTACCATTCTCTAGGCTCTCCTCTCAAATATGCATCAAACACTGTTATTTTTTTATTTTTATTTTATGTATTAGTTGTAGCAGCTATTAGAAATTCTTGTAACCATTCTTGGGGGTCTTCATTAGGGGCACTGTGACACATTAAATTAATTTTTTATTAGTATTTATTATTATTTATCTATATTTATTCTTATATGTATTATTCTTAAGTTTATAAATAGAGTAGATCAGTAGTACAGATTAGTAAGTACAGTGAACCCTCTATAAATGCACCCCTCGGAGAATCAAAATTAGGATGTATTTATAGAGGGAATGCATTTATAGAGGAAATTTTACTAAGTGTTATTATTAAAGCTCTCAACGGTTCGGTTCGGTCCGGTTTGGCAGTAAAACCGAAACCGAACCGAAACTTCCGGTTCGGATTCGGTTTGAAACTGGGAACATGAATACTCAAACCGAAACCGAACCGAAACCGAACCGGTTTAAACCGAACCGAACCGGGTTTTTTCGGTTTAAATATTATTTTTTTTTTTTACCTTCCAATAACGCGAAATTAATTATACAATAATTTTTTTATAATAATCCTTTCAGATCTGTATTTCATCTTTTAATATTATCTTATCCTTAAATTACCAGTTAAAATTATATTAATTTTATATTGAATATTTATTTATTAATGAAAAAATAGATCCAAAATTAATTAAAACTAATTTTAAAATTATATAAAATATCTTAAAATTATCCAAAATAAATTTTTAAAACTATATAAAATTAATTTTAAAATTATATAAAATTAATAAAAAAATTTACATAATTTAATTATTTTCATTAATTTCATTAATATTTTAAATGATTCTTTATCAACAACAATAAAAGATTGATCATCAGCTACAATCCAATTTATTAAATCTTCAATCCAATTCTCTTGAGTAAATATCTACAATTTATTTAAAGTTCATATTAAAAAATGAAGTTTAAAGAATTAACCTGTTTCGATTTCATGAACTACTTTCTAACCTCCATTTCTGTCACTAATTAAACTTATTCACCACAATTAGTAATATCTCCATTTAAATTTTCAAACAGATTGAATAAATATTCACAGATAAATTAACGATTTAATCTCCTTTAAAAAAACGTTGATTTCTTCGCGAATATTTGTTCAATTTGTATGAAATTTTAAACAAAGATACTACTAAATGTAATAAATAAGTTTAATTAGTGATGAAAATAGAGTTTAAAAAGCAGTTCTCAAGATCGAAATTGGTAAAGTTGTACAGTTAATATAATATTAAAAAAATTTATACATGCCAATGCTGTTTTTGATTTAAAAAATTTATCCAATGGTCCTGAAGTAGATATTTCTGGATTCAAATTTTTATGTTCACGAGAAATATGGCTTCTTAATGTAGAAGTTGAACTATCTTTAGCAGCCTTATAACTTTTACTAAAATATAAAAGGTCAAAAGTATATACATTTAATATTTTATATATTTACATTATATACATATATCTTTCTTTAATACTCACACGCAATGATTACAATAATATCTATTTTCTTCTTTATTTAAAGTAAAAAACTGATAGATAGAGGCTTTTCTTTTATTATTGGCATTATCACTATTATTGCCGTTATTATTAATTACTGTTAAATTGTTATTGCTTACTTCTGTTAAATTACTATTACTGGTTTCTCTTGAAACTGATGGTTCATTATGTTCTATATTTTCTTGAGAATTTTCTGATTCAGTATCACTTATAATCTCGGCCATTATAATTATAAAAAAAATAATCGTCAAAAAAAAATCTAGATCTTTATTAATATAAATAGATGGTGAAACCATGACAATATATAAACCGAAACCGGACCGAACTGAAACCGGCGGATCGGTTTCGGTTTTTATCAAACCGATTGAGAGCTTTAGTTATTATGTATGGGACTTGGAGCATAGGGTGCATTTATAGAGGGGTGCACCTTATAGAGGGTGCATTTATAGAGGGTTCACTGTATTACATTTAAAGGATTATTATTATAAATTTACCTAGGTATATACCCAGGTACGATACCTAGGGAAATACTTAGGTAAATACTTGTAGAGATAAAGGAAATTATATTATTTAGAAAGGAACCAATCTAAAGGAAGGAATGGTAAGATTATCTGTGATGCAGGAAGTGTCTGAGAAGATATAAATACAGGTCCTTTTTAGATTGAGTTCGAGAGAAGTTTGAAGTTCAGAGTTCAGTTAGATAGTTTTCTTTAGTTTTTACAATCTCTTTAATCCCTTCAGTTCTTAATTTTTTAAATTCTTATTCTATTTTATTTCTTAAATTCTTATATTATTTATCTTTATTTATTATCTTTATATATATATTATCTCGCATTATTATTTAATAAAGTTATCATTTTATTGAAACCTTTGTATATTTTACCGCTGTTTAAACCTTTTACATATACGCTTTGCACAAGTAATATAAACTAACTTGGCGTGTAAGAGATCCTGTCACAATAAAGAACTCACTCACCTTTGCCTCTCTTACCTAACTTTATAATTTGTTGTGGATTGATCAAGAGGATCTCCCAAAGCAGCACGATATTACTTAATTTGTAGGATAGTTTTTGTTAGAAAAGATTTTTTAACCTTCAAAATATTGTCGTAAAGGGCATGCGACAAATTGGTGCCTCCTGTGAGGTTGTGAATAAATTAGTTTAGTTTTATATAGTTTAACTTTAAAAAGAATTTTATTTTTATTTTTTTTATTTTCTTTCGCTTATATATCCCCTATTTATGATTTAATCAGAAGAATTAAATAAATTAATTAGTGAATTATCAGAAGTTTATAGTAGTAAAGTTAGAAAAATAGTTCAAGAAACTTCTAGTTTTAGTATATTAGAACTTAAAGAATTACAATATATTAGAAAACAACTTAACCTTTTATTCCAAATAAGAGATAATTGCTTAAAAGTACTTGAAGACTTAGAATTACTCAATTTATATTCTTCTTTATCTTAATAGTTATAATTTCTTTTATTTTTACCTCTTTTATATCTTAAATATTTATTAGTACTATTTATATTTAATTAAAGTAGTAATATCATAGTATACACTGTTAGCCCTGTTTTTATTCTTTTATTTCATTATTATTATTTTATATATTATTTTATGTTTTATGTTGTTTATTACTTTATTGGTATTATTATTTATATGTATTATTTTTAACATAGTCATTATTTCGATATTTGTATTACATTTAGAGTTTTTATTGTTTATGTAAATTCTAAAGTAGATCCTATGTAATGTGTAACATTATGCGATAAGAGATTTTACCCCGATGAAATCGCTAAAACCTTTGATAAAATCTTTAGAAAATAGTTTAATAATCGTACCGGAAAATTATGGAAAGTCCCGGAATGTTCTTTAAATTATTAATTATAATTCATGATACCTTAGTATTTTCTTATAAATAGAGTGTATTTTTGCCCAGATGTAAAAAACAGTTCTGATTAGGATCGAGCTCAAGAAGTCTTAGTGACTATTTGATAATAATTCTTAGTGAATTGTTAATTGTTTAAGCATTTGTTGCTTGTATTTATAATAAAAAACTCACACCTGCCTCTTTCGACATTAGAAACCACATTAATAAAATCCTTCGTACATTATCATTCCAACTTTAGTATATTAATTATAGTCCTTTTATAATATATAATCTCTGCTATAGTTGCTTTGCTACCCTGACTTTGGTCTCGAAGGTAGTCACGGTCAACAACACCTTATTACATATCTATTAGTTTATTAAAGTAGTATTTTTATATAATAGCAAATCCTCAAGTAACCCAGCAATTAGTTGCAGTCCTAAATCGATTAGGAGATAGAATGAAAATAAGGAATATAATCCCAATGTCCCAATTTCATGGAGGAATCCAAGATCCAGTAGAATGGCTGGAAGAATTTGAAAGATGTGCTCAAATAAATAACTATGACAATGCTTATAAAATAAATACAGTTCAAGGGTATTTATTAAATGAAGCACAAACATAGTTTATCTCTTTTGAAGCTATGCGAGGTCAATTTCAATCCTGGCAAACCCATAATAACCGTCCTTTTGTACAACACTTTTTACACAAGTTTAGAACTCCCAATAGAGTTCTCCAATGGTGCTCTGAATTAAATAACAGAATGCAAGGGCCAACAGAATCCATTGACCAATATGTTCAAGCAATAAAAAAATTAATTAGGAGAATTAAATATGACAATAATTGGTCAGAAGCTGACCGAATCTATAACCTTACTAAAGGATTAAGAAAAGAAATTGCCTTCCAAATCAGATTGCAATTGGCTTTCCAAAACAATATTACTCTAGAACAAATCATAGAAGCCGCTAGACAATTGGAAGAAAATAATTTAACATATCCTGAAATCTTTGCAGGAATGTATGGAACAGGATATAATTCAGTACCTACTCATAATCAATTTCCTCAGCAAACTCCAATGCAAAATTCTGTTGAAAATGCTGTTAATAATGCATTAGCACCAATCCTTCAAGCATTAGGAAATCTTAATCTGAACCAAGGAAGTAGTAATGTAGAAGTTACAAATCAATCCTCTCAACCTAACCGATCAAATAATAATAATAATTTTGGTAACAACAATGGAAATAATAGATAATAAAGAAGACCAGTAACCTGTTACAAGTGTAATCAAATTGGACATTATGCAAGGAATTGTCCTACTCCAATTAATAATTAAAATATATCACCACAAATGAATAACCAAGTACCAGCAAATCAGAATAATAATAATAATATGTATGTAGCATATTTATTTGTGCAGCAACAACCTTATCAACAACTACAATAGCAAGTGTACCAAATGCAAGTACCTCCAGTTCCTCAGCAACAAGTACCACAAATGCGACCAAATCGCAATATCTTGGTAGTTTCTGTTCAACAACCATTACAAAATAATAACCAGTAAGTGTTGGTAGGAATGCAAAATAATGATACTACCCAGATAGAGGAACAAGTTTTCCCTGTACCACATTTAAACTATTAAGCATACCTCAAGAAGGTGGGAGTATACGTGTTGCCCAAATCCCAAATAATTTGGGATTTGGGATGCCAAAATGCACAAATTACCAGTATTTGGGATTTGGGATTTGGGATTTCGGCAAAAAATACTAATTATAATTTGGGATTTGGGATTTGGGATTTGGGATTTCGGCATTTGGGATTTCGGCATTTGGATTTTGAATTTGGACGGCAGGTATAGGTAGGAGTATGATTATTGACAAAAATCCATCATTAGTGTGAGAAGAATCTCAACATGCTCAACTGTAACAAAAAATATTTGGCTAAAGAAATGCAAATGAAATGGAAGTAGAAAATGTGCTTATACCAAATAAATCAGAAGACAACTGGTTATGGCTAGTATACCTAAATATAAAAATGAATTAAGAAAAACCATAACTCCAAGAAGAAAAAGACTACAATGCGGAACCTCTATAATAGGAACTTGATTATAATAAAAATTGATCAACTATTTTGCCTTAAAACTTTTTTTCCAAATATAGAAATAAAAATTCTAACCGTAGAAAATGATAGCCCAGAACCTAAGCTTTCAGAATTATCAGTTAAAATTTTGATCTAATTAAAATTGATCAACTTTTACTAGAGTTAAAGTTATACAATTTAATTATACCCATCAAATTTGAGAATATATTAAAAATAGAAAACCATTGTAATTTTATCTGAAATTCGTTTGAAAAAAAATTTTCAACAGTTTCTGATATTTTATACCTTTTAAAAATATAAAAATATGTACATAAATTATAGAGATATATGGATATATACAGAAAAGATATTACTGAAAAAATGATAAAATATGCAATTAAAAAATACAAATCTCATTGTAATGTACCTGATACAATTTATAATGAATTAAATAATTAAAATTTTATAAATGAAATTTTTATTTTTTATAAATTTTTTTATAACAATCCTTATTAATATAACATGGTCACGTGTTCTTGAATTCCTGAATTCTAATTGGTTAAAATCGTATCACATAGTACTTACATAAACCAAAAAAATTGAGAAATTTTTTTTTCCATAAATAAATTCCCCCAAATGTATATATTCAAATACTATAATATAAAAGAAATCTGATCGGTGAATCAAATTTTATTTAAGATTTTCTAAGTTTCTATTATAGAGGTTTTGCACTGTACCTAAACTATACATGTCGTCAAAACTAATTTAGCCTTGACTTAACTCTTGAAATTTCAATTTTTAATTGCGTCTGACTCAATTAATTGCATCAATCACTAGTAAAAATCAAAATTTGCCTTGACTCAACTCCAATTTTTCTCAATTTTAATTGCGTCTGACTTAATTCAATAGTTTTGACAACATGTATAACCTAAAGCTAAAGATGAGAAAGAAAAAGTTAAAATACAAAGTGCTTCATATAGTAACACTCCAATGATCTACAAAAGACAAGTAGAAGGATGGACTGTAGATATTATTCTGGATAGCGATTCTTCTGCCAGTATAATGTCCAAAAAATTTCTTGATCATTTAGAAAAGAAATCAAGTTGACAGTCAAATAGAATGATCACAGGAATACATGGAAATAGGAAATCCAGTTTGGGAATAATAGATAATACATCAGGAAATTTTAATAGGCGTAATATTCCGTAAACTTTTTGGTCTATAATTTTTCTGGAGAATTACAACACCCACAAAGATCTTTGAAATAATTTTCCGGAAATTTTCGAAACATAATATTAGATTATTAATACGTTGTGAAAAAAAATCGCATAAATCTACGTAGATTTTATGTAAAAATTTATGTTTAATTTTGAAAGTTTTCGTATTTAATTATTTTCGTGATATCAATTTTTACATTAAAATTTTATAATTATTTATTTGCATATAATAATATAATAATAAAATAATTCTCTTTATTACGTTATATAATAAAAATAATATTTATGCAAATAATATAAATTCTATAATATAAATTTTAATTCGAATCTTTTCGCTATTCTTACACCGATAGTATTAAATTTACCTTTGATTTTCACGTACTTACGAAATTTATNTAGGAAATCCAGTTTGGGAATAATAGATAATACATCAGGAAATTTTAATAGGCGTAATATTCCGTAAACTTTTTGGTCTATAATTTTTCTGGAGAATTACAACACCCACAAAGATCTTTGAAATAATTTTCCGGAAATTTTCGAAACATAATATTAGATTATTAATACGTTGTGAAAAAAAATCGCATAAATCTACGTAGATTTTATGTAAAAATTTATGTTTAATTTTGAAAGTTTTCGTATTTAATTATTTTCGTGATATCAATTTTTACATTAAAATTTTATAATTATTTATTTGCATATAATAATATAATAATAAAATAATTCTCTTTATTACGTTATATAATAAAAATAATATTTATGCAAATAATATAAATTCTATAATATAAATTTTAATTCGAATCTTTTCGCTATTCTTACACCGATAGTATTAAATTTACCTTTGATTTTCACGTACTTACGAAATTTATTTTTTTATTCGAGAAACAATTGATTTTTGTAAGATTCAAATGTCTTAAAAATATATCAAAAAAATTATATTATTAATTCAATTAAATCTATTTTACCTTAATATGTCATTTGAAAATCTCCGAAATGTTACAAATAAGTAAAAATTAAAATTGTAAAAAATAAATTATATTTGCAACTTACATAACTTACACTTAAAAACTCATGCATATAATTATCTTGTCCATTTCATTTTGTTTTAGTAGCCATAATTCTCTAAAAGAAAATAAAGTATTAATTTAATTGTTTTGAAATGCTTCGATAATCTTCGAAAATTTTATTTTTTGAAATATATAAATATGTAAAATTAAAATCGTCAAGGAATATTATAAATAAATTATACTTGCAACTTACATTTAAAAACTCGTGCATATAATCCTCTTGTCTACTTCATTTTGTTTTAGTAATCATAATTCTCGATTTAATTTAATCTTTCTATATCTAAAAGAAAATAAAGTATTAATTTAATTATTTTGAAATGCTTCGATAATCTTCAAAAATTTTGTTTTTTGAAATAGACAAATATGTAAAATTAAAATCAAGGAATATTATAAATAAATTATACTTGCAACTTACATTTAAAAACTCGTGCATATAATCCTCTTGTCCACTTCATTTTGTTTTAGTAGCCATAATTCTCGATTTAATTTAATCTTTCTATATTTAAAAGAAAATAAAGTATTAATTTAAATCGTTTTGAAATCCTTTGAAAAATTATTAAATCTAAACTATTAACAAACCAGTTTTAATTCGAAACATTTTGAAAAATAACGTAAAGTATATAAATAAAGTTAAAGTATTAATATAAACCATTGTTTAATTATATATTTTCTATAACTGTAAAGTAATTCGTAATCTTTAATATATTTTCGAAAAATAATGTTTTCAATAGTAATTACAACTCATATTTAAAATAACAAATACTCGTAGTAAAAATTAAGAAATAGTTTAACAGTGTTTCATCTTGATATAGTTAAAAAAATTTGTTTTTTTTATATAAATGACAGTTGTTTTCTTGTTATAGTTAATCTAAATAAAAGGAAATTAAGAATTTATTATAGAGAATATATAGAAGCATACTATAAAATATACCTTGGGATTTGCATTTATAGAGAGTGCATTTAGAGAGAATAAATATAATAAGTTATTATTATGTATGTATGGTGCATTTAGAGACACTTGTAGATGTATGCGCAATGTAGTGAAATTAAGTTGTAAACAAAAAATCATATTTTGTTTATATATAATTTTTATGTTACACAAACTATAAATTAGATTTTCAAGTAATATTATTTTATTATTAAATTTTACTACAAATATTTTTTTTATATTAAGATGCACTGAATATTATTTATATTATTTGCAATAATATTTTTAATTTTCAGATAGTTCCGAATTATTTTCTTCATTATTATTTTCTTCATTATTATTTTCTTCATTATTATTTTCTTCATTATTATTTTCTTCATTATTATTTTCTTCATTATTATTTTCTTCATTATTATTTTCTTCATTATTATTTTCTTCATTATTATTTTCTTCATTATTATTTTCTTCATTATTATTTTCTTCATTATTATTTTCTTCATTATTATTTTCTTCATTATTATTTTCTTCATTATTATTTTCTTCATTATTATTTTCTTCATTATTATTTTCTTCATTATTATTTGCTTCTTCATTTTCATTTTCATATGATCTTTTTTTCATACTTTTTATTGCAAGTATTTCTGCATTTTCTCGCATTTTTTCGAGAGGTAAAAAGGTAATCTCCTTTTCGATTGTAGACTTTTTGTTTTTGCGTGATTCATTTCTTGGTGCTAGTGATGGTGACGGTGGTGGTGACTCGTTTTCAGATTCGTCCGAAGAGTTACAAAACTCTTCTTCATTGTTTAATTTAAGCTATAAAATTTGTTAGAAAATTTAGTAATGGAAATTTAAAGAAAAAATATTATTAAAGAGAATACTTACTAAATTTTTTTCATATTTTTCCTTAATAATATCCTCAGTTATCTTTACGTAACAATTATTAGGATTAAGAATTATTTGAGTAATCGCGATCGCTAGTGTTATGAATCGCGAATACAAAATCGCGATTAATCGCCTATCAACTATATAGTCGAGTACAAATGTTGATAGACGATTAATCGCGATTAATCGACGATTATTAAAATCGTGATTAATTGTGAATAATCGCGATTAATCGGCGATTATTAAAATTGTGATTAACTGTAATAATCGCGATTTATAATTATAATTTTTATTCAATTCAAAAAAATATTATAATTATAATAATAATAATAATAAAACTGTGGGGGCTAAATAATAATAAAAATAAAATCGTAGGGATAAGAATCGTGGGAGCTAAAAATCGTGGGAGACGAAACCGTGGGAGTAAGAATCGTGAGGGCTAAAAACCGTGGGAGACAAGAATAATAATAATAACAAAANGCTATAATAATAATAATAATAATAATAATAATAATAATAAAACCGTGGGGCTATAATAATAATTATAACAAAACCGCGGGGGCTATAATAATAATAATAATAATAATAAAACTGTAGAAGCTATAATAATAATAATAATAATAAAACCGTGGGGCTATAATAATAATAATAATAATAATAATCTTAATAATAAAACCGCGGGAGCTATAATAATAATAATAATAATAATAAAAAAACCGTAATCGTGGGAATTAAAAATCGTGGGAGACGAAACTGTGGGAACAAGAATCGTGAGAGCTAAAAACCGTGGGAGACAAGAATAATAATAATAATAAAACCGCGGGGGCTATAATAATAATAATAATAATAAAACTGTAGAAGCTATAATAATAATAATAATAAAACCGTGGGGGCTATAATAATAATAATAATAATAATCTTAATAATAAAACCGCAGGAGCTAGAATAATAATAATAATAATAATAAAAAAACCGTAATCGTGGGAATTAAAAATCGTGGGAGACGAAACTGTGGGAACAAGAATCGTGAGAGCTAAAAACCGTGGGAGACAAGAATAATAATAATAATAAAACCGCGGGGGCTATAATAATAATAATAATAATAAAACTGTAGAAGCTATAATAATAATAATAATAAAACCGTGGGGGCTATAATAATAATAATAATAATAATCTTAATAATAAAACCGCAGGAGCTAGAATAATAATAATAATAATAATAAAAAAACCGTAATCGTGGGAATTAAAAATCGTGGGAGACGAAACTGTGGGAACAAGAATCGTGAGAGCTAAAAACCGTGGGAGACAAGAATAATAATAATAATAAAACCGCGGGGGCTATAATAATAATAATAATAATAAAACTGTAGAAGCTATAATAATAATAATAATAAAACCGTGGGGGCTATAATAATAATAATAATAATAATCTTAATAATAAAACCGCGGGAGCTATAATAATGATAATAATAATAATAAAAAAACCGTAGGGATAAGAATCGTGGGAATTAAAAATCATGGGAGACGAAACCGTGGGAGCAAGAATCGTGAGAGCTAAAAATCGTGAGAGACAAGAATAATAATAATTATAAAACTGTGGGGGCTAAATAATAATAATAATAATTATAATAAAAATATTATAATTATAATAATCGCCGAATAATCGCCGAATAATCGTTGAATAATCGCGAATAATCGTCGAATAATCGCCGAATAATCGCCAAATAATCGACGAATAATCGCCGAATAATCGCAAATAATTGACGATTATTCGCGATTATTCATCGATTATTCGTGACGATTATTCGAGTCTAAATATAGACCCGATTTCTAACACTAGCGATCGCCCATGCTACGTGAACGTTCGGAACGTCGCATGATTCGCCCCACACTTTATCAATTATACAACTCATATAAGTTGTTTCGGGATCTTTTTCATCAATGGGCTTGAAAATGTTTTTATAACATTCTTTTACGGCCGGCAATTTCTTCCATTCAGAAACTTCCTCGAACTTCGTACTATTGATTGGTGACAATGAGAAAACTTCATGTATGACAGTTTTTACTTTTACACTCAGTCCTCCCTGGATACTTCGAAGCTTTTCGATCATCTATTAAATATTTTCATTTTAATTAATTACAGATCTAAATTTAATTTAATATGTATTTTAAAGAAAGACTTTTATTACAGATTTTCTGATTGTTTTTTCGAAAAAAGACATCCATCTTTTTGTTCCCAACGATCTGTAGAATTCCGGAAATGTCTCTCGGACATATTTTTCTGCGGATTCTCGGAATTCCTTTGGTGTGGGGTAGATACAAGTTTGGAAAAGTTCCTTCGCGGAGTTAGCAATAATTCGCTATATAAAAAGTTATTAGTTATAGAATATAATTATAATTGTAATCTTTCGAAAACATTTAGAAATAATTAATTACTTCATTAAAATCTTTATCGTTTATGTTGAAACTAATATCAGCATCTACTTTTTTAATGTCAATTTTGATANTACGTTTTATTAATAAAAATGAAGGTTTTCGGTACCAATAACCTTCGTAAATATTACGTTTATGTTGGAGGTATTCGAAGGTTAACGGAGTGAAGGACTTCGAAGGCTTACGTTTAAAAAAATTTACTGATGATAGAGATACGAAATATCGAAAAGAATTTTGGTATGAAAAATCAACGAAAAACAGTAAAACAATAGAAAAAATGGGGTAATATGCGGTGTGGGAAGTTAAATGATAAAAAAACATTATGAAGGATTGTATATTTAAAAGAATGTATTAGTTATTATTATTTTCATAAAGTGTAAAGTGTCGAAAGCATTTAATATCATACTTCTAGCATGTAAGATGAAAGGAGAATGAGATATTGATCTTCATTATATCAGGATTTACATTATATTTTGTAAACTGTATTACGGTTAGTTATATCAAGTATATCAATACGCATTTATTGTCCAAAAAAGATTATAATCTTTATCTTTATTTCCTGTTATATCATGAAATATTGTATTTATTGTATTCTTATTTACCATAAATTATAACAAGTGATAATGTCTTTATTTTCTTGTTATATCACGAAATATAATGAAAATAAAATAATAATTTTTATCAATTTATTGTATCTTATTTACCATAAATTATATTATGAAATATAAATAAAAATGAATATTCTTATTTACCATAAATTATAGCTAGTGATATGTCTTTATTTTCTTGTTATATCACGAAATATAGTGAAAATAAAAAATAATTATTACCCAAAATAAAGAAAAGTGAAAAATTTCGAATGATTTTTATAATTATTCATTATTAGATATTTATTGCAAGATATAGAAAAGCGAAACATTTGAATAATTTTCTTATTGTTGTAAAAAGGAAAAAAAATAAAATTAAAAAAATATATAAGTGTAATGAAAAAGAACAGTTAAAAGTATCTTAAAATTTCAAAAAATTTAATTTTTAAAAAATGTCTACCAGTTATAAATGTCCTTATTGCAATATTCGTTATTTTTCTAACCGTAATTCATATTCCCAACATGTAAATAGATGTATAAACCTTTATGATATTAGTACAGAAGAATCCAATACAGAAGTTTCAGAAGTCACTGATATGTTATTAGATAATGATGATTTTAATCGTATAGAAGAAAGACAAAGTGTTCAAGAAATAGAAAACTTACCATCAGGTTCAGAGATAACAGATCTATTTGAATATGGTGATTATGATGCTGATGCTTCNAAGAAATTTTGTTCGAAAGTTCGCGAAATGAAGACTCAGATGTCGAAAATTTACAAAATGAAGATTCAAATATCGAACGTTTACAGAATGAAGACTTAGATGTCAGAAGTGAAAGTTCACGAAATGAAGATTCAGACGTTGAAGAGTTTCCAAATGAATCTTATGCCGATTTGATGACTCTTGTTACAAAATATAATTTAAATAACAAAGCCGGCAATGCAATTATCAAATTTTTTAATAAGCATTCCAATTTACCCATTTCTCCCCTTCCTAAAAATATCGAAACTGGCCGAAAGTATATGGATAAAATGAATTTATCACGATTATTATATTATAAACATCGTATATTAGTACATAATAATAAAGAATACTTTATAAATTATCAACCAGTTATAAAATGTATAAAAAATCTTTTATTAAATCTGGAAATTTCCCAGCTTTTTGTGTATAATTACAAAAAATTGGAGGTAAAAAATTTTATTCATTGTTTATACTGACACAAGTTAAAGATCACTAAACATATTATACATATTATTATAGATTGAAAATGAACAATCATATGGAGAACAATATACTGGAAACTGGTGGAAAAAAGCGAAAGAATCAATCCCATCGGTAGCATACATTTTGTCCATCATCCTTTATTCAGATGCAACTACAACTGACACCTTGGGTAAGGGGTCACTTCATCCTATATATATTTCTCTTGGCAATATTCCCATATGGAGAAGAAATAAAGAAGATGCCAAACAGTTATTGGGATATCTTCCGATTTTATCTGCTAAAGATGAAAGAGAAAAAAAATCCTCTGAATTTAAAAAATTAGTTCGCGAAACCTTTCACAATTCTATTAAATTTCTTTTGGATCCATTATTTACAAATGATGATGATGATGGCGATAGCATTGAATTAAAAATTGATAACGAAATTTTCTGGTTTTTTCTGAGAGTTTCCACAATAATATGCGATTGGCCAAAAGCATGTACTTTTTCGTTAACTTATAAATTAACAAATTCAAACTATCCCTGCCATTTTTGTCTAGTATCAAAAGAAAATTTAAATAATACACGTTTAAGGGATAATCAGATGGTACTTCGAAATAAAGAAAATATGTTGCAATATTATAATAACGGTACAACTGAAAAAGCTAGTTTGGAACCAGTTTTCAATTATTTTTGGAATATTCCGTAAGTTTTCGTGATACTCTTTTATATTGTTGAGTACATTCTAACTTTNATTACAATCGATAGCTCTTTTAACAGCAGATAATTATAGAAATATTATGAAGGTGATGGTATTTGTAGTTGATGATTTATTAAATAAGGATCTTTCGGAAGTTTACGTGAAATGGAACGAAATGTACTTATTAAGTCGACAGGAAACGTTTAAAGAAAGTGATCTGAAAAATTTTCAGGAAGCAATTGAAAAATGGGCTAATCTATTTATTAAATTATTTGGTCAATTTTCGAATTCTGATTTTAAACTGCCAAAGTTACATTCATGGGTTCATCATATTGTTGATACTATTCGTGAATTCGGAGCCATAAATGGATATACTACAGAAACTTACGAAGCCTTACACAAGACATATGTTAAAATTCCATATCGTATCAGTAATAAAAAAGATATGGAAGAGCAAATGATGAAAACCGTAAATATTAACATAAATTATCATGTAAAATTATAAAAATAACGGAAAATCTCTAATAAAAAATTTTTTTATTTAGATACGAAGAAAAGCGATAATTAAGCAAAACGACTTTAAAAAAAAGTTCAAAACTCCACTCAAATTTAATTATTCTTCGAAGTTATTTGAATTTGATATTTCGGAAGCTTTTGAATTTATTGATAAATATAAAAATGAAACAAATTTAGATGAAAAAATGATAAAAGGCTTAGACCATTTTATTCAAAGTTTGGACTCATATTTTGATCTGCTTAAGATTTCAACTGCACAGGGTTGTCACATAAAAATATATAGATCTGTAACTTTGGAAAATCGTGCAATATTACGTACAACAAACATGTTTCACAAGCGGCCATGGTTTAATAATATCTCTGTAACTATGAATGATGAAGAACTTTTTGAATATCAATCTGATAATGGAATTTGTTACGCACAAGTATATATTATTACAACAATTCTAATTAATAAAATATGTAAATTATTTGACTTTATTTTATTTTATTTATTTAGACATTACTTATAACAGAAGTATTTTTAAAGAAAGAAAAATCATTGCATCTTGCACTTGTACAATGGTACGATTTTATATCTAAAAGAACTCCATTTGTTTATGGCTGTCCTTTGTTGGAATTGACGGAGGTATACAATTTTATAGAAATAGAAGCAATAGAAGATATAGTTCATATAGTTCCTCGATTTGATAAGACTAATGAATATTTAGTAAATAAATATCTATTTTAAGTTGTATTATTTCGGAATGTTCCGTATTATTATATTTTAAAAAAAAAACATTATTATTTTATATTAATAAATTCAATCTTTATTTCGTATTTATCCACATTATTTTTAAAAATATATAATTATTTTATCTATATTTTTTTTTGAAAAAGAATAAATATAAATTATAATCATGTAATTAAATATAATATTCGAAGACTTTAGTATTGTTCAATTAAAAATCAGAAAATTTGTTGCTAATAACGAATATGATTTTAATTAATTTTGTAAGTTGCGGAGATATCTAATTATGAGTAATTTGCAGAGATGTAATATTATGAATTATTATTACATTTTAATGATAGCAATTAGATAATAACTATCTAATTGAAGGATATAATAATAAAGAATTTTGAAATAATTCATCATACTTAGATAGTAGAAAACGATATATAAAGAACTAAAATTCCGTTTTATTTCTTTAAATATTTTCGAATATTTCTAATAATTTTAAAATAATTTTAAAATAATTTTAAAATAAATATAATAGTAAATAGTTTTTTAATTTAGAAAATAGTAACAAAAAAAATGAATCAGAAGGAAATGCTTTCATTTTATAGAAGAAATAAAAAAAAAAAAGATGAATTTTATTCTGGTCTTTTGACTGGAAAATCAAAATTTGTCAAAAAGGATCGTAAACAATCTGCATCATCAACAACCCCAACAACACCTGCAGCAACAACACCCGCAGCAACAACACCAGCAGCAACAACACCAACAGCAACAACACCAACAACACCAACAACACCAACAATATCAATAGTATTAATAGAACCAAAAGAAGTTGCAGAAGCATCTTCAAGAAAAAAGCAAAAAACAGTTGCTGGAGCTATAAAAAATTATTATTCTGATGGTAATGTTTCGAAAGTCTTCGAAAATATTTGCAATATACAAAAATTTTAAAACAATTCTTTTTATAGATGATTCCCCATTTACACATAAAGATGCCAATTATTTCCTAAATAAATTTGAAGAGATGAATAGCAGACAAATAGAAATGAATAACAGACAAATTAAGATAGAAAGAGAAATCTCTGACATACGGAAATTATACAACTGAAAATGAATTTATAAATGTAAGTGTTTACATTTGTTATAAAGCTTCTTTTATTGAAACATTTGTTATTAATTCAAAGTTCTTCGAAATACTTCGAAATAGAAATTCGTCCAGAAAGTTGCAAATTCTGCTATAGATAAAAGAATCTATCCGGATGAAAGTTATTTAAAATCTGTTACTGCTGGTTGTGCTGAATTGGAATTTTGTGAATATTTCGGGGGTTGGGAAAACAAACGTTGGAGCTCTTATTACACAAAATATATTCAAAGCCCTGTAAGTTTTATTTGAATTATTTACTTAAATTATTTTAAATTATAATATTAAAATATAACGTATTGTTTTAAAAACTTTTAAAGTTATTAGCTAAACATTGAAGTCTAAGAGGGTCAATTGCGAATAGAGTAAGGTCTGCTCTTTTCGCAGTATTTAGGGAGCACGAACTTTCATATATTGATACAAAATCTGCTTCCCAAGAAATAAAGGAGTAGAAAGATTTGGAAAAACTAAAAAAATGCGTATGAAAGACTTTATCAATGTATTGATAGTGATAAAGAAATGACCTGGTGTGCTAAGATCATACAAAAAACATGGCAAAATTTTAAAAAATTAATAAAAGAAAAAATTGCGTTTGGAATGGCGATATGCCAATATATGTTAAATCTGAAAACTAAATCAATCAAAATCAATGACGAAGAGATACGCAAAATCATGAAAGTTAAGAAAGTAAGTAAGAAATATAAAAAAAAAATTTGATATTATATTAAATACTAAAAAATTTATTTTTTTATAGAAAAAGCTAAAAAAAGATCAAATTATTGGGTTAGATAATGAGGAAGGAGAGAAGGAGGAGGAGGAGGAAGAGGAGAAAGAAGAAGAGGAAGAAGAAGAAGAAAAAAAAAA
>PQFF01000092.1:38500-60635 GCA_003547095.1 Diversispora epigaea | reverse complement strand
TTTCTTTAAATATTTTCGAATATTTCTAATAATTTTAAAATAATTTTAAAATAATTTTAAAATAAATATAATAGTAAATAGTTTTTTAATTTAGAAAATAGTAACAAAAAAAATGAATCAGAAGGAAATGCTTTCATTTTATAGAAGAAATAAAAAAAAAAAAGATGAATTTTATTCTGGTCTTTTGACTGGAAAATCAAAATTTGTTAAAAAGGATCGTAAACAATCTGCATCATCAACAACCCCAACAACACCTGCAGCAACAACACCCGCAGCAACAACACCAGCAGCAACAACACCAACAGCAACAACACCAACAACACCAACAACACCAACAATATCAATAGTATTAATAGAACCAAAAGAAGTTGCAGAAGCATCTTCAAGAAAAAAGCAAAAAACAGTTGCTGGAGCTATAAAAAATTATTATTCTGATGGTAATGTTTCGAAAGTCTTCGAAAATATTTGCAATATACAAAAATTTTAAAACAATTCTTTTTATAGATGATTCCCCATTTACACATAAAGATGCCAATTATTTCCTAAATAAATTTGAAGAGATGAATAGCAGACAAATAGAAATGAATAACAGACAAATTAAGATAGAAAGAGAAATCTCTGACATACGGAAATTATACAACTGAAAATGAATTTATAAATGTAAGTGTTTACATTTGTTATAAAGCTTCTTTTATTGAAACATTTGTTATTAATTCAAAGTTCTTCGAAATACTTCGAAATAGAAATTCGTCCAGAAAGTTGCAAATTCTGCTATAGATAAAAGAATCTATCCGGATGAAAGTTATTTAAAATCTGTTACTGCTGGTTGTGCTGAATTGGAATTTTGTGAATATTTCGGGGGTTGGGAAAACAAACGTTGGAGCTCTTATTACACAAAATATATTCAAAGCCCTGTAAGTTTTATTTGAATTATTTACTTAAATTATTTTAAATTATAATATTAAAATATAACGTATTGTTTTAAAAACTTTTAAAGTTATTAGCTAAACATTGAAGTCTAAGAGGGTCAATTGCGAATAGAGTAAGGTCTGCTCTTTTCGCAGTATTTAGGGAGCACGAACTTTCATATATTGATACAAAATCTGCTTCCCAAGAAATAAAGGAGTAGAAAGATTTGGAAAAACTAAAAAAATGCGTATGAAAGACTTTATCAATGTATTGATAGTGATAAAGAAATGACCTGGTGTGCTAAGATCATACAAAAAACATGGCAAAATTTTAAAAAATTAATAAAAGAAAAAATTGCGTTTGGAATGGCGATATGCCAATATATGTTAAATCTGAAAACTAAATCAATCAAAATCAATGACGAAGAGATACGCAAAATCATGAAAGTTAAGAAAGTAAGTAAGAAATATAAAAAAAAAATTTGATATTATATTAAATACTAAAAAATTTATTTTTTTATAGAAAAAGCTAAAAAAAGATCAAATTATTGGGTTAGATAATGAGGAAGGAGAGAAGGAGGAGGAGGAGGAAGAGGAGAAAGAAGAAGAGGAAGAAGAAGAAGAAAAAAAAAAAAAAAAAAAAAAAAAAAAAAAGAGGAAAGAGAAGAGGAATATGAAGATGAAGTTATATTTACAAGACAAAGCTTTCGATCACGAAGTAATAGTNACTATGAATGATGAAGAACTTTTTGAATATCAATCTGATAATGGAATTTGTTACGCACAAGTATATATTATTACAACAATTCTAATTAATAAAATATGTAAATTATTTGACTTTATTTTATTTTATTTATTTAGACATTACTTATAACAGAAGTATTTTTAAAGAAAGAAAAATCATTGCATCTTGCACTTGTACAATGGTACGATTTTATATCTAAAAGAACTCCATTTGTTTATGGCTGTCCTTTGTTGGAATTGATGGAGGTATACAATTTTATAGAAATAGAAGCAATAGAAGATATAGTTCATATAGTTCCTCGATTTGATAAGACTAATGAATATTTAGTAAATAAATATCTATTTTAAGTTGTATTATTTCGGAATGTTCCGTATTATTATATTTTAAAAAAAAAACATTATTATTTTATATTAATAAATTCAATCTTTATTTCGTATTTATCCACATTATTTTTAAAAATATATAATTATTTTATCTATATTTTTTTTTGAAAAAGAATAAATGTAAATTATAATCATGTAATTAAATATAATATTTGAAGACTTTAGTATTGTTCAATTAAAAATCAGAAAATTTGTTGCTAATAACGAATATGATTTTAATTAATTTTGTAAGTTGCGGAGATATCTAATTATGAGTAATTTGCAGAGATGTAATATTATGAATTATTATTACATTTTAATGATAGCAATTAGATAATAACTATCTAATTGAAGGATATAATAATAAAGAATTTTGAAATAATTCATCATACTTAGATAGTAGAAAACGATATATAAAGAACTAAAATTCCGTTTTATTTCTTTAAATATTTTCGAATATTTCTAATAATTTTAAAATAATTTTAAAATAATTTTAAAATAAATATAATAGTAAATAGTTTTTTAATTTAGAAAATAGTAACAAAAAAAATGAATCAGAAGGAAATGCTTTCATTTTATAGAAGAAATAAAAAAAAAAAAGATGAATTTTATTCTGGTCTTTTGACTGGAAAATCAAAATTTGTTAAAAAGGATCGTAAACAATCTGCATCATCAACAACCCCAACAACACCTGCAGCAACAACACCCGCAGCAACAACACCAGCAGCAACAACACCAACAGCAACAACACCAACAACACCAACAACACCAACAATATCAATAGTATTAATAGAACCAAAAGAAGTTGCAGAAGCATCTTCAAGAAAAAAGCAAAAAACAGTTGCTGGAGCTATAAAAAATTATTATTCTGATGGTAATGTTTCGAAAGTCTTCGAAAATATTTGCAATATACAAAAATTTTAAAACAATTCTTTTTATAGATGATTCCCCATTTACACATAAAGATGCCAATTATTTCCTAAATAAATTTGAAGAGATGAATAGCAGACAAATAGAAATGAATAACAGACAAATTAAGATAGAAAGAGAAATCTCTGACATACGGAAATTATACAACTGAAAATGAATTTATAAATGTAAGTGTTTACATTTGTTATAAAGCTTCTTTTATTGAAACATTTGTTATTAATTCAAAGTTCTTCGAAATACTTCGAAATAGAAATTCGTCCAGAAAGTTGCAAATTCTGCTATAGATAAAAGAATCTATCCGGATGAAAGTTATTTAAAATCTGTTACTGCTGGTTGTGCTGAATTGGAATTTTGTGAATATTTCGGGGGTTGGGAAAACAAACGTTGGAGCTCTTATTACACAAAATATATTCAAAGCCCTGTAAGTTTTATTTGAATTATTTACTTAAATTATTTTAAATTATAATATTAAAATATAACGTATTGTTTTAAAAACTTTTAAAGTTATTAGCTAAACATTGAAGTCTAAGAGGGTCAATTGCGAATAGAGTAAGGTCTGCTCTTTTCGCAGTATTTAGGGAGCACGAACTTTCATATATTGATACAAAATCTGCTTCCCAAGAAATAAAGGAGTAGAAAGATTTGGAAAAACTAAAAAAATGCGTATGAAAGACTTTATCAATGTATTGATAGTGATAAAGAAATGACCTGGTGTGCTAAGATCATACAAAAAACATGGCAAAATTTTAAAAAATTAATAAAAGAAAAAATTGCGTTTGGAATGGCGATATGCCAATATATGTTAAATCTGAAAACTAAATCAATCAAAATCAATGACGAAGAGATACGCAAAATCATGAAAGTTAAGAAAGTAAGTAAGAAATATAAAAAAAAAATTTGATATTATATTAAATACTAAAAAATTTATTTTTTTATAGAAAAAGCTAAAAAAAGATCAAATTATTGGGTTAGATAATGAGGAAGGAGAGAAGGAGGAGGAGGAGGAAGAGGAGAAAGAAGAAGAGGAAGAAGAAGAAGAAAAAAAAAAAAAAAAAAAAAAAAAAAAAAAAAAAAAAAAGAGGAAAGAGAAGAGGAATATGAAGATGAAGTTATATTTACAAGACAAAGCTTTCGATCACGAAGTAATAGTCTTGCATAATAATCTGAAATTTTTAAAATATGAATATTTTTAATTTTAGCATTTTTTATATTTTATTTAGTATTATATTTTATTTATAAATATCTGAAATATTTTATACTATAATTTATTATCATTCAAAGAATTTCGAGAATAATAAATTAAAAATAAATTTTTTTGCAATATATAATTTCTAGTTACGTATATTTCTGTAAATATTCATAAAAAAGTGCAAAAATTTATATTATGAAGATTTGAAAGTAAAAAAATATTTTCATAAAAAAAATTAAGCTGCGAAAAAATTACGGAATTTTTCGAGGTGTAATTTTTTTGAAGTGTAATAAATATGTAGAAAGTTACGAAATCTTGCAGAATTTTTTCGAGACGTAAGAAATTGGTGATTTTACAGGCGAAATTATTATGTATCGAAATCTTTCGGAGATATACATAATATTACAGAGAAATTTCCGTATAAATTACAGAAATTTTACATTTTGTAATAATTATGAAATATTATGCCTATTAAAATTTCCTGATGTTAGGGACTCTTTCCACTGATCAGTAAAACTAAAATTTTTGAGGAACAAAAAAACAATTGCGCAAGTTTAAACTTCTAAGAAGACTAAGGCTTAGATATTTAATACTATCTAGTTTGAAGCAAGAGGCTTTGCCAGATGAGACTGGGTAGACAAAACTTGAAATACTATTAAATATCTAAGTTGAGGTCTTCTTCAATAGGGATAGAACTTTTCGGGCAAAAAGACGTAAACGAACTAGTCTTTGGGTAACTTAGCTCTTGCAGCCAAACAGGTGAAGGGGAGTTTTAGTAACGAACAGTCGGAAGCCTGAATAACAACAATAACACAGTGTTTAACAAAAATTTTATGAATATATTTCCATATATTCCATTCACTTTCCTTTATTTTTGCTGATGGAAATTTTATTATTTTTTGGGGAATATACAAAAATCAGCTAGACCTTAAATTTTATCATGTGATCAGATAAACAAAATCAGATGTAACAAAACAAATCACGATTATCCCTTTATCAATCACGAGACGGAGTAAACAACATTACGATTATTTTTTTCCATCAATCACAAGATAGAGTAAACAACATCACGGGACCATTTTCAATAGAGATAGATCAGATAATCTAGAGATAAGCTTGACTATTAAATCAGCAAGCAAGGAGATATTTGGGTACGTGCCTGATCACTTTTTGCAACAAGTGTATCGTTAAAAATAAATAGCAGATGTTAGACCCGTTTGATTTTTGCCCACGAAGGAGACTATATTCTTTGAAAATGAACTTAAGGATATTTTTGTAGAAGATTTGGGAAATTTTATTTTTTTTTATGGGTTTTTATTTCATTTGAAGCAGAATTTTATTATCACGTGAAGAGCTTGACTATAAACTGGCAAGCAAGAAGATTTTTTAGGTACGTGCCTGGTCACTTTTTGCAACGAGTGTATCGTTCAAAATAAACAGCAGACGTTAGACCTGTTTGATTATTCACCTACAAAAGAGATTTAGTTTTCGTGAACAAGCTCAAAGTTTATCTTTATTTTGATTAGTTATTTACAGGGGTTATATGTCAGTTATAGGGTAGTATTTTTGTTTTTCTTTATATTCATTTTAGTAAGGTAGACCTTCTTTATATGTGTTCCATTTCGGTTAAGAGGAGTTTTAAAATTTTTTGATTTCAACTGAGAGTGCCATTCGGGCACGATCCCGGCAATCTGATGCTTAGACTGGTTATAAGAAGATGGGAACAGGTCTTGACAAATCAGTTACCAGTACCAACTGACAACGATGAGCCGTGCGGTAGACTAGAATTTATTTTGGTTTTAGCAAGCTTCTAAATATATTCTATTATTATAAAAGTTTACTTTTAAAAAGCTTGTTATTGTAACTATACATGTTCCCAAAATTGATTTTGGATTTTTGAGGTATTTCGACTTTTTGAGATTTATGCAGAATCTATTCTATATATGAAAGTAAAAAAAGTACCCAGTTATGTGTATCTTCAATCAAATAATAAATCTGGGTGATCAAAAAATTTCAGGTTTTAAGTAAAATAATTTCGTCTTCTATGAAAAACTATTTCGACTTTTTTCCCCAAAATTGCAATTTCGGGGCCCCAAAATAATTTTGCGTGCAAGTATAATTGTAACAGCTTTGCAATTAAATAAATGTANTTTACAGGGGTTATATGTCAGTTATAGGGTAGTATTTTTGTTTTTCTTTATATTCATTTTAGTAAGGTAGACCTTCTTTATATGTGTTCCATTTCGGTTAAGAGGAGTTTTAAAATTTTTTGATTTCAACTGAGAGTGCCATTCGGGCACGATCCCGGCAATCTGATGCTTAGACTGGTTATAAGAAGATGGGAACAGGTCTTGACAAATCAGTTACCAGTACCAACTGACAACGATGAGCCGTGCGGTAGACTAGAATTTATTTTGGTTTTAGCAAGCTTCTAAATATATTCTATTATTATAAAAGTTTACTTTTAAAAAGCTTGTTATTGTAACTATACATGTTCCCAAAATTGATTTTGGATTTTTGAGGTATTTCGACTTTTTGAGATTTATGCAGAATCTATTCTATATATGAAAGTAAAAAAAGTACCCAGTTATGTGTATCTTCAATCAAATAATAAATCTGGGTGATCAAAAAATTTCAGGTTTTAAGTAAAATAATTTCGTCTTCTATGAAAAACTATTTCGACTTTTTTCCCCAAAATTGCAATTTCGGGGCCCCAAAATAATTTTGCGTGCAAGTATAATTGTAACAGCTTTGCAATTAAATAAATGTATTGGAGCGAGACTTCATTGGTTGAAAAAAAAAAATTAAAATTTCCTGATGTAGGACAAGAGTTTATTATACATCAACCTGCCAAAAGTATCTGGACAGCTGTTTTTTTTTAAATTTATTAATAAATTTTAAAGGTAAATTGTGGCACAAAGAATGATTTAAATTGCACAAACTTTTTTTTAAAAGAATCTCCTGATCAAGGGCTATTATATGATATTTTTTTTATTAAAATTGAATGCTTGCTTGTTCGAAAATCGTGTCTTAAATAAAGTTAATCAGAAATGTCAAATTAAATTGTTAATCGTAATGTCTTGCGATTTCAATAACTATCCATCGGAAGTATAAACTATATTATAAGAACTTGTAGCCCTAGAATAGAGCTATAATTTTTATTAGTATCATATTTGCTGTTTTCTAGTAAAAATCGGAACATTACTTAGACACGACTAAAAATCAGATGAAATTATTGTTGATCATTTATTATTTAAAGAAAATTATCAATTGTTATCGCATAGAAAACATTATTTTTTGCAAATAAAATCTTAGAAGTGACACTAAGTAAACTTGAAGATAATATTATTGTGCATCTGTAGTGAATATTTCAGATCTTTATCATAGAAATAGAGTAAATAGTTATTGATTAAACTTTTGAAAATAATTGCTAATTGTTTCTTAAATTTTAAATATATAAGCTTGAAACTTTTATAGTAGATGCAAAGTAATATTTTCTTCAAGATTACTTAATATTGCTTTTAGGATTTCATTAGTATATAATAAAGTTTTCTATGTAAAAATGATTGGTAATTTTCTTTAAACAGTAAAATGATCGACAATAATTTGTTTCCAAAACCGTTGACAATCTTTTCATATGAGCTGATTGCGAAAGTCTTAAAATTTTAGATCAGGTGATATCCTCTCAACCAATTATAATTTTATTTATTTTTCGAAGAAATTAAAAATCAAAAAAATCTCAATATTTTATTAAGGAAACTACTTCTCAACTCCTAAATAAATATTTTATTAAGTAAATAAGAGTTTAAATATAAGTAGACCTGTTAATAAGTACTTGTCAACCCATCAAACCTGACCCTAACCCATCAACCCAACCCCTTACCCTGCGGAAATTTGTTTTATTTCTTTCTTAAAAGGTTTAATAACGTTATTTTATCTTATTTTTTCTTTTATTTTGTTTACTTTACTCCAAAAGAACAACTTTACTTAGTAGTCAAAATCTGTTATCAATAAGTTTTATTAACTTTATTAAAAGGTAAATAAAAAAAATTTTTGTGTAACAGAAAATCAGTCAATTTTTATAATCAGCTGATATGTACTAAAATTCCATTTAATTTCAAATGCTAATTGTAGCACAATGAATAATCTAAATTACATAAACTTTTTTTTAAATGAATTCCATGATCAAGGGCTATTATATGATACTTTGTTTGTTAAAATTAGAACACTTTCTTATACAGAAATTTTGTTTTAAATAAAATTAATCAAAAATGTCAAATCAAATTATTAATAGTAATGTCTCTCGATTTTGATAAATATTTATTATAGATATAAACTATCTTATATGAATTTGTAGTTAATAACAAGAGCTACATCTTTTATTATTATCACTTTAAACATTTTCTAATAACAATTAAATGTTTATTTAGTCACAAATAAAAATTTTTATTTGTTTATAAAAAAAATAATTTAAATAACAAATATTTTGATAAAGTAATCTTTTTAAATAAAATTTATATAATATAAAAACAAAAAAAAACTTATAAGTGCATACAAATATTTTTAAAAAGAAAAGTAAATTAAAAAAAAAGAATAAATTGTGTAAAAATAAAAAATTAAAATTTAATTATAATTATAAATTTTAAATAAAAAATTTAATATTTGGTTGGATGATCCTTGTTTTTTATAGTATCAGCAACTCTATATCTAGGGTTCCGCAAAAAATATTCGAATCCGGATTGATCCGCGGATCATACTGTTACAGATCCAGATCAGATCTTAAGGTTCAATCCACGGATCAGATCGAATCCAAAAAAATGAAATCCGAAAAGGATTAGGATTCGGATTGACATAAAAAAATATTCGAATTGATTCGTTGATCAGAAGGAAAAAATCCAAAAATAGCTTGGATCCAGTGATCTAACAAATCTGAGATTGATAATTTGATAATCAATCCTATTTTTAACAATTTTTATTTAAAATAGTTACTTTTTCGTTCATTTTTTTTAATTAATTTTTTATATTACAAATTTGCACATGATTGGTAATTAAGACTTTATATTTATGTTGAAAGTTTTATTGAAGTGACTAATTAAATATATTTTTAGATTTTAAAAATGGATCGTGAAGAATTACAAACTATTACAAGCCAGCAAGAAGGTCAATATGATAATGATAATAATTTTAATAATGATAATGATGATGATTTTAATAATGATAATGATTATACATGTTGTCAAAACTAATTTGGCCCTGACTCAACTCTTAAAATTTTCATTTTTAATTGCGTCTGACTCAACTAATTGCGTCAATCACTAGTAAAAATTAAAATTTGCCTTGATTCAACTTCAATTTTTCTCAATTTTAATTGCGTCTGACTCAATTCAATAGTTTTGACGACATGTATAATAATGATGATAATTTTAATAATGATAATGATGATAATTTCAATAATGATAATGATAATGATGATAATTTTAACAATGAAAATAATAATAGTTATAATGATGATAATAATGACAATAATGATAACCAAAAAGATAATCTATCAGAAAATAGAGTTATTGAAAAATCTCAAAAAGAATCAAATTCAATTCAAACAAGTAGTTAAGTTTGGGATCATTTTAAAAAAGCAAGTGATTTTAAAAAAAGCAAAAATGCAGTATGTAAATATTGTGGTTGCTCATATATGTGTTCTGGAGGTAGCACATTAAATCTATTGAAACATTTAAAGAAAAAACATCCTATGCAAACAATACAAGCAGGAATTTCAAAACAAGTTACAACTATTGATGAAATGTTTAGTCAACCAAAGGTAGATATATTGTTTTTTATTTATTTATATTATCATTTTCATAAATTATTAATAATATATTTTATCATAAGTGAAAATTTAATCAAGAAGAAATGAGAAATAAGCTTGTCAAGTGGATTGTTATTAAACAACATCCATTTACTATTGTTGAAGAAGAAGACTTTATTAACTTTGTACATTCACTTTATCCTAATGCAAAAATTCCTTCTGCTGATACAATAAAAAGAGATATTATGGAATTATATGCAACAAATGCAACTAAAATGCAAACAGTTCCTCAAGAATTGCATAGTAAAATCTCATTCACAACAGATATCTGGACTTCTGCCTCAATGAAATCTTTTTTATCTATTACTGCACATTTTATTGATAGTGAATGGCAACTTCAAAATATTATAGTAGATTTTGTACAAATTTTTGGTGCACATACAGGCATAGGCATTAATATAAAAGATTCATTTGTGTCAGGTTTAGAAAACTTATCAATTCAGACAAAGGTAAAAATATTTTTTATTTTTATTAATTCTAAAGCATATATTAATGTGTAATTTTGTATCACAGTTATTAGGAGTTACTACAGATAATGCTTTTAACAACAATACATTTATTCATTCTTTGAATAATTGGGCAAAAGAACATGAAATTTCTTTTTGTAAAACAAAAAACCATTTCAAATGTTTTGCACATGTTATTAATTTGAGTGTTCAAAGTGCTTTGACTTGTTTAAAAAATGAATTGAGTCAGGTATTTTGTTAACAATTGTTTTTAATATTGACAATTTTGAATTAAGCATAACTTTATAATATTTAATTTTGTTGTAATATAACATATAGCTTAGAGATCTCATAACTAAAATTCGTGTATCTCCTCAGAGACGTGAAAAATTAAGTCATTTTTGTAAATTTCATGAAATTAATGATTTGAAACCAATTTTAGATGTAGCAACTCGATGGAATTCAACATATGAAATGATTTCAGTAGCATTAAAAATGAAAACAGTTAATATTTTACTATAATTTTAATTTTTTATTTGATAAATAATAATTTTAATTTTTTAATTTATTAATTATTATTTAAGCTATAGATTCAATAGCTCATTCAGATAAAGATCTTAAATACCTTGTACTTACTGATGATCAATGGCATAAACTTGAGAAAATAATGGATTTTCTTCTCCCATTTAAAGAAATTATAACTATAATATCAAGCAGCACATATCCAACACTTTCCACTACAATACCTCTTTATAATAGTCTTCTAGATCATACAAAAGATATTATAAATTCAGAAAATGTCATTAAAATTAAAGAAGGAGCAGAAAAGTGCAAAGAAAAATTGTTAGAGTATTATAATAAAATCAATGAAACTTATCTTATTACAACTATTTTAGATTCAAGATTTAAAATGCTATATTATGAAGACCATGAATGGAGCCATGATGAAATAAATGAAATTAATCAAAGATTAGTATTTTTATTATTTTAATTTATTATATTATTTAAGATAAAATTATTAACTTTTTTAGAATTTCTTCAATTTATAATACATTTTATGCACCTACTTTACATGAGTTTTCAAATGAAAATGAATCTTTTAAACAAAAAAATTCTATTATAGGTCGTTTATTCAAAAATCGTCGTACAGAAAAATTGGATGAACTTCAAGTATATTTTTCTTACCTACTGTTGCTGAAACAGTAAATTTTCTTGAATGGTGAAAAAGTAATATGAATCAATTCCCTCATCTTTCTAAAATGGCTAATGATTATTTGTCAATACCAGCAACTAGTGTATCATCAGAGCAATATTTTTCAATTAGCAAAAATTTAATTACAATAATAGAAATCGGTTAACAAGTAAAACTGTAAGAGCTTGTATGTGTTTAAGATCATGGTGGATTGGTCCATTGAAAAATGAATTATAAATATTTTATTATTATATGTATAGGTTATATAAGATTTAAAAATTAATAAAGTAATTGATAACTTTTTATAAATTTAAAATCTATAAAAAAATATTCGAATCCGCAAAAAAATATTCGAATCCAAAAAAAAATATTCGAATCTTCAAAAAAATATTCGAATATTTTTATGGATTCGGATTGGATTCAGATTCTAAAAAGTTGGATCCGTATATGGCGAATCCGGATTAAGAATTAAATATCGGATCTGATCCGAATATTGATAAAATCTGATCTGATCTGACTTTGCAGAACCCTATCTATATCGCATACTTTTTATTAATTGAATAAGTCGACTTTCATCAATTTTATACCATTCTTCTTGTAATGCTGCAAAAAATTTATTTTTATTTTTTGGAATGAGTTTATGTCTTCTAATTCTTTTTTCAAGTTCATCCCATAAATTTTCAATTGGATTAAGATCAGGACTTTGAGCTGGCCAAGGAAGTCTTTCAATTGAGTTATCTTCTTTCCATTTTTTAGTCCGAGCTGAAACATGACAAAGTGTATTATCATTTTGAAAAATATGATTTTCTATACCTAAATTATTTAAAAATAGAATCAAATGTTCTTTAAGTAATTCTATATATTTATCAGAATTTAGTGTACCATCAACTAAAACTAATGGACCTAATTTATTATTACAAAAACATCCCCAAACTATAATTCCAATTGAATTTTTAACTGTAGGTTTCAAACATTCAATTTTATATCTTTCATCTTTTTTACACCATACCCAATTTCTAGAATCATTATTAAATAATTCAAATCTTGATTCATTACTCCATATAATATTTTCCCATTTATGAATCCAATTTTTTCTCATATTACACCAACCAAATCATTTTTTTCTATTTTGTTCAGAAATAAATGGTTTTTTCTTTGCAGCATGTCCACTATAACCTTCTTCATGCAAAACTCTTTGAACTGTTCTACTAGAAACTGAAAAACTCAATGATGTATTAAAATTTTCAGTAATTTTAACTAATGTTAAATTTCTATTGGCTTTAACATTTTTTACTAATTGCCTTATGTCTCGATCAGTTAATATTTTTGGTCTACCTGATCGTGGAATAGTAGAAGTCAACCCTTGCTCATTATATTTTTGTACAATATCTCCTATTGTTGACCTGGGATAATCTAATAAACCATTAATTTTAGTATATGAAAAGCCTCCTTTGTATAAACCAACAATTTCTCCATGCTCAAAATCAGTAAGTTCTTTTCTTTTAGACATAATTTTAAAATTTTTATAATAAATAAATAACAAAAATATGTTTTAAAATTTATTTTATTAAATTAAAGACTGTATTTTTTATATTGAAATTGTATATTGTATTTATTATAGTTGTATAATAAACCACTATACAAAATAAAAACTAACAATATGCAGTTTTAAATTTAACAATAATTATATTTGTGCCTAAGTAAAGTTTTAATTTTTATTAGAAACCGTTAAAAGTGATAATAATAAAAGTTATAGCTCTTATTATTTGCTACAAATTCGTATAAGATAGTTTGTATCTATGATAAATATTTATCAAAATCGAGAGACATTACTATTAATAATTTGATTTGACATTTTTGATTAATTTTATTTAAAACAAAATTTCTGTATAAAAAAGTGTTCCAATTTTAACAAACAAAGTATCACATAATAGCCCTTGATCATGGGATTCATTTTAAAAAAAGTTTATGTAATTTAGATTATTCATTGTGCTACAATTAGCATTTGAAATTAAATGGAATTTTAGTAAAAGATTGTCAACAGTTTTGGAAACAAATTATTATCGATCATTTTACTGTTTAAAGAAAATTACCAATCGTTTTTACATAGAAAACTTTATTATATACTAATGAAATCCTAAAAGTGATATTAAGTAATCTTGAAGAAAATATTGCTTTACATCTACTATAAAAGTTTCAAGCTTATATATTTAGAATTTAAGAAACAATTAGCAATTATTTTCTAAAGTTTAATCAATAACTATTTACTCTATTTCCATGATAAAGATCTGAAATATTCACTACAGATGCACAATAACATTATCTTCAAGTTTACTTAGTGTCACTTCTAAGATTTTATTTGCAAAAAATAATGTTTTCTATGTAATAACAATTGATAATTTTCTTTAAATGATAAAATGATCAACAATAATTTCATCTGATTTTAGTCGTGTTTAAGTAATGTTCCAATTTTCACTAGAAAACAGCAAATATAATACTAATAAAAATTATAGCTCTATTCTAGGGCTACAAGTTCTTATAAGATAGTTTATACTTTCAATAGATAGTTATTGAAATCGAGAGACATTACGATTAATAATTTAATTTGACATTTCTGGTTAACTTTATTTAAGACACGATTTTCGAACAAGCAAGCATTCAACTTTAATAAAAAAGATATCATATAATAGCCTTTGATCAGGAGATTCTTTTAAAAAAAAGTTTGTGCAATTTAAATCATTCTTTGTGTCACAATTTACCTTTAAAATTTATTAATAAATTTGAAAAAAAAACAGCTGTCCGGATACTTTTGGCAGGTTGGTGTACTTATACTTGCACGCAAAATCATTTTGGGGTCCCGAAATTGGTATTTTGGAGAAAAAAGTCGAAATAGTTTTTCATAGAAGACGAAATTATTTTACTTAAAATCCAAAATTTTTTGACCACCCAGATTTATTTTTTAATTGAAGATACACATAACTGGATACTTTTTTTACTTTCATATATAGAATAAATTCTACATAAATCTCAAAAAATCGAAATACCTCAAAAATCCAAAATCAATTTTGGAAACTCGCCCAATTCCAAATATAATTTTAAATTCCAAATTTCATTTCTTTATTATTCCCATTTCCTTCTTTGTTGACATTCCTTGCACATATATAGGTGTACTTATACATGTTCCCAAAATTGATTTTGGATTTTTGAGGTATTTCGATTTTTTGAGATTTATGCAGAATTTATTCTATATATGGAAGTAAAAAAAGTACCCAGTTATGTGTATCTTCAATCAAAAAATAAATCTGGGTGGTCAAAAAATTTTGGGTTTTAAGTAAAATAATTTCGTCTTCTATGAAAAACTATTTCGACTTTTTTCTCCAAAATTGCAATTTCGGGACCCCAAAATAATTTTGCGTACAAGTATAAGTGTACTAAGTAATTCTTTATTCTTGTAACTAATTTGCTAAAACTATCTTAAACTATTCTAAATTTCGTACAGAAATTCCTTTCACTAAATCTTCACTAAGATTTTACTAAAACTAATCAAAACTAATCTCAAGGGTATGTTATTCTTATTATACTATACTACAAAATTAAATTCTGCAAGGGATTAATCAGATCTTATAGTCATTACCAAATTGTTAACCGTAACTACCTTCGAGACTTAAAGTCAGGGTTACAAATTAACTACTAACAGGGATTATATCTTATANCATAAATCTCAAAAAATCGAAATACCTCAAAAATCCAAAATCAATTTTGGAAACTCGCCCAATTCCAAATATAATTTTAAATTCCAAATTTCATTTCTTTATTATTCCCATTTCCTTCTTTGTTGACATTCCTTGCACATATATAGGTGTACTTATACATGTTCCCAAAATTGATTTTGGATTTTTGAGGTATTTCGATTTTTTGAGATTTATGCAGAATTTATTCTATATATGGAAGTAAAAAAAGTACCCAGTTATGTGTATCTTCAATCAAAAAATAAATCTGGGTGGTCAAAAAATTTTGGGTTTTAAGTAAAATAATTTCGTCTTCTATGAAAAACTATTTCGACTTTTTTCTCCAAAATTGCAATTTCGGGACCCCAAAATAATTTTGCGTACAAGTATAAGTGTACTAAGTAATTCTTTATTCTTGTAACTAATTTGCTAAAACTATCTTAAACTATTCTAAATTTCGTACAGAAATTCCTTTCACTAAATCTTCACTAAGATTTTACTAAAACTAATCAAAACTAATCTCAAGGGTATGTTATTCTTATTATACTATACTACAAAATTAAATTCTGCAAGGGATTAATCAGATCTTATAGTCATTACCAAATTGTTAACCGTAACTACCTTCGAGACTTAAAGTCAGGGTTACAAATTAACTACTAACAGGGATTATATCTTATATAAGTGAACTAGTATAAGTAATATGTTAAAGTTGTGACAGTTTTATTACGAAGGATGTATTATGCGGTTATATGTCAAAAGAGGCAAAGGGTAAGTTTTTATAAGGGTTTATTTACAAAGAATAAGAGTAATAATTCACACAGAATTACTAAATCAAACTGTTACAGAGACTTTATTACAAATTTACTATAATTACAGGTTATTATACAATTACTACCTAATTGTATATTAAATCTGTTATTTCAAGATTTAACTTATTCGGACCCTGAACTCTATCTCTGTCCGTTAGGTTAAGGGAAAACTCAGCTTTTATATATATATTAGATTATGTTTATATTTATATCTATGTTCTTGTCTAGATGTATGTTAAATACTATGTTTAGATCTAAGTTTGTAACTATGTCTATATTGTGTTTATAATTATGTCTATACTCTTGTTTAATATTTTGTTTGTACTACAGATCTACTTTTAAATTACAAATCTATTTAATGACTATTTTTAGTAATGGACTATAATTCGTATTACATAACAGAATTGATTAACAATAATAATAATTATAAAGATAAAATATATAAAATATAATAATAATAGAGATAATACATATAAGAATATAATAATAAATAATAATAAATAAAAAAATATAAAAATATGTTGACAACATATAAAAAATTATTTTTATTTATTTTATATACAAAATTTCAATTTTTAAAATCTAATTTCTTTATAACTACTGATTTAATTATTATAAAATTTGATATATCTGTTTTTCTTAGGAAAAATAATCAATCTTATAATTATTTTTGTTATAACTATTTTGTGTAAAATTTTATTCACAATTAAAATTTTATTAAGTAACAATTTATTATTATTAATCGAATAGAAAAAAATAGGATGGTTTTATTATGAATAGAATTTTGATTAATGATTAAATTTGTTAAGATTTATTAAGTATAGGCAGTTAATTTTTTTTGGTATATGAATAGAAATTTCTAATTTATAAATTTTCACAAATAAAATATTTGATTTATGTATATTTGTGCCTAAAGCTGGTGTCCTTAATTATTTTTACAAGTCCTTAATATTACAGATTTTTTAAATAAATTATGATACAAATCCGTAATTCCGTAACTAATTACAAACTTTTGTATAATAATAAAGTATATATTTGGAATCTTTATGTTTCTGGCTTCAAAATGATACTTTTTTCATTCAAATCGGATGATTTTTGACCGAAATATTTTAAAATAAAGTTTACTAATTAAAAATTAATTTTAAAAATAATTACTAATAGTTTTTACATATAAAACTTTTAATTTTAATAATTAAACATTAAAAGTATTAATAATTAAACTTAAAGTTAAGAATAATTTGTATTTTATGTAGAAGGTTCAAATTCTGTACATTAAAATTAAAATAACTATAGATATTTAAACTTAAATGTTTAAAAATTTAATAATAAAATTTTAAAATTAAATAATTACAAGTATCATTTTTACTTATGGAATAATTATGGACTTACGGAACAATTACGGACTTACAGATAATTACGAATTATGAAATTACAGATNGTCCTTAATTATTTTTACAAGTCCTTAATATTACAGATTTTTTAAATAAATTATGATACAAATCCGTAATTCCGTAACTAATTACAAACTTTTGTATAATAATAAAGTATATATTTGGAATCTTTATGTTTCTGGCTTCAAAATGATACTTTTTTCATTCAAATCGGATGATTTTTGACCGAAATATTTTAAAATAAAGTTTACTAATTAAAAATTAATTTTAAAAATAATTACTAATAGTTTTTACATATAAAACTTTTAATTTTAATAATTAAACATTAAAAGTATTAATAATTAAACTTAAAGTTAAGAATAATTTGTATTTTATGTAGAAGGTTCAAATTCTGTACATTAAAATTAAAATAACTATAGATATTTAAACTTAAATGTTTAAAAATTTAATAATAAAATTTTAAAATTAAATAATTATGAGTATTATTTTTACTTACGGAATAATTACAGACTTACAAAACAATTATGGACTTACAAATAATTACGAATTACGGAATTACAAATTTTTTTTCATTGAAATCCTTAATAATTATGATACAGGCAGTAATATTATAACTCTTAATTTATAATTACGGGTACCACCTTTATTTGTGCCATCAATAAAATTTTGATTTTTGTTTATTTAACTAATATATATTAATTACCTATTTCTGAAAAATTGGTATTATTAATTTGATATCAAATAAATTTCAAAAAATTTTCAAATTTCAAAAATTAAAATAAGTATAAGAATTATTATTTTAAAATTAACTGTTTGTAACATAGAATTTTTTTAAAAACAAAAATTTAAATGTTGTAGTAATTTTGTAAGTTACTGTATAATATTAAGTATCTAATATATAACATTAAATACTTGATATATATCCTATATATTATACATGTCGTCAAAACTAATTTGACCTTGATTTAACTCAATTTTTAATTGCGTCTGACTCAACTAATTGCATCAATTACTAATAAAAATCAAAATTTACTTTGACTCAACTTTAATTTTTCTCAATTTTAATTGCGTCTGACTTAATTCAATAGTTTTGATGACATATATATTATATATGTTGTTAAAACTATTGAATTAAGTTAAATACAATTAAAATTAAAAAAAATTGAAGTTGAATTAAGGTAAATTTTGATTTTTACTAGTGATTGACACAATTAGTTAAGTTAAATATAATGATCAAATTAGTTTTGACAACATGTATAAATATACCTGATATTGTATAATTTTTTACTTAATATCAGATACTAAATATTTGCCAGATTTATAATATTTTGATATATAGAATTTATTATAATTAATTATAATAACATCAGTAAATTTTTTTAAATGTAAGCTTTCGAAATAAAGGTGGTACCCGTAATTGTGAATTAAGAGTTTTGATATTATTGTCTGTATCATAATTATTAAGGATTTCAATGAAAAAAAATCTGTAATTTCATAATTCGTAATTATCTGTAAGTCCGTAATTGTTCCGTAAGTCCATAATTATTCCATAAGTAAAAATGATACTTGTAATTATTTAATTTTAAAATTTTATTATTAAATTTTTAAACATTTAAGTTTAAATATCTATAGTTATTTTAATTTTAATGTACAGAATTTGAACCTTCTACATAAAATACAAATTATTCTTAACTTTAAGTTTAATTATTAATACTTTTAATGTTTAATTATTAAAATTAAAAGTTTTATATGTAAAAACTATTAGTAATTATTTTTAAAATTAATTTTTAATTAGTAAACTTTATTTTATGTTTTAAAATATTTCGGTCAAAAATTATCTGATTTGAATGAAAAAAGTATCATTTTGAAACCAGAAACATGAAGATTTCAAATATATACTTTATTATTACACAAAAGTTTGTANTATATAGAATTTATTATAATTAATTATAATAACATCAGTAAATTTTTTTAAATGTAAGCTTTCGAAATAAAGGTGGTACCCGTAATTGTGAATTAAGAGTTTTGATATTATTGTCTGTATCATAATTATTAAGGATTTCAATGAAAAAAAATCTGTAATTTCATAATTCGTAATTATCTGTAAGTCCGTAATTGTTCCGTAAGTCCATAATTATTCCATAAGTAAAAATGATACTTGTAATTATTTAATTTTAAAATTTTATTATTAAATTTTTAAACATTTAAGTTTAAATATCTATAGTTATTTTAATTTTAATGTACAGAATTTGAACCTTCTACATAAAATACAAATTATTCTTAACTTTAAGTTTAATTATTAATACTTTTAATGTTTAATTATTAAAATTAAAAGTTTTATATGTAAAAACTATTAGTAATTATTTTTAAAATTAATTTTTAATTAGTAAACTTTATTTTATGTTTTAAAATATTTCGGTCAAAAATTATCTGATTTGAATGAAAAAAGTATCATTTTGAAACCAGAAACATGAAGATTTCAAATATATACTTTATTATTACACAAAAGTTTGTAATTAGTTACAGAATTACAGATTTGTATCGTAATTCATTTAAAAAATCTGTAATATTAAGGACTTGTAAAAATAATTAAGGACACCAGCTTTACTTCAAAGTCCTTCACCCCAATAACCTTCGAATATCTCCAACATAAACGTAATATTTACGAAGGTTATTGGTACTGAAAACCTTCATTTTTATTAATAAAACGTAATACTCCGGAAGTTATTAATATTGATAATCTTCAATAACCTTCACTTTATCATAATAAACATAATATTTGCAAAGGTTATTAATCCGATAACCTTCAATAACCTTTGAAAATGAAATTATTACAATAACTTCCAATATAAAAAATTTCTTGATGAAGTATATCAAGAAATTTTTTATAATAAAATGAAAGTTATCAAAAGTTATTAATATTAATAATACATGTTAAATGATCAAAATTAGCAAAATTTTAACACAAATTAGTTACAAATCAGTCAAAAATTAACTGTCTATTTATATATTATCCTACCTATTTACATATTATTTACAAATTTTTTTGTTTATTTGCATATTATCTACAAATCTCTCTGTTTATTTGTATATCTTCTTGCTTATTTGCATTAAAAATTTTGTCAGTTTTCATTTAACCAGTATATCTAAAACTCCTCAAAAGCTTTAAGGCTCGCGAGTCTAACGAGTCGAGCTGAGCCAAGTCAAGCCAAACCTGATATTATAAGCTCATAAGCTCGCGAGCCTTAGGCCTGCAAGCCAAGCTTAACTAAGGCTTAATTCATAAGGTTCGAGTCGACTTGCGAGCCTTAAAAATTTTATCTGTTGCACAACAGATAAAATAATAAAAAAAAAATTCTATCTGTTATGCAATGGATAGAATAATAATAAAAATTCTATTCGTTGCGTAACAAATAGAATAATAAAAAAATTCTATCTATTACACAACAGATAGAATAATAAAAATTCTACCTGTTGCGTAACAGATAGAACAATAATAAAAATTCTATCTGTTACGTAACAGATAAAATAATAATAATAATTCTATCTATTACGCAACGGATAGAATAATAAAAAAATTTTATCCGGTGCACAATGGATAAAATAATAATAAAAATTCTATCCGTTGCGCAACAGATAAAATAATAAAAAAAATTCTATCTGTTATGCAACAGATAGAATAATAATAAAAATTCTATCCATTGCGCAATAGATAGAATAATAAAAAAATTCTATCTGTTGCGAATAATAATAAAAATTCTATCTGTTGCGCAATAAATAAAATAATAATAATAATTCTATCCGTTGCGCAATGAATAGAATAATAATAATAAAAATTCTATCTGTTACGTAACAGATAGAATAATAAAAAAATTCTATCTGTTGCGCAACAGATAGAATAATAATAATTCTATTTGTTGCGCAACAGATAGAATAATAATAATAATTCTATTTTTTTTTTTTTTAATCCAACGGAGCCATGCAATAATAAACTTTATTATACAAATTTTAAACTCTTACACAACGCTACGCTATACAAATTAGATTACTAATTTATTTAACTAGACTAACTTATGAAAAAAGAGAAATGCAAATTGCGCCTACTATTACTATCTAGAAATACATTCAATTAAGATGCATCGCACGGATCGGCCCATCGTTGCCTGAATTGTTAAATTCCTGCAACTGATGTCCATAGCTCCATCCAATACTTAAAGATTAAACTAATCAATAAGGCATTAGATAGAACTTTTTATGAAACACCCCACATAAAACCTAACCCAGGAACTGTACCCAATCGATACAGCAAAACTGTTATTTGATATAACTTGTATCCACAATATTTGTTTTAATTTCAAATAACCTCAAAATTCTTTAAATCTTTTATGTTCCCCGTAAAATAACCCAAAAATAGTATCTGAACATAGCTAGTGTTCCCATACCAGGCCTTTTACCCCAGCCCAACCCATCCGGATATCGATACAAGGCAAAAGCTATGTAAAAATACTATATAAAATAAAACTACTAACAACTACCCAACCAGCAACTAACCCTCTAACACTTCAACCAACT
>PQFF01000092.1:4182-38367 GCA_003547095.1 Diversispora epigaea | reverse complement strand
CCCCTCCTTAGTTACACAAAATATTCAGCCCATCGCACAACTCCCGTTATGTCTAAATTAAACCGGTCCCTGCATATGTTTTTCCTTCTTCAGAATAACACTCATGCAGGTGTTACAACATACCCCTTAAATTATACCTCAGCCCAGCGGACAACTGACTGGACCCCCCCGGAAGATTTTATGGCCACCTCCAGGCAAGAGAAACCATATTTTTCGATAAGGCTTTTAGCATAAAATTAACTAACGACTCAACAGATGTCTACCAAGCCTCCGCCCAATAATGCATATCTGGCCTGTTCATAATAACCGAAGTAGAGATACCACAAGAGTAAATAAAATGAGACCATGTTATATCCACATTAGCAAAGAAAGGTCACCCGTTTCAAAACATCGAACCACCTGGTTCAGTTTCTCGTTTGAAGTTAAGGTTCTTAATATAACTAACTCCATAACATGTTAAGTAAAGCGAAGTTGATGAGATTATAAGGAAAGATTACTGTAAATACAGGTGGAATAAAGAAAGTGATAAAATTTTGTTAATAAAATTATATAAAATAATTTATGAACATTTTTTTGGATGGTGGTTGTGGAAAGAGTTTGGAAGATCATACTAATAATAATTCTATTTGTTGGCAACAGATAGAATAATAAAAAAAATTATATCCGTTGCATAATGGATAGAATAATAATAATAATTCTATCCGTTGCGCAACAGATAGAATAATAAAAAATTCTATCCATTACGCAACAATATACGTGTTACCCAAATCTCAAATAATTTGGGATTTGGGATGTCAAAATGCACAAATTACTAATATTTGGGATTTGGGATTTGGGATTTCGGCAAAAAATACTAATTATAATTTGGGATTTGGGATTTGAAATTTTGGCATTTGGGATTTTGGCATTTGGATTTTGAATTTGGGTGGCAGGTATATGCAACGGATAGAATAATAATAATAAAAATTTTATCTGTTGCGTAACAGATAGAATAATAAAAAAAAATTCTATCCATTACGCACCGGATAGAATAATAAAAAAAATTCTATCTGTTGCGCAATGGATAAAATAATAATAAAAATTCTATCTGTTGCGCAATGGATAAAATAATAATAAAAATTCTATCTGTTGCGCAACAGATAGAATAATAATAAAAATTCTATCCATTGCGCAATGAATAAAATAATAATAAAAATTCTATCTGTTGCGCAACAAATAGAATAATATAAGACTCACAAGCCTGTAAGTCAAGCCAAGCCTTACTTATATAGGCTCAGCTTGAGCTTTATGAGGCTCGGCTCGATTCATGAGGAGCTTTAAGTATATCTTTTGCAAATATATGTTTATTAATAAAATACAAATATATTACTTTATATACTTATATTATATATAACTAGTGAATTCCCGTGCCATTGAGCACATGAATTATTTTTAATTTTGTTAAGTGTAACGTGATATTAACAAATTTCCATCATATGAATTATTTTAATTTAAAGTAGTACTATAAATTTTTAGGTATAATGTTAATATTTATTCCAATACGGATTGATATGCTATTATCTACTATTTTGTATTAGTGGTACAGTTTGCAATGAATCTAGATTTTTATAGATTAATAAAAAAAATCATTTTTTTTAACGATATTACAGGTTTATTTTTATTAAAAGATCTACACTTCCTTAACAACTCCATAATACTGTCGAATTTTAAAATTATGTAATTAATACTGATAAAAATAATACCTAACACTAGTCAAAATGAGGCAAATCGGCAATATCAAAATTCGGTCGACTTTCAGCTGATTGCCAAAAAAAATCGGCCTAAATTCGGCCATTAATAAATTTCAGCCAAAATTCGGAAATTCTGAATTTTGATCGAAACTTAAAAATCAACTTTAAGTTAAGTTTCGACCAAAATTTGGAATTTCCGAATTCGTGCTGAAATTTGGTACAATATTTTGATACGCTGTTTTGTTGTCGAAATGGACATTTCGGAAATATAAAATTTCGGAATAATTCTGCCTAAATTCAGCTTATCCATTTCGAAAATATGATATTTCGGCTTATTAATAAAATTCGGCAAAAATTCAGAATTTATTAAAAGAATTCTTGTTTCTTGCCGATTATTAGACATTTAGAAATTATATATAAAATAAGCATATTTCATTCACAATATTGTAAGTGAAATAAGGCAAATCGGCAATATCAAAATTCGGTTAACTTTCGGCTAATTGTTAAAAAAAAATTAGCTCTTAGAAATTTTAGAAAATTTTGAATTGATTTTTAAGTTTCGACCAAAATTCAGAATTTCCGAATTCGTGCTGAAATTTATACAATATTTTGATGCTGTTTTATTGTCGAAATGGACATTTTGAAAATATACTCTTTTCGCAAAAATTTATCTTAAATTCGATCGTTAATAAATTTTAAAAGAAATATTCTAAAAATATTCTAAAAATATTCAAAAAATCAATATATAATAAGCATCAGTAAATTTTTTTNGTAGTACTATAAATTTTTAGGTATAATGTTAATATTTATTCCAATACGGATTGATATGCTATTATCTACTATTTTGTATTAGTGGTACAGTTTGCAATGAATCTAGATTTTTATAGATTAATAAAAAAAATCATTTTTTTTAACGATATTACAGGTTTATTTTTATTAAAAGATCTACACTTCCTTAACAACTCCATAATACTGTCGAATTTTAAAATTATGTAATTAATACTGATAAAAATAATACCTAACACTAGTCAAAATGAGGCAAATCGGCAATATCAAAATTCGGTCGACTTTCAGCTGATTGCCAAAAAAAATCGGCCTAAATTCGGCCATTAATAAATTTCAGCCAAAATTCGGAAATTCTGAATTTTGATCGAAACTTAAAAATCAACTTTAAGTTAAGTTTCGACCAAAATTTGGAATTTCCGAATTCGTGCTGAAATTTGGTACAATATTTTGATACGCTGTTTTGTTGTCGAAATGGACATTTCGGAAATATAAAATTTCGGAATAATTCTGCCTAAATTCAGCTTATCCATTTCGAAAATATGATATTTCGGCTTATTAATAAAATTCGGCAAAAATTCAGAATTTATTAAAAGAATTCTTGTTTCTTGCCGATTATTAGACATTTAGAAATTATATATAAAATAAGCATATTTCATTCACAATATTGTAAGTGAAATAAGGCAAATCGGCAATATCAAAATTCGGTTAACTTTCGGCTAATTGTTAAAAAAAAATTAGCTCTTAGAAATTTTAGAAAATTTTGAATTGATTTTTAAGTTTCGACCAAAATTCAGAATTTCCGAATTCGTGCTGAAATTTATACAATATTTTGATGCTGTTTTATTGTCGAAATGGACATTTTGAAAATATACTCTTTTCGCAAAAATTTATCTTAAATTCGATCGTTAATAAATTTTAAAAGAAATATTCTAAAAATATTCTAAAAATATTCAAAAAATCAATATATAATAAGCATCAGTAAATTTTTTTAAACGTAAGCCTTCGAAGTCCTTCACCCCGATAACCTTCGAATACCTCCAACATAAACGTAATATTTACAAAGGTTATTGGTACCGAAAACCTTCATTTTTATTAATAAAACGTAATACTCCGGAGGTTATTGATATTGATAACCTTCAATAACCTTCACTTTATCATAATAAACGTAATATTTGCGAAGGTTATTGGTCCGATAACCTTCAATAACCTTTGAAAACGAAATTATTACAATAACCTCCGACATAAAAAATTTCCTGATGAAGATTAGAAAAAAATCAATAAGATTTCTGAATCCGAAATTATTTTGATGTAAGAATAATGTAAGAATAATGTAAGAATAGTGTAAGAATAGTGTAAGAATAATGTAAAAATAGTGTAAGAATAATATAAAAATAGCGTAAGAATAGTGTAAGAATAATAAAATTTGCAAATAAAAGTGTCTTTTTTTCGCTCTTACTTTAATTCATTACTTTCCCAATTACTCTCTAAAACATCCAATTACTTTCTGAAATATACTTGATTACATTTTTTTCTATTTTTTGCTATACTTTTTTTATACTTTTTTCATTCTGCTTTTTTCTTCTACTTTTTATATACTTTTATATACTTTTATATACTTTTTTCGTTTTATTTTTTCGCGTTTTCTCTTTTCTCCTTTTTTTTTCATTCTTCTTTCTCTTTTCTCTTTTTTTTTTTTATTCTTCTTTCTATTATTTCTTATTTTTTCTTTCTTCTTTCTATTATTTCTTTCTTCTTTTTATTATTTCTTTCTTCTTTCTATTATTTCTTATTTTTTTTCTTTCCACTTATTTTTTCTTATAATGTCTCAAGAATCGCGAATACCGCAAATTTATATAAAAAGACGCGTTGAGCTTTCTTCTTTACAAAATGAACCTTCTTCTGCTCATAATGAGCCAGAATCTTCCGAAACTTCTAAAAAAAGTGTTGATATTTCTTCTTTAAAAGAAAAATACAATATTCGTCTACTACGATCATATAAGGAACAGACTTTTGCTTCTCAAACTNTTTACAAAGGTTATTGGTACCGAAAACCTTCATTTTTATTAATAAAACGTAATACTCCGGAGGTTATTGATATTGATAACCTTCAATAACCTTCACTTTATCATAATAAACGTAATATTTGCGAAGGTTATTGGTCCGATAACCTTCAATAACCTTTGAAAACGAAATTATTACAATAACCTCCGACATAAAAAATTTCCTGATGAAGATTAGAAAAAAATCAATAAGATTTCTGAATCCGAAATTATTTTGATGTAAGAATAATGTAAGAATAATGTAAGAATAGTGTAAGAATAGTGTAAGAATAATGTAAAAATAGTGTAAGAATAATATAAAAATAGCGTAAGAATAGTGTAAGAATAATAAAATTTGCAAATAAAAGTGTCTTTTTTTCGCTCTTACTTTAATTCATTACTTTCCCAATTACTCTCTAAAACATCCAATTACTTTCTGAAATATACTTGATTACATTTTTTTCTATTTTTTGCTATACTTTTTTTATACTTTTTTCATTCTGCTTTTTTCTTCTACTTTTTATATACTTTTATATACTTTTATATACTTTTTTCGTTTTATTTTTTCGCGTTTTCTCTTTTCTCCTTTTTTTTTCATTCTTCTTTCTCTTTTCTCTTTTTTTTTTTTATTCTTCTTTCTATTATTTCTTATTTTTTCTTTCTTCTTTCTATTATTTCTTTCTTCTTTTTATTATTTCTTTCTTCTTTCTATTATTTCTTATTTTTTTTCTTTCCACTTATTTTTTCTTATAATGTCTCAAGAATCGCGAATACCGCAAATTTATATAAAAAGACGCGTTGAGCTTTCTTCTTTACAAAATGAACCTTCTTCTGCTCATAATGAGCCAGAATCTTCCGAAACTTCTAAAAAAAGTGTTGATATTTCTTCTTTAAAAGAAAAATACAATATTCGTCTACTACGATCATATAAGGAACAGACTTTTGCTTCTCAAACTGTACACTTTTCGGAAGAACTTGAAAGTACAATTCCAGAGACAGTAGACGAATTAAAAACTGGTAAATACTTATATATATTCTATTTGCTGCATTGTTTCCGAAATGAGCTCTGTTTCACAAAATATGCTTCCAGATTTTATCTCATTTTCAGAAAATCAAAAATTAAAAAAGGAAATTGCCGAACTTAAAAGGCAAAACTCTCAAATGGAAATTGATTTTGAAGAAAAATTAGAAAAAAGTCAAGAAAATATAAACCAAATGAAGGAAGAAATAGATTTTCTGGCTAATATTAATCAACAATTCGGTGCTGAAAATGATCAGCTCATAAAAAATCTTGATTGATTTCGAAAATATCGAATTTCAGAATCTATTTCGGTAAGATCCAGTCCAGGTGATTCTGATACCGAATCTGAAATAATTCCTTCAAAACGTTCAAAAGGACAAAAATTAAAATCAAAAAAAATCGCCAAAACAAATAAAGGAAAAAGAGTGTTTGGCAATGATTCAGAAGAAGAAGATACTGAATCAGATGATGAAAAGAATGAAAAAAACACTAGGGTTAGTAATTCGGTTAGCATTCAGAATGTGGTTTTAAGCAATTTCTTACTATTTTTTTTTATTTTTTTTATTTTTTACAGAATGAAATGAAAACAATCATAAAAATAATTAATTTTGAATTTAGTCTTAATTACGACCAAACATTTACTAGTGCGAATAATTGCGAAATTCGTCACAAATTAATATCAGAATTACAAAAATCATTAGCACCGAAATTTAGACCTTCGGTTACGCAGTTAACGAAATGGCTCAATAGTATATATAAATCTCGACGAGCCACTGCGCGAATGCGTAATTCTGGAAAACTTCCGAAAGATCTTTGTCGTGTACATGCCAACAATCGGCAAAATGATGTATATAATTTATTATTTACAATTATTACTTTTATTATGTTAATTATATACTAAATTATATGATTATATTCTGAATTTAGAAAAAACTTCGTCGTATTAAAACGGCAAAAGAATTATTTAGAAAAAATGATCCTAATATTACAGACTATGATAAAGAATCATTATTGCGAATGTTGGCGGATCTATACATGTTCCCAAAATTGATTTTGGATTTTTGAGGTATTTCGACTTTTTGAGATTTATGCAGAATCCATTCTATATATGGAAGTAAAAAAAGTACCCAGTTATGTGTATCTTCAATCAAAGAATAAATTTAGGTGATCAAAAAATTTCGGGTTTTAAGTAAAATAATTTCGTCTTCTATGAAAAACTATTTCGACTTTTTTCCCCAAAATTGCAATTTCGGGGCCCCAAAATAATTTTGCGTGCAAGTATAGGCGGATCACGCCTTTCATTCACCAGAAATGTCCGATATCGACGAAGAAGATCGTTCGAAAACAGTAGTAAATGTTTATGATCTTTCCTGGCGGTCTGCGGAGGTTAGTATTTATTTCTGAAATGTTACTAATTTATTACTGATTTATTATCAATTTATTACTGATATTTATTTTTTTCTCTTTCAATTTATTACCGAAATATTACTAATATTTATTTTTTCTCTTTTTTTTTAATATTATATATATCCTTTTATTTATTACCGATTTATTATCGATTTATTATCGATTTATTAATGATTTTAATTTATTACCGAAATATTACTAATGCTTATTTTTTCTTTCTTTTTTTTAATATTATATATAAAAAATTATATCTTTTTATTTATTATCGATTTTTTACCGATTTATTAATGATTTTATCTTTTCTTTTTCAATTTATTACCAAAATATTACTAATACTTATTTTTTCTCTTTTTTTTTTAATATTATATACAAAAAATTATATTCTTTTATTTATTACCGATTTATTATTGATTTATTACTGATATTTATTTTTTCTCTTTCAAATTATTACCGAAATATTACTAATACTTATTTTTTCTCTTTTTTTTTTAATATTATATACAAAAAATTATATCTTTTTATTTATTATCGATTTTTTACCGATTTATTAATGATTTTATTTTTTTTCTATTACCGAAATATTACTAATACTTATTTTTTTTCTCTTTTTTTTTAATATTATATATATTCTTTTATTTATTATCGATTTATTATCGATTTATTATCGATTTTATTTTTTTTCTATTACTAATACTTATTTTTTCTCTTTTTTTTTTTAATATTATATATATTCTTTTATTTATTATCGATTTATTATCGATTTATTATCGATTTTATTTTTTTTCTATTACTAATACTTATTTTTTCTCTTTTTTTTTTTAATATTATATATATTCTTTTATTTATTATCGATTTATTATCGATTTATTATCGATTTTATTTTTTTTCTATTACTAATACTTATTTTTTCTCTTTTTTTTTTTAATATTATATATATTCTTTTATTTATTATCGATTTATTATCGATTTATTATCGATTTTATTTTTTTTCTATTACTAATACTTATTTTTTCTCTTTTTTTTTTTAATATTATATATATTCTTTTATTTATTACCGATTTATTAATGATTTTATTTTTTTTCTATTACCGAAATATTACTAATATTTATTTTTTCTCTCTTTTTTTTAATATTATATACAAAAAATTATATTCTTTTATTTATTACCGATTTATTAATGATTTATTACTAATATTTATTTTTTCTCTTTCAAATTATTACCGAAATATTATTAATTCGTGATCCATATACCAATCAGTGAAGATCAGCACTAAACAGGAATCTACAGTTTCCACTGAGTAAACTTTTTTTCTTTAAATTTATCAAGGAGAAATTTTTAGTGAATATGAAAACTGAGGTTTTACTGCTATAATAAATTATATAATATTTTCATAAAGTTGCATGAATTTAGTGATATCTCATCACAAAAATGGACTTTCAAAAAAATTTTATAAGTGATTTACAAAATTTCCCCCATTTTTGACTAATAAATTTCACTGATTGGTAGCTGGATCTCGAATTAATACTTATTTTTTCTCTCTTTTTTTTAATATTATATACAAAAAATTATATTCTTTTATTTATTACCGATTTATTAATGATTTATTACTGATATTTATTTTTTCTCTTTCAAATTATTACCGAAATATTACTAATACTTATTTTTTTCTCTCTTTTTTTTTAATATTATATGCAAAAAAACCAATTTCTGATTTATTTCCAAAATACTTTTATTCTTTAACAATTATTACTAATTTATTATCGATTTATTACTGAAATTTCCTTAATACTTATTTTTTTTTTAATCTATTTTCACGTAATATTTAACTAAAATACTTGCTCAGAAATGTACTTGATCCCAAATCGGCTTCAAGTACTACTACTCAATTACAACGGAAACGAAACTATTCCGATGAAATTCAGCGGTATGATTTCCCCCTTCAGCGAAAGCCCCTAATTGGGCATGTAATAAACAAGAAGATGTCGTTTATGACACTGAATTCGTGCAAACGGAGGGGGAAGATGAGCCGAGTTTTGCTAGTACTTCTAGTTCAAAAATTTCAGCCGAACAATAATAAGTATATAATATATAGACATTTTAGAATATTTTAATATTATTTTTATTATTTTTAATAATTATTTTTAGATTATTTAATAAAGAACATTAGCCATTTTTGTTTACTTACCGGATTTTAACCAATTCTTGAATATTTGTTTCTGATTTCTATCAGAATTTTGACCAAGTTTACTTTCCGAATTTTGAATATTTGTTTCTGATTTCTATTAGAATTTTAACTAAGTTTTCTTTCCGATTTTTTGAATATTTCTTTCTGATTTCTAGAATTTTGACCAAGTTTACTTACCGGATTTTGAACAATTCTTGAAAATTTCTTTCTGATTTCTATCAGAATTTTAACCAAGTTTACTTTCCGTTTCTTACCGGATTTTGAATATTTGTTTCTGATTTCTATTAGAATTTTAACTAAGTTTTCTTTCCGATTTTTTGAATATTTCTTTCTGATTTCTAGAATTTTGACCAAGTTTACTTACCGGATTTTGAACAATTCTTGAATATTTCTTTCTGATTTCTATCAGAATTTTAACCAAGTTTACTTTCCGTTTCTTACCGGATTTTGAATATTTGTTTCTGATTTCTATCGGAATTTTGAATAAATTTACTTATCGAATTTTGAATATTTGTTTCTAATTTCTATTAGAATTTTGACCAAGTTTACTTACTGTTTTCTTTCCGAATTTTGAATATTTCTTTCTGATTTCTATCAGAATTTTGATCAAGTTTACTTACCGGATTTTAAACAATTCTTGAATATTTCTTTTTGATTTCTATCGGAATTTTGACCAAGTTTTCTTTCCGAATTTTGAATATTTCTTTCTGATTTCTATCGGAATTTTGATCAAGTTTACTTACCGAATTTTGAACATTTCTTAAATATTTCTTTCTGATTTCTATCAGAATTTTGAATAAATTTACTTACCGGATTTTGAATATTTCTTTCTGATTTCTATCGGAATTTTGACCAAGTTTTCTTTCCGAATTTTGAATATTTCTTTCTGATTTCTATTGGAATTTTGATCAAGTTTATTTACCGGATTTTGAATATTTCTTTCTGATTTCTATCAGAATTTTGAATAAATTGACTTACCAGATTTTGAACAATTCTTGAATATTTCTTTCTGATTGCTATCAGAATTTTGAATAAATTTACTTACCGGTTTCTTTCCGATTGTTGAATATTTCTTTCTGATTTCTATCAGAATTTTTATTACCGAATTTTTTGCTGATTGGCTGCCAATCGGCATAACAATCAGCAAAAAAAAAAAGAAAAATTTCGGCTGACGTTCGGTTATATTTCGGCTGAAAATCGCATAGCTGAATTTTAGCTGAATTGGACCATTTCAACTAGTGTAAACGATTTGTCAATATTATTTCATAATAATTTATTTAACAACACCGAAGTAGAAATAAATAATACCAGCAAAAATTATTGCAGTTAACAATTTAACGGTTTGCAAGTACAATTAAATTAAGATACAATATATTAAGCACTATTAGTACTTATGTAAGTATGTTAATTTTCTGGATATATATTAAGAACCTCTTGATCAATATAATCTACATCTTTATTTCGGGAAGAAAGAATAGTTTATTCACTAAAATATTTGTTATCACATGTTCCAGCTATATTAATTCCAGGATATATGGTATTAATGAGTGATTTCAAATTTTGAGATAATAATTTAATATTTTTTGGAAGTAATATTTTATCATTAATCATCTAAAGCTTATAATTCTTAATCTATTTTTTTATTATTAATTTAAGATTATAATGAATTTAATTTGATTAATTGACAATTTATTTATTTTTGATTCACTTTACAAAAATTATCTGAACTTGAACATTTAATAATCTATAGTATTTGTACCATTTCTAATCTAAAAATAATAAATAGTAAATAATTATGCTAATAAATTTATTATTATAAAATAGATTTACCTCTAAAAGCCAATTAGCAAATTGTTTATTTTCTTTTGATTCTTTGTCAAAACGCATATTTTTTTTTAAAGTAAGTATTTCAATATTTTACCATAAATATGATTTTTTAAATGATGTTGCTATAATTTCTTCTCTTGATCCTTTTACAATAACAGGTAATATTTGTCAAAAATTTTCTCCAAATACTATTGTTATTCTACCAAATGGATATTCATTATTACAAATATCTTGTAAAGACCGGTCAACTGTTTCAGCACAATAACGATATTGCATTGGTATCTCATCCCAAATTATAAATGATATTTGATATATTAAATCAACTTCTTTTGAATTTTTATCAATTGCACATATTGAATTTTCATTAATATTTAATGGAATTTTGAATATTGAATGAGCAGTACGGCCAAGATCAAGTAAAAGAGCTACAATTTCTGAAGATGCTACACATAAAACAATTTTTCTTTGGCTTCTAATTTTCATTGCAATAGTATTATATACAAAAGTTTTACCTGTTCCTGTAGGTCCATCATCAGTAAATTTTTTTAAACGTAAGCCTTCGAAGTCCTTCACTCCGTTAACCTTCGAATACCTCCAACATAAACGTAATATTTACGAAGGTTATTGGTACCGAAAACCTTCATTTTTATTAATAAAACGTAATACTTCAGAGGTTATTAATATCGATAACCTTCAATAACCTTCACTTTATCATAATAAACGTAATATTTGTGAAGGTTATTGGTCCGATAACCTTCAATAACCTTTGAAAACGAAATTATTACAATAACCTCTGACATAAAAAATTTCCTGATGATTGAGAAAGAATATTTTGCCTTGACATTCATTAATAGAGGTAATAATATTATTATAAGCTATTAATTGTTCATTATTTAATTGTGATATTCGGTTATTAATAATATTTTGAAGTTTTTGATAGTCCTATGCCAATTGTTCTGTAATATAGTTATTATTACTATAATTTTTTCAATTATATTTCCAAGAAGGCATAGGTGGAAATATTTTAAGAGATTTATGGTATTAATTAAAAATTTTATCCAAAAGAAATAATCCAAAATCCAAAATTTGATTTTCAGTTGGTTTACTAATAGCATATTCTATTTGTAATTTATATTTTAGATCATCACAAAGATTTATACGAAAGCGTAATCATAATTCTTCTGGATGTATAGGAATACATTGAGTAAGTATAATACTAAAAAGATTTTTTAATTAATGTCCACTATGTATAATAGAAGTTTCTTCAAGACATTGAATCCATTCTTTATCATCTTCTAAAAGTCCTAGAGCTAAGCATGCACTTTTGAATGTTGAATGAATAATATTATTAACAGTTCTTAAATGTTCAAAGGATTGTAACACTAGTCAAATGGAAAAAAATAGGATGGTTTTATTATGAATAAGATTCCAATTGATGGCTAAATTTGCTAAGATTTATTAAATATAGGCAGTCGATTTTTTCCAATTTATAAATAGGAATTTCCGATTTATGAATTTTCACAAATAGGATGTCCGATTTATGCATATTTGCGCCATCAATAGGATTCCAATTTTTGTTCATTCGACCAGTGTAAACCACATACAACAGTAAAAAGAAGTTGAAGATAATATTGTTCTCCTGCCGAAGAGTCAGCAAAATATAATCTTCCAATTGCAAATCCTTGTTTTCTAGGTGTCCACNTCATCACAAAGATTTATACGAAAGCGTAATCATAATTCTTCTGGATGTATAGGAATACATTGAGTAAGTATAATACTAAAAAGATTTTTTAATTAATGTCCACTATGTATAATAGAAGTTTCTTCAAGACATTGAATCCATTCTTTATCATCTTCTAAAAGTCCTAGAGCTAAGCATGCACTTTTGAATGTTGAATGAATAATATTATTAACAGTTCTTAAATGTTCAAAGGATTGTAACACTAGTCAAATGGAAAAAAATAGGATGGTTTTATTATGAATAAGATTCCAATTGATGGCTAAATTTGCTAAGATTTATTAAATATAGGCAGTCGATTTTTTCCAATTTATAAATAGGAATTTCCGATTTATGAATTTTCACAAATAGGATGTCCGATTTATGCATATTTGCGCCATCAATAGGATTCCAATTTTTGTTCATTCGACCAGTGTAAACCACATACAACAGTAAAAAGAAGTTGAAGATAATATTGTTCTCCTGCCGAAGAGTCAGCAAAATATAATCTTCCAATTGCAAATCCTTGTTTTCTAGGTGTCCACTTTTTAGTAGTTTTGTTCCAAACAAAATACTGTAGAAATTCTTGGTATGTATAATTTTGAGCAAATTCAAATGTTAATATGCTTCAAAAAAAATAGTAAAAATTGTTTTTTGATGATTAGCACGGAATAAAATAATAGATGTATTATCAGAAAGATTAAATACAACTAAATATATTCCAGGAAGATGTAATACTAATCTTACAACATTTGGAACTTTTTCATGTATTTTTATTCCAAAAAGACACCATGCAGCTTCTGATGCACCAATATATCTTACATTAATATATTGTTGAATTTCATCAGGTTCATGTCCAACATCTGGAAATTTTTTATATTGGAGATTATTGTAATAATTTCGTTTTCAAAGGTTATTGAAGGTTATCGGACCAATAACTTTCGCAAATATTACGTTTATTATGATAAAATGAAGATTATTGAAGATTATCAATATCAATAACCTCCAGAGTATTACGTTTTATTAATAAAAATGAAGGTTTTCAGTACCAATAACCTTTGTAAATATTATGTTTATGTTGGAGGTATTCGAAGGTTATTGGAGTAAAGGACTTCGAAGACTTACGTTTAAAAAAATTTACTGATGAAATTGCATTGTTGTTTGATCATGACCTTTATAAATATATTTAACTGCACGTACAGATGCACAAACTTCAATATTAATATGACAATTATATTTCCTACTAAGATTAGAATTATATGGTATAATATCTCGATTATCAACATTTCCACGAATTTTATATATTCGACCATTATTTTTTCTTGTATAAAGTAAATATCTATCAGTATTGTCACGTGTTGTTTATGACAATGTTCTGAAGGTTAAAGAATCTTTCCTAATAAAAACTATCCTACAAGTTAAGTAATATCGTGCTGCTTTGGGAGATCCTCTTGATCAATCCATAGCAAATTACAAAGTTAGGTAAGAGAGGCAAAGGTAAGTGAGTTCTTTATTGTGACAGGGTCTTTTACATGTTAAGTTAGTTTGTATTACTTGTGCAAAGCGTATATGTAAAAGGTTTAAACAGCGATAAAATATACAAAGGTTTCAATAAAATGATAACTTTATTAAATAATAATTGCGGGATAATATATATAAAGATAATAAATAAAGATAAATAATATAAAGAATTTTAAGAAAATAAAATAGAATAAGAAAGTTAAGAACTGAAGGGATTAAGAGGTCTGTAAAAACTAGAGAAAAACTGTACTAAAACTAAACTGAACTCTGAACTTTGAACTTTTTTTTTTGAACTCAATCTAAAAGGACCTGTATTTATATCTTCTCAGACGCTTTCTGCGTCACAGATAATTTTACCATTCTCTCCTTTAGATTGGTTCCTTTCTAAATAATCCAATTTCCTTTATTTTTATAAGTATTTATCTGAGTATTTCTCTAGGTATCGTACCTAAGTATATACCTAGATAAATTCATAGTGATAATCCTTCAAATGTAGTACTTACTAATCGGTACTACTGATCTACTCTATTTATAAATTCAAAGGTAATACATATAAGAATAACTAATAAATATTAATTTAATGTGTCATAGTATCCATTGAAGTTTGATTTTGAAATGTTTTTGGATAATTTTTTTCGTATTTTCCATTTATCATACATGGTGCTTACGGATTACGATAGTTGCAAGGTCTATGAACCATACATTTCAAAATGATTTTAAAGAGATCAGGATCAGTTTCTTGATTGGGAAATTCAGTAGATACCAAATGATTAACATTATCAAGTTCTTTTATCTTGTTATCATTATGAAGAAAAATCAAAAAGTATATATGTGATAAGTCACGTTTTTGAAATTCAATTGTATATACATGTGCAACTGCTTTACCAAGAATTTTTTTTTTTAATATTATTAAGAAGTGCACGACTTTTTAAATTGAATATGCGAGCTATTAAATCTGGTCGATCTGCAAAAGTTTGATCTGGTAATAATACATTAATTATTTCAGGCCAACTTGGATTTGTTGTCATTGTTCCAAAAATATCAGGATGATGATGATATCAGGTAATTGTTATTGAATCTTGAAATATTTCAAACATTTAACATGCACCTCCAATATGAGTAGAGATGAATAATTCGTCGTCCAAGGTTATTAAAAGATAATTTATTATTTGCAATATTTCCAGCTACATCTGTAAGTCCTTAATAAACATCTGCACATAAAATATCTTGATTTATTCTTAAAAATCTTAATCTATTTTATTCAGTTGCAACCCATACATTAACCATAAATTCTTGAAGTAATTTTTCACTATGAAAAATAGTTAAAAATTCATTATGACGTGGAAAAAGACGAAAAGAATAAAAATCTTTTTGAGTAAGTCATAAACTATTATCTTGATTATTTGAAATTTCTTCTATTGAATTTACTAAAGTATAATTCATTTCAGAATGCTATCCAAGTTCACCATATGGAAAAAGTAAAACATAATGAAGTGGTAAATATGCTGAATGTCCTTCATGAATTCGTTGAAGTGAACTTGTACAAAGTCTAAGGATAATATCCCGCATTACTTCAGGTGCTAATTCATCACCAGGTAAAATTATAGCAATTTCATTTGCAGTTGGAAAGTTGTAACGACGTTTATCAGTTGATTTTCTAAAATGGAGATAGGCTGTTAAATCTTTTGATGTTTTTCTTTTTTTTTCAGTTTGTTGAAGTATTTCATGTGCTTGCTTATATAAAAGATAAAAGATATGATTTTCATATAAAAGTTCTTGTATTTTCTACATTGTATCTACATTTAAAGTTTTATTATTTTTCATTCTTATATTATGAGCTAGATCTGGATCATAAATATAAAGTTGAGCATATATGGCTTTATTATTTGATTTTGGAAGAAGAGAACCCATATAATGACATAATTCTCCATTAACACGAAAACTGTATAGTTCATAGTCATTAAAAATAGATTTATCAATATTTACTCCAAAAGAAGTAAAAGCATGAGCTGCATTATATTGTCAAATATTATATTGAAATTCTTTGGAATATTCATCCTGATTTTCAAAAAGTTGTTGTAAAAAAGGTGAAGGATCTTGAAGAATTGGTAATACAACTTTACCTTGTAAACAGCATGTATCAAATTTTGAATGAATTTTAGAAGAAGAAGTAAGTCATTCATTAAGCCAATGAAGTGTACCACAATAGATACATTCAACATTCATATCACCTAGATTATGTTGTACTGTTTCAGTTTGTTTCCTTGCTCTCTTTTTTGATTGTGTTATTTGTTCAGAATTTAACTCAGTTAAAGGTTCACATGTTGCATGTTCTTGAGCTCTTCTTTTTTATTGAGCAATCTCTCTACAATTTGGAGGTAAGATATTACTACTCTTTCTTAGTTGTGAATTTGTTTTAATTAAGTTCTATATTTCTAATGTGAACTCATTTTCTTTTTCTCTAGCTCTTTTTTATTGTTGGATTATTTTTCTACAATTTGGAATTAAACTCATCTAAGATGTATATAAAAAAAGGTATGTAAGTTATAATTATAGATTCATATAATAAGTTTTAGCTTAAGTTTCGTATATCAAGTTAATTTTTAAAATTTGTATATAAGTATGGTATGCGTATTAAATAATTCATTTTTAAATTTCATGTATTAATTATAATACACGTGTCATTCAAGTTCCTTTGAATATTTATCATTATTTATTATTATCATTATTAACATTATTTTATTATTATTTAAAATTAGTCATTAATCAGTGGATTGGATTTGTACATCAATAATAGTAAGCTTGTCAAGGAATAAATATGTTTTTTTTATTATTTATTATTTGATAATTAATTATTTATTAAATTATTATTTATTAAATTATATTAGATTAGATTTATTACATCAATAATTTAATTTCTAAGTTATATATTATGTATACGATCGAAATTCTTTTTTTATTTTATATACATGTATTAAAATTTTGGTATATTTCATATATGTGTATTATTGTCTGGAGCGTAAGCGTAGGACATTATACTTTTATGCACTAAGGTTGAAAATTGGTATCACATGAGCTCACATGAGGATTTCCGGTTGTAACGCCGCGCTATGTAAGCGCCACGTTTTGAAAAATAAAAATAAAAACAAATTTTCATGATTATCAAATCATTATCAATCTAAAAATTTATTGATTAATCATATTAATTAATTAATAATTAATGAAATTATATTCGCGCGCTTTACTTTATGCTCCAGACTAACAACAGTTCCCGTTTCCTAGTATAATTCATAGAATATCAACATTAAACGTAATTGTAGATGAGAAACAGGATTGAATTATTATATCTATATAGGAATATCTCAGAAAATAAAAAAAAATTAATTATAGATTTCTTATGTACATATGACAATTTATAGAATCAAACATAATTATAGATAAGAAACAGGAATATTTCGAATTATATCTATCATGTACATGATCAAATTTTTTTTTGTGTATTTTATATATATGTATTACGTAATTCATAGAGTGAGACATTAAATGTGAGACATTAAACGTGAGAAACTGAAATATCTCTATACGGGATTATTATCTATAAAAAATAAAAAATAAAATAAATAATTATATAGTCACATCTTCAAAAAAATCATGTAAAATAAGAACAAAAAATAATAAAAAATAATTAATTAATTCAATTTTTATTAATAATTCGAAATTAAAATAATATTTTATGTTACATATAGATGATTATGTATTACATAATTTGTAGAGTGAGACTATACTTGCACGCAAAATTATTTTAGGGCCCTGAAATTAATATTTTGGAGAAAAAAGTCGAAATGGTTTTTTATAGAAGACGAAATTATTTTACTTAAAACCTAAAATTTTTTGATCACCCAGATTTATTCTTTGATTGAAGATACACATAACTGGGTACTTTTTTTACTTCCATATATAGAATAGATTCTGCATAAATTTCAAAAAGTCGAAATATCTCAAAAATCCAAAATCAATTTTGGGAACATGTATAAGTGAGACATTAAATGTGAGAAACTGAAATATCTCGAATTATATCTATACGGGATTAAAAATAAAAATAAAATTATAGTCATGTCTATACTTGTACGCAAAATTATTTTAAGGCTTCGAAATTGCAATTTTGAAGAAAAAAGTCGAAATAGTTTTTTATAGAAGACGAAATTATTTTACTTAAAACCCAAAATTTTTTGACCACCCAAATTTATTCTTTGATTGAAAATACACATAACTGGATACTTTTTTTACTTCTATATATAGAATGGATTCTGCAAAAACTCAAAAAGTCGAAATACCTCAAAAATTCAAAATCAATTTTGGGAATATGTATAGCCTATACTTGCACGCTAAATTATTTTGGGGTCCCGAAATTGTAATTTTGGGGAAAAAAGTTGAAATAGTTTTTCATAGAAGATGAAATTATTTTACTTAAAACCCGAAATTTTTTGACTACCCAAATTTATTCTTTGATTGACATCAGTAATTTTTATATAACGTTCTATAATGTTATATGAACGGAACGTTCGTATTACATTCTAGAACGACACCTACGTACTAGAACATAATATTCCAGTACGCTATAAATATGTACTGTTCGTACTACGTTTATGAATGGTGTATATATAACGTTATATATCGCCGTTTTATAACATATTACGAATGTTTCGTATTAATAACGTTGTATATTGGCGTTCGTATATCGTTAGTTAGAAGCGTTTAATAACGTTAAAAGTATGAAATGTTCATTTTACACTATAAAACAGTGATATATAATAATATTTAAACATCATTTAATAGCGTTTAGCGTTAAATAACGTTTTTTTATATTTAATTTATTTTTATTTTTTCAAAATATTACATTTTTTTTGAATTTAAAATTTGATTTTCAATCTTTATTATTTTTTTTATTAATTATTATATTACATTTATTATAATTACATATTATTTTATTACATGTATAATAAAGAAATATATTAATAAATATTAATTCATTACAAATTTTTTTAAAATATTAAAGTAATAAACATACTTAATTTTTTTATTCCATTTCGCTTTCATCGTCCATTTGAAATAAATTTATATCGTTTTCTTTATTAAAGTCAATATAAATTACGCCAACATCTTCGTTGTCTTCATTCGTATTGTCATTGTTATCCTTTTCTGATTCTGAGGATGATTCCAAGGATGATGATGAAATATAGATATTTCCATTTTCGATTTTATCCTAAATTATAATGATATTTAACCTATACGTGTTGCCCAAATCCCAAATAATTTGGGATTTGGGATACCAAAATGCACAAATTACTAGTATTTGGGATTTGGGATTTCGGCAAAAAATACTAATTATAATTTGGGATTTGGGATTTGGGATTTCAGCATTTGGGATTTCGGCATTTGGATTTTGAATTTGGGCAACAGGTATAATTTAACCCTTTTTTTTTTTTATTTTTTCCGGAGTCTTCAATAAATTAATAATATTTAAATTAAACTTACTATATTTTTTCTTATTTTTGATTTCATTATTTCGTCTTTTACTTTTATACCTCCATTATCAGGATCAAGAATTATTTCAATTACTCCTACGGCGAATGCGAGAAGAGGTTTTCCTACCTTATCAGGATTTGGAAATGCTTTCTGCAATATTTTATTACACCATGTTGGTGTTTCTTCATCATTGTCATTATTTATTTTTTTATGTAATTTTTCAAATGCTTTTCTAACTTCTTTTTTTCCTTCCAATCCATTATATCTTTTTGCGTAGCGTTGTTATTAATATTTGGTAGCGAATCTTCACCAAAGATAGAAAATATTGCTGATTTAATTTTGACAACCNATTTAACCCTTTTTTTTTTATTTTTTCCGGAGTCTTCAATAAATTAATAATATTTAAATTAAACTTACTATATTTTTTCTTATTTTTGATTTCATTATTTCGTCTTTTACTTTTATACCTCCATTATCAGGATCAAGAATTATTTCAATTACTCCTACGGCGAATGCGAGAAGAGGTTTTCCTACCTTATCAGGATTTGGAAATGCTTTCTGCAATATTTTATTACACCATGTTGGTGTTTCTTCATCATTGTCATTATTTATTTTTTTATGTAATTTTTCAAATGCTTTTCTAACTTCTTTTTTTCCTTCCAATCCATTATATCTTTTTGCGTAGCGTTGTTATTAATATTTGGTAGCGAATCTTCACCAAAGATAGAAAATATTGCTGATTTAATTTTGACAACCATATTACCTCTCATTGATCGAAGTTTCAATAGCATCTATATTATAAAACATTATCTAACGTAATATTTCACTAAATGTCATTTGATATACGATAAATTATTAATTAAATTATTTACCTTTCCATAAATTTTTTTTTCAAACAAATGATCACATTTTTTCTCTGAACATTTTGCAAGAAATTCGGAATCGTTTGAATTTAAGTAGTTCTTTATTTCTTCTTTTAATTTTTCAATATCCGGATACATATCTGTTTCAATAAAAAGTTTTGATACAGTTTGGACTATTTTCTGTAAAAATATTTAAAATTAATTTTTATTTATATACATAAAGAAAAATAAAGTATAACATTATTCTTACATTTAAATATGATTCTTCTACTTCCTTATTTTTTTCTTTGGAATTATCTACACTTTTGTGTATTTCAAAGATTTCTTTTTTTATTCCAGTAATGTCTTTTTTTATTTCCAATAGTGTATTCATTATTTTTTGATTTGTTTTTTCATCTAAATTAAAGAAATTCAACATTAATTATATTATAATATATTTAATTATCTTTTAAACCGATATATAACGTTTATTACTTTCAAATTTATTGGTTTTCTTTTTTTTGTTTGCTTCAATATCCAATGAAAATAATTCTTGAAATCTTCTTGTGGGGATTAGAGAAGATGCGGATTGAGTTAATGCAGTAGGAGTTAACGCGGTAAAAGTTGAAACGGAACAAGTTGATTTTGTTGAGGTTGAGTTTGATTTCAATTTTGAAATTGAAGTTGATTTTGTTGTTGCTATGGATCTTGATACTGATTTTGATAAGAGAGCGGATACTGAAGCAGATTTTGTAGTTGAAACTGGTGTTGATGATAATGTCACCGTTGCTTTTGGTGCTTCTTCATTGTCATTGTTATTGTTTTTTTTGGATTTTTTTGTATTACGTGGCTTTGTATAATATAGTAATAAAATATATTTTTATTTATTACATATTTCAATATATAACGAAATGTTTCGTTATATATATATTATTATAATTTTTCTTCTTTTATCTCAAATAATACTCTTTATATAGATTTATCTCTACTTCTTTAACAAATAAATTAAATATTTATATTTACCATTCTTTTTTTTCATGTGATATTTGTAGCAGGCTATCTTGACTCTTAAGTATAATTAGTTGAAATTGAAAAAAAATTTTGTTGAAAAGTAAAAAAAAAGGTATTTTCTGAAAAGGACTTTGTTAGGTTGACTTAAAAATATTAGAATATAACGTTAGTATTACGTTATATAATGTTTTTGTTCAAAAAGTTCAGTTGAAAATATTAATATATTGTTTATTATATTTAATATAAATAATGTAAATAAAGGATTTTTGTAATTACTTAACATCATATTGTAAAGTGAAACAAAAAAAAATTAATTATTTGCGTGTATAATTTAAAAAAAAATTTCGAAACTTTTGTTCCGAAATTTTTCTCTTAAAGTTATCCCTTTATTTTTTGTGGTAAGTAAACAACCTTTATGGGGTAAGGGTTTAAATAGTATTTTATCATTTGATAATCGATAATGCAGATTATTTCTGATCATGCATAAACAGTATAACCAGTTTTTTAATAATGGTGTATAACGGAATATTTTATTTTTAATCTAATATCTAATTTTCTCACAGATTTGTTTATCTATTCCCATCAAATTCCTTCTATATAATATTACATATGTATTTCCTTCCTTTAATGTAATGAGGAGTATCATTTTTAAAATATCTTATGACTATGAATCTGACAAATTCCTTCTATATTACGTGTTTCACGATATTTTCTTCCTTTGTTTGAGAAAGTATTATATTATTTTCAAATAAACTTCTTTTTTACAATAATTAAAATATATTATGAATATTTTTTATGATTTATAAATTTTATGAAGTTCTTGAAGAATTCTGATTAAATATGTATTTAATATAGATAATTTTGTGGTATAGAATTATAATAACGTTGTATTACGTTTTAAATCAGTAATAAACAAGTAATAAATTTTCAAATTTAGAAATTCACCAGTATTAAGTATTTAAATGAATCATTTTATTAACCATTCCTATTAATTATTCATTTAACGATAATAATGGCTTTTGCATGTCCTTTTTGTAATCGTGTTCTTTCAAACCATTCTGCTTACAGTCAGCACATTAAAAGATGTTTCGAAAATTATGCTTCAAGTAGTTCTGAAGAAATTTTTATTCAAAATGAATCCGATATCATTATGTCTGAGCAAGAAGTAATTAATATTAATGAAATATTATAAAATTTGTTATATAATATTATTAATTTTTAATAATACTTTATTTATATAGGATAATAGCAAAGATAATCAAAATAATGAAATAATTTATATATCAGATGATGAATCTAGGTCTAGTTCAAGAAGCAACAGAATCAATGACATTATACAAAGTGTGAAAATTTCTTATTATAATCTTTTAATTATTATCAAATATATGTAACCAATATAAATTATAAAGTTGAAATAAATGAACATTCGCAAAATATTGATAGTCTAACATTTGAGGAACACGCATCTATACAATATGAAGAGCCTGCATCCAGAGAACCTGAATTTGAAACTGAAGAATTTAAATTCGAATCTGATGAAACTGAATCTGAATCTGATGAAACTGAATCTGATAAAACCGAATTCGAATCAGATAAAATTGATAATGAATCCGACGAATCTAAAGAATCTGAATCAGCAGAAGAAGAAACTGAAACCATACCAAAATTTCCAAACAATACCTATTTTGATTTAATGACATTAATTATTCAACATAACCTAAATAATAAAGCCGGAAATGCAATAATACGTTTTTTTAATAAACATTCAAATCTACTGACATCACCTCTTCCCAAAAACATAAAACAAGGAAGAAAACTAATGGATAGGATGAAATTAATTAACTTATTAAACAAAGAAAAAGTAATTTTAAAATATAATAACAAAGATTATATCATATATTATCAGCCTATAATAAATAGTATTAAAAATATTTTATCAATAAATGATATACATAATAATATTACGTTTAATTTTAAAAATGATCAGGTAATTAATTTTAACAATATAATATTATAAATTATTATTTTTTAACACTATATATCGTTTTATAGTCAAATAATAATAGAAATTACAACGAGCAATATACTGTCAATTTGTAGGCAAAAACAGAAAAAACTATACCACTTGGTTCACATCTATTATCAATCATATTATATTCTGACGCTTCAACGACCGACACTCTCAGAAAAAATACCTTGCACTCCATTTTTATAACTCTAGGCAATATTATAATCTGGTGTAGAAATAAACCAGATATAAAACAATTATTAGCATATCTTCCTATTATAAAAGCAAAAGATGATACTTAAAAAAAATTTGAAGAACATAAAAATATAGTTCACAGAACTTTTCATAAATCTCTCAAATTTTTGTTGTCTCCGTTATATAACGAAGATAATAATATAGAATTAGAGTTAAATAATAGAATATTGTGGTGTATCCCTAGAATTTCTATGATTATTTCTGACTGGCCCGAAGCATGCACATTTTCATTAACATATAAATCAACACAATCAAATCACCCCTGTTATTTTTGTCTTGTTTCTAAAGAAAATTTATCAAATATAAACTTAAATAGCAATCAAATAGAACCAAGATCTCATAAAAATATGAAATTATATTATAAAAATAATACGAAAAAAAACGTTAGCATTGAAAAAGTTCGAAATTTTTTTTGGAATGTCCCGTAAGTATGAAATTTTTAATTTTAAATAATAAGAGTATTAATAAAATTCAAAATTTAATAGGAATATCAACATATACACTGCTACAGTACTCGATAGAATGCACCACCTTGATCTCGGCCTGTTTCATTATCAATTAAGCTTTACTAAAGCTTTAATTCTCGAACAATGTGAAAAATCCTTTATTGATAAAATGAATAATCACATTAAATTAATTCCCACTATCAAGATCTTAAATCGTTTTCTAACAGTTTTTTACATCTTATCTTACTAACCGCTTCGGAATACTGAAGCCTTATGAAAATAATGATTTTTATTGTAGACAATCTCTATCAAGATTCCAAAAGACCAAATTTTATTAAAAATAACAAAATTACTGAAATATATTTAAAATGGAATAAAATGTATTTATTATTAAGAAAAGAAAATTATGAAGAATCAGATATTACTCGTCTGCAGATAACAATACATATCTTTATACAATATTTTAATTTATTGCATATTAAAATTTTCTCTAATTAATTTCAGGAATCAATAAATGAATGGGCAAAACTTTTTATTGAACTATTTGAAGAATATTCATCATTTAAGCTTCAATTTTCCAAATTACATTCGTGGGTGTTCCATATTTACTCTTCAATTCGTGAATTTGGTGCCATTAATGGGTATACAACAGAAACATATGAAAGCCTTCATAAAGATTATGTCAAAAAGCCTTATAAATTAACAAATAAAAAAGAAATTGAAAAACAAATAATGAAAATTGTAAGTATTTTTTTTTGATAAAAATCGTTATATAACATTATTAAATTTATATTAACACATTTTTCTTTAGATTCGCCGCAAAGCCATCATAATAGAAAGTTCCTCAAAAGAAATACCAAAAACCCCAATAGCATTAAAATATTCAAAAAAATTATATGAATTTTGTATACAAAATGCTGAAATTTATATCCAAACAAGAATGAATGACCCTGACCTCGAAAAAGAAATGAAACTTGGTTTCAAAAAATTCTTGGAGTGTTTAGATGCATATCTAGATTTCTATGATCAAAAACTATTTGAACATGAAGAAATTAATATAAAATTTCGCATATATAGTGGTGTGACATTAAAATATGGTGCAAACATATGTGCAAACAATAAATTTCATAAAAGACCTATATTCAGTAATATTGCAGTTGAAATGAATCCAGATGAAATCTTTGAATACACATCAGATAATGGTGTATGCTTTGCTCAGGTAAAGATCAAAATTAATATCTTGTGAAATAATGATGAATATTTAATTATTATTAATATTTTATAAATAGGTTCTTTTAATAACTGAAATAATAATGAATTATGAAGAACCAATGCATCTCGCACTCGTGCAGTGGTATGATTTCAAATCATCGGTAAATCCATATTTATACAAATGTCCATTATTAGAAAAAACAAATATTTTTAATTTAATAGAAATAGAAACAATAAATGATATAATACATATTATTCCACGTTTTAATATAGATAACGAATTTTTAGTAAATAAATTTTTATTTTAAATTTTATAAATAGATAATAAAAAATTTTATAAATAGATAATAAAAAATTTTATAAATAGATAATAAATAATAGTTATTATAATAATATATAGTGTTATATAAAGCAAATTTATTAATGTATTTTATATATTGTTACATTTAATCTGTTACACTACAATCTTTTTTTAATTTATTGATTTTGACTAAAGAATAGAATTTAATTGCCCTTTTAATTGTTACACTACAATCTAAATATTGTTTCTCATGTCTTATTACCTATTTTGTATCTTTATGATTTAAGATAAGTATCATTTATTATAATTGTTTTTATTATTTTTTTCTAAACTCAACAAAATGACTAAATTTCAACAAGAAGAAAATTCTCCCATACAAAAAGGTAAAAATTTTGAAATGAAAATAGAAAAATTGTTAACAGATACGAATATTAAAGATGAAATAACAGGGTGAGTTATATCCTTTCACTGAATATTTGTTGAGTTATTTATATGTTTGAAATTTACGCTGCCACACGAGTATCCTCCATTCGTGAAGAGCGTCCGACGTGTATGTGGGGTTAAATCAAAACGGGTCTTTTATGGTGAATCAAACATATAGTGGTAAAGAACAGGAAGCATTCCGTGGCCTTTGTATTTGATATAACATATAAAGAACGTCCTTCTTATCTTTGATAACAATGATACAAATATTTATTATTAATTAAACATATTTTTAGTGGGCCAGGTGATAAAGGAATAGATATTAAAGGAATGAAAAAAGGTGTAAAATTTATAATAGAATGTAAAAATTGAAGAACAAAAAATATAGGTATCTATATATTTATATATTACAAAATATTATTATTTTTTTCATAAATAATAAAATCGATTATTATAGATCGCAGTATAATAAATCAAATAGAAGGAGTTCTTAGTTGACAATCGAATGGAACTATTGGTATCGTCGTGGCTCTTTCTATAAATAGATATACGCCTGGAGCGAAAGAGACAGCTAAAACGTCAATTTATAATGTCATCCTTGTAGACGTGAATAATATTGTTATAGAACTAAATGAAATAATTAATAAAGTTTATAAAAAAAAATATTTAATTATATTTTAAAATTTATTTTTTATTTATTAATTATATTATTTATTTGTTTATTTTCTCGCATCAACGGGGATAATATTAAAATGAACTTAAATATTAATTTTTTTTATTTCAATATGGAATTAATATTTTTTGTACAATGATATTATAATAAAAAATATTAAATAATATAAATAATATAATTAAATTATATAGCGTTATATAATGCAAATTTATTATTTCTACTATTGTTCTACTATTTCAGCACCTTTAGTATTACCACCTGTTGTATCACCTTCTTCTCGTGTAGTATCAGGAGTATCAGGAGATTCAAAAAGCCGAGGAGAAACAGGCCGAGAAGAAGCAAGCTGAGAAGAAGCAAGCTGAGGAGAAACAAGCCGAGAAGAAGCAAGCCGAGAAGAACCAGAACCAAGCTGAGGAGAACCAAGCCGAGGAGAAAGAACACGACCTCCAAAGGTTCTTCTCCTTTTTGGACTTATTTCCTCCTCCTCCCATTCTTCGGATTCCTCTTCGGTTGTATGTTTCGTTTCTAACTCTCCATCTCCAGGCTTTAATGGCAGTTTATTTTGAAGTTTCCACTAAAAAATATAAAATTATATTAAAAATTATTTATAACGAAATATTACGATTTTTAACAATACACTTACAAAATTTATTTTCATTTGTTTTTTTAATAAATTTTCTGAAATTTGAATCCCCTTTACCTTGGGATTCAAAAAAAGTTGAGCTATTGCGACACCCCATGCAATATACATATTAGAGATTTTTTTTTAGATCTCCAAACTCTATCTAAAATAATTTCCATATATGTACAATTATCTGAAAAAACTTCAAATAGGTTGCGGTAGGTGTCTTTAATTCTTTGGTCTGACTTCCAAGAATTAATCTTCGCCAAGGAAGATTGGAAATCTATGCGAGGGAGTTGAGATTCTCCAAAGATTTCAAAAATTGCTGACTTGACCAGGGAAGCAATTCCATCTCGCATTTCACGAAGTTTTTCTAGCAACTATTAATAAAAATATTTAATATAATAAAATAAAACAAAATATACCATTTTTTATTTAATAAATAGTTCTTACTTTAGTTTTTATTTTTTTGAAAAAACTTGAATGGTGCCGCAAGTCCATTGATTCATAAATATCTGGAAAGCTTTTCCTGATAACGCTTTCGGTTTCTTCTTTCAAATTCTTTTCAGAAGGAAATATATTTACTTTAAAAACATTCGTTATGACTCGGGTAATTACATCCTTATTTAAAATTATCATAAATATTAATAATATGTTAAAATATAACGTATAAATTAGTTGAAATACTTACTTTTGAAAAATTCAGATCATTGTTTATTTCAGATAGAAGCTCAATGTTTTTGAGCCTCTTTTTAATATCTATTTGTTCTTTTAAAAGGGAATCCATTTTTTTATCAAGTGAATCAATTTTTGCTATTAATCGTTTCATATAACTTTCTGAAACATCTTAAAATTGTAAAAATTGATTTTAATAATAATATTAATATATCAATAAATAAAATGAATAAATATTTAATTACTAATTTCTTTTCTAGTTGCTTCTCTTTCTTCTTTTTCTTCGACTACAAACAGTGCAGTTGGTTCTGTTCCAGGTCTTGTGCATCTTGATGTAATTGATGTGTTTGGTGTGGTGAATGCTGGTAATCCGGCAATGGCGGAAGTAAATATACTTCTATTACGTATTCTACCCATGTTGTCTTAATAATATAAAATATTAGGTTTATTTATAATTTATTCTGAAAAAATATTGTTATTTTCTTGAAATAAATTTTTTTTGAATTAAAAGACTTGGAAGAAAACTTCATCCTTAAATAACTTTTGAAAATATTATTTTTAAAATGATAGTAAACAATACAAATATACCTTCGATATACAATAATACATTTAATAATTTAAAATATAATGCAATGTATCGTTATTTTAATAAACGTATTAATTATTAAATAATACTCATTAAATTATAATCGTATAGATTATAAAAGAATTCCTTATTTCGAGATAATACACAATATATCGCTATTTTTAATATCACATTCATTATTAAATAATACTCAGTAAATTATCATTAAATTATCATTAAATTATCATTAAATTATAATTAAATTATCATCATATTAATTATAAAACAAAGCCTTATTCGAAATACAAAAAAACTCCTCTGAATGCATCTCCTCTAAATGCATAATTCCTCTTAATGCATGGTCTAATAGTAGGACATACAATTTACATGATGAGTTTGACTGTAATACACAATACACAATATATTGCCATTTTTAATCATCGTATTCATTAAATAATAATCATTAAATTATTAAATACATAAGATAAAGCATCTAATAATTTAATAAAATAGTAAGGAAAAATAAAAATTTTAATATATAATTTTTTACAATAAATAATTTTATTTTTGTATTAAATATTTATTATATTTTATGAAAACTTCTACTATATGTTGTGACAAAATAAATAAATATGATCTCTTCGTTTGCATGTGACAAAAAAGAAATATAATATTCTTCGTTATGCTCTGAACAAAAAAAAAATAATAATAAATATAATTGTTATATATCGATCTATAATATAGTGTATTTCAAACTATAAGAATTGATTTTTTATACGATACACACTATTATAATCAATAACGTTCTCGAACAATCCATTAAATAACTATTAATATTGATATTTCATATAACGATATGTTATATAACGTTATTAGTTTATCCCTTAGACCGTCCAGCGTTCAAATTTGAACGTTAAAATTTTTTTTACCCTATTTTTACATAATTGCATCTGATTTTTCTAAGCTACCCCCCTTTTTATTAAGCTAAAACGAAAGAGCGATCATCCATAACTCCGTCTCACGTGTATAGAAATTTGTGTAATAATAATTGTGATTTGCACTTGTAGATCAAAAAGATCGTCTCGTGTAACTTGATAATCTTTTTTAATATTAATATTTTAATATTTTTAGTTAATAAAAAAAATTACTAAAAAAATATTAAATAAAATATTAATAATAAATCTGCATGTCCACGTTGGCTACAAGTTCTTCAGGTTCTTTTTCCCACGAAATTTCCGAAACAGGTTCTGACGAAGAGGAATATGTATCGCTTTTGACGCCTCGTCAGCACTTCTTAGAAAATCCAGAATCTGACAATGAAGAAGAAGAAGAGGATGAAATTATTGAAGTAGAAACAAGAGCTCGCAAAAGGAAACGTAAACCAGCAAGAAATATACAGCAAGACTTACCACCACCTCCTTCCAATTTTGAACTGTTTGTTCATCTAAGACAACTACATCGGGCGTCCGTTCGGCTGCCGACATATCTTGATGTTGCTGTCTCTAAGCCAATTGATTTTTTTTTCTTTTTTTACAACAACAATATTAGATACTATTGTTGAAATACAAATCTTTACGCATTGTCAAAAGGTGCTGGTGCAACTGGTAGGCATTGGATGGGTCTTACTCGCAAGGAACTCATTATTTGGATTGCCTTGGTCATCTACCAAGGACTTTTTAAGTTACCGTCTCTTGACCAGTACTGGAGCGAAAATGGAAAGCTCCCTATTCATCATATATCAAGACAAATGTCTTTGAAACGTTTCGAACAAATCAAGAGGTACTTGCACATTTCTTCTCCTATTGCAACAATTAAAAATTACTTCGATAAATTGGAGCCGTTGCTTTCACACATCCGGGACATCTCGAAACAACTTTATATACCAAGCTCAAATGTCTCTGTATATGAAATGGTGATTCGATTTTCAGGAAGAAGCGCCCACACCATTTGACTTAAAAACAAACCAACCCCCGAAGGCTTCAAAATTTTGTCGCTTTGCGATTCCGGATACACTTTTACTTTTTTACCAACTTCACGTATTATTCCATGTAATATAACAAAAGTAGGTGGCCTTAGTCAAGTCGGATGTCAGGTTTATCATCTTGTTGAGCAACTTCCATACCAACAACTCCCATACAATGTATATATGAACAACTATTTTACTAGTATTCCTCTTTTTCGGCATCTTCGGCAGAATGGAATTGGTGCTTGTGGAACTGTCCGAAAAACTTCATCAGGTTTTCCCAAAGAATTAAAACTAGATAAAAGTATTAAACTCAATTGGGATGTTCGTTCTGGAGTTGTGGTGGATGGTGTGTTAGCTGTTTTCTGGCAAGATAATGGGCTAGTTACAATGTTATCCACAATCCATGGACTTGTCGGCGAAGAATGGGAGGTAGAACGGGAAAAGCGACGACCAACATCAGGAAATTTTTTCGGGCATAATATTCTGTAATTTTAACATGATATTAAATTTCCGTAATTTTTCGCGTAATATTACGGAAATTTTCGAAAATTTTCGAAAGTTATTGAAACGTTAAAATTCCGTAATATTACGGATGCTATTTTCCGTAATTTTGACGTTTTAAAAAATTTTCGAAAATTTTCGTAATTATTACGAAAATATTTGCCTAAAAATTTTCGAAAGTTTATCGTTTTAAAAAATTTCGAAAATTTTCGTTTATTTATTGTTTATTTATGATCTTGTTTATTTATGATCTTGTTTATTTATTTTGTTTCGAACTTTTTCACAAAATGATCTTGTTTATTTATTCTTTTTCCAGAAATTTTAAAAACTATATACTCTTTTTTCAAAAAACTATATACTCTTTTTCAAAAACTTATTTTGTTTCGAACTTTTTCAAAAAACTATATACTCTTTTTCAAAAACTTATTTTGTTTCGAACTTTTTCAAAAAACTATACTCTTTTTCCAAAAACTTATTTATTTCTCAAGTAAGTATGTTGGTTTTTGACGAGGTTGGACGCCAGTTGCTATCCGTAAAATCTTCATTTGATGTTGTGTTTCCGGGTCGTCTGAGACTCCAGTGAATCTTCTTGAGTCCCTTCGGTTGTGTTAAAGTGATGGGCGGGGTGGAGTTCTGATGGTAAAACGCTGTTAGTTCTCGACGTTCCTTTCCTTGATTAATACAGCCCTTATACTACGATTTTCCTGTGGTGACATTCCGCCATAATCGCGGTAACAGGTAGTCGTTCAATGGGGGTTATTCATAAAGTAGGATACCCCCTGTTGTCTAGAAGTAGGATACTCTCAGACGCTAACATGCTTACTTAGAAAACAGCGCACAGAGATTGAATCAGTTTATTCAATACTGTTTCTAACATTTTTTTTTCTTTTCTTTTTTCCTTAGTATCAATAACAAATTTTCGGAATTTTTCAAAGATTTTCGAATTATTTTATTTTCTATTTTTTAAAAAAATATTCAAAATTACATATTATTATAGTTTTTTTCGAACATTTTTATATTTTTTGTATTTTGATTTTTAAAAATTATTATTGTATTTTTCGCATATTTATTTAATAAAAAATAATGAAAAATAAAAAATTGTAATGTTCACTAATGTATTAATGAAAATATAAAAAATAATCTATTTTTTTTCGTTTATTTACGAAGTACTTGGACCTCCGCTAATTATTTCTATTAATTCCTCTTCTTCTTCTTCCCGCCTTTCTTCTCCTTCCTGCCTTTCTTCCCTTCCTCTTTCTTCTTCTAATATTCTTTCTTCCCCCAATCTTCTTTCTTCTCCTTCTCATCTTCTTTCTTCTTCCTCTTCTCTTTCTTCTCTTTCTTTACCTTTTTTTTCTTCTTCTTCAGATGATTCCTCCTCCGATTCCTCCTCTGATTCCGATTCTTCATCTAATTTTTCTTCAAATTCGATTGTTTCGCCTTTTTCTAATTTTTTCTATAAATAAAAATAATAATTAGTATTTCGTATAATTCGTATAATTACAAATAAATTTAATAAATTTATACTTACGATATTTTTCTTCATTCTTTTTCGAATAGCTTCGTCATCGATTTTTATACTTTCGACTTTCGGGCTCAGCAAGTATTGTATTATTGAAATCGTAAAGGCGACTTTTTCTTTCGGCACCTTCTTCGTTTTTTCCCAAATTTTTTCCATGATCTTTGTACACCAGGTCAAATTTTCATGACCATCGATGTCCTGGTTCAGTTTTTTTAGTACATCTTTGACCTTTTGGGATTTTTTCCAAGATAATACTTCACTTGCTGCGGATTTGGTATTTATTGTAGGCAAATCTGATTCTCCGAAAGTTGAAAAAAATGATGATCGAACTCTTGTAGCAATTGCTCCTCTTCTGCTCCGGTGTTTTGCGAGGAGCTTAAAAATTTTTAAAATTTTATTAAAAATTATTTATTATACTATAATTTATATAATTTATATAATTTAATAATTTAACAATACTTACTCTGCTGTGAATGTATTTACTATAGTAATAACTCCACCGATCATCCTCCCAATGTTCGAAATACTCCGGATAACTTTTGGCGGAAATGGCACTAGCAGATTTTTTTAATTCTTTTTTATTTGGATATATATATTTATTAATAGAATAAGAGGCGATTTCCCCTACAAATTCCTATTATAAAGAATACCAAATAAGTAAAAAATATAATTCATTTTAAGAAAATCTCACATATAATACTTACTTTAATAAATGATTCTTCAGTTGTGTAGTCTCCGACACCACTTATTTCCAGAAGTTTTTGAACATCAGAGATTTCTTTTTTTAATTCGTTGAAAAAGATTTTTGCTTCCTTTCGGGTAAGTGGAGCATCGTCATCTAAATGTAAATACATTAGTTTGTATATTTAAAATATTTCGAAGGATTTCGAAGAAATTCAAAAATTTACCGTCATCACCAATTTCAGTAACTCCTGTTTTTGTCTTTCTTCGTTTTCTTGAAGTAGTTTGTGATGGCGATGGCGATGGGTGACGACTTATTATTACATGTGGCGATGATGGTTGTGGTTGTGGTGATTCTTGTCGTGGTTGTGGTGATGCTTGTCTTGATGTTGTTCTTGATGCTTGTCTTGATGTTATTCTTGATGCTGGTCTTGTTGGTTCTGCTGTTGCTGAAGTAGATACTTCGCTTTTTTTCGATTTAACAAATCTCGAATGACCAGAAAAAATTCCGGCGATTGCTGTTCTATTTTTGTTTTGCTTTTTTTGGTGATAACTTAGTCTTGTTGACATGTTTAAAGAATTATTAAATATTTTATTATTTGTAATATTTGAAATATTTTTTGATTTTTGAAATAAAGCTGGAAGAATTTTGATATTTTTTATATATTTTTTATTTATATTTGTATTATGATTAAAATTACACTAATCTTCGAAAATCCTTA
>PQFF01000646.1:0-22502 GCA_003547095.1 Diversispora epigaea | reverse complement strand
ACATGCATGGCTTAATCTTTGAGACAAGCATATGACTACTGGCAGGATCAACCAGGTATCTTTTTTATGAAACACGATGGAAGAATTCAGTTAAGTATTCCCCAACGGTTTTTTTATATATTAGTACTAGTGTACTATCCGCATGGCAGATCATTCTTATTTAGCCGAGAACGAAACTGTTAACAGAAATTCATTAAGTTATAATAAATTCCCCAAAATAGAACTCGATAAATAAGGTGACCCAAGCAGTACATTTCAAAGTAATCTAACCAACCCCCGTGTAACATAATAAATAAATATCGTGATACATTGAGGTGATTGACGTTTGATTGTTTCTTGTTGCCCAAATATTGTCTTCTATTTCCCTGAATGAAAAATTCTAAAGAAAGATTCTTTTAATAAAAAAAGAAAATTTTTAAAAATTTACACCCTCTAAGTAAATTTACGTACGAGTATCAAGAAAAATTTTCGAGAATTCCCGCAGCATTATTCACAATTGTTTCGAGAAAAAAAATATATCCGTTGGATATGAAATACACACAATTTACCCACAATATATATACCATTGAACAATTAAAAAATTGTCAACGTTTTAATTTATTTTTTATTTTATCACTTTTGAGAGAAAAAATTCAAGAACTCCCCCCCTCACATAATGATAAAATTTCGTCGTCAATTTTTTTTTAATTGAAAAAAAAATTTTAAAAAAAATTTTAGATTTTTGTGGATGGAAAAAATGAATTGAAAAGTAAGCAATACAAATTATTTGTTTGCTCCTTCTTTCTTTTCCTTTTTCCTCACGAATTAGTTGAAAGTGTGTTGTTTTTTGAATTTTGTTGTAAAAATTTAGTTGAGTGAAAAACCATATGAAAAGGCGATTAAACATGTGAATTTTTCTCCTTATTTTAATTGGTTTTTATTTTATCGTAAAAAAAAAATATATAAATAAATACGTATATGTAACATAGATAGATAGATTGATTGATTATAAAATTTTAATATATAAATATTAAAAATGTAACGTAGATAAATTAATTAATTTTATTATTTAATTTTATTTATTTTAATTTTATTTATTTAAAATAATTTAATTTTATTTATTTATTAAGAGGGTTTAATTTTATTTATTATGATAATTTAATTTTATTTATTTAATTTAACAAAATATCGCTCGACCAAGTTATCATAAAAAAAACATTTGATCAGATATTTCGTATTTTAACAATTAATAACTTTATTTCAATTTTATGTATAAAAAATTTAAATTTTTAATTTTATTTTAATTTATTTGTTATTATTTTGATAAATCTAATATAGGATTATAAATGTAATATATATATTTAATGTTTTATTGATTAATAAATAAGTAATGATCGGGGCGAGGTAAAAGAGGTGCTAGAATTTTTATTTTATTCTAGATAAACTTTTTAGCAACAAATTTTTACTCTTGTATATATATATATTTATAAATAAATAAAATTTGATCAACAAAAATAATTATTGTCATGCGAACGTGGTGATTTACATTTCGTGCGCGTAAAATGTAAAATGTAGTATTTCATCATCTTATTGTAAATCATTTTAATTTCATGTGCAACTCGTCATTTTATGTAAATTGATTTCATCTCGATTTCATCTTACTGTAAATCATTTAATTTCATATTGCTGTTAATCATTTTATCATAGATGATAATTCATCTTTATAAATCATGGATGATATTTTTAATTTCATATTATTTTATTTCGTGTGTGTAAGTCACCCCTCAAAAACACCACCACTTCCTTTTTTTCGTAATACATTTAATGCTTCATTTTTATTAAATTAGAAAAAAAATGTAGCAAATGTAGAGTAGATGTTATATTAAGTATGGAAAGAATAAAATTAATAAATGTAGATACAGTAAATACAATAAATACAATAAATACAATAAATAAAGTAAATACAGAAGTTAATCATGATCAACATCCCATCCACCAAGATATAACCAAGTTTCCTTATTTCCAGCAACCAAAAGAATATCAGAATCCTGAGAACATATATCTATTATATGATTATTAGCAACCAAGATGGATCTTAATAAGTGACAAGGAATGGAAAATAAAAGTAATGATGAAGTTGCATTATCATTATTATTGTCTCCTATAGATTCTTTATATGATAAATTGATTATTGAAGAAGGTGATGATAATGATAATGATGATAGTAATGGGGAATCTAAATATAAAAATGAATAAATATAAAATGTAAAATAAATAAATTATTAAAAATAATATAATAATAAATTATTATTATTATTATTATTATTATTATTATTTTTATAACTTACCAGATTCAATTTCATTCTTTTCATTCCTTTCATTGTCACTTTGAATTGCCATTGACAAAAGTGAAGTAGCGATATTATTTAAATCAGATAATATTTTAATTCCTTCTTTATCCATTGTCACAATATAAAAAGTAGAATTATTTGATGCCGAAGTATTGATCCAATTTGCCATTAAAATATTATTATTGTTATTATTATTATTCTTTTTCTGAGTTGATGATTGTTGTTGTTGTAAGAAAACAATATTTAATCCTTTTCTTTTTGATAAAATATTTCCCCATTCAACATTTCCTATATTCTCATCATTATTACTACTGATATCATAATTGTTATCATCACTATCATAATTATCACCATTATTATCAAATTCTTTATTTGCCCAAGGAATAGGAAAATCTTTTAATTTACAACACGCAAATAAAGTATAATGTTTGACTATTTCAATAAAAGTATCTTCTAAAGTATTATTATTATTATTATTATTATTATTACTATTATTAATTTTACGAGATTTATTGGGAGATATTATGGTTGTAGTTGTGGTTGTGGTCGTGGTCGTAACACTTTTTGCAGTTGATTTTATTGATTTTATAAATGCAAATATTATATATGCGTCATTAGTTGTAGTATATAAAAGAATTTTATCTTCCGAAATTAATTGTAAATCTAGAATATAAATTATCATATAATATATATAATATAAATAACATAATATGAATAATAAATAATATAATATAAATATAAATAACATAATATGAATAATATACATACCTGATATTTTTACATTCACATCAAATTCGCAATTATCGCCAAATTTTGTATTTAATGGTAAAAGAGATAAATGTCCACAACCACCTAAACATCCAAGTCTTGGAATTTGTATCGAAGATTCTGTAATATTCTTTTTTTCTTCTTTTTCTCCACTACTCTTATTATTACCCTTATTACTATTATTATTGTTGTTGTTGTTGTTGTTGTTGTTGTTGCTGTTGTTGTTGTTATTTTTATTATCATTCTTATTATCATTCTCGTTGTTGTTATTGTTATTGTTATCCTCTTCATCATTTAAAAGAATTCTACTTTTGATAAATTCATTTTCACGATTAAAACATCCACAAACTTTACCCACAAATATTTTTTTTATAATAATTATTCCCAAACATTCTTCTTTGTCTAATTTATTATTATCATCATCATTATTGTTATTATTGTAACCGAAAAATATAAAATTTTTTGTTAAACATAAATTTTTTATTGGATATGAGATTGGGAATGATATTGTGCTATACCATTCAAATCTTAGTGAACTATCCCAATGCTGTAATAATAATAATAATAATAATAATAATAAAATAATTAAATAATTAAATAATTAAATGATTAAATAAATAATAATAAAAATAAATTAATAATAAATAGTAACAGGAATAAATAAATAACTAATAAATATAAACCTTTTTCAAATTCCATAAAATAATTTCATTAGATTCACATAACATTAAAACTCTTTGCCCATATCCTGTAACATATTTTGGACATGACATAACTGATGCCATTAATCTGTAATCATATTATATTATGATATCATATCATGATATCATATTACATTATCATATTACATTATCATATTATCAAAAGATAATTCAGTAAAAAAAACATCATTTAATAACTTACTTATTTTTTGAAGAACTCTTAAAATCTTTTATTAATCTTTCTTCCCCAATTTGTAATATTATAGGTACTAATCCAAAAAATGGACCAATTGATGATGCATTATTATTATTACTATTATTATTACTACTACTATTAATAATATTTGGATCATTATTATTATTATTATTTCCACCAATTCCATATTTTATTCCGGAACCATCAAAATTACTTAAATTACTGAAATTATTCAAATTTGGTAAAAATTCATATGCTCGAACTTCAAAACTACCCGCTACACGTTCTTTGGGTTGTACATGAAATGTTATAACAAAAGTTGTAGTTGGTACTATAGAATTATTATTGTTGTTGTTGTTGTTTGGAAGAAGAGAAGGGGAAGAAGGAATATCAAGAAGTAATAAAAAACTTGGATCATCATCAATTCGAAGTGGTGGACCTGTTGAAGGCTATAATTTAATTTATAATTAATTTTTTATTAATATATCTTTTATATCTTTGAATTATTAATTTTATTAATTGAAAATATTATCAAAAAATGTATAATATATATAATATATATAATATATATTAATATTGAATGTATACCTTGGTGGGATGAACTTCGATAATTCCATCCGTATAAACAAATGCAGTCAAAGATTGTGAATGTGATTGAATAAATCGAATTATCGGTTTAGTGGGAAGTGTATATGAACGAATTGTCATTTTGATAAACAATAAAAAAAATTTGAAGATCACATTATGATGCTTAAATAACGATCTTTCTTGTGTACAGTAACACCAAAAGATATCGCGAAAAACAAGTTTATAATTTATAATTCTAAATTAACTTTTATTTATATATATATGAATATATATATATATATGATTACATACATATGCAAAAACATCTTCGCATTTTTATATAAAAAGTCTAAACATTTATACAATATTATATTATTATTGAATATTATAAATATATATATATATATATTATTTTATGTTCTTATATATAATTTTATGTTATATTATATGGCAATTTTTAAATGAGAAAGAATGCAAATTAAAATATTTCTTAAAAAAAATGATTGCTTTTAAAATAAAAAAAATAAAGAAAAAAAGAATAATGGAAACACTTTTTTATTAAATTTTAAATTCATCCTAAAAAAATTCAAAATTAATAAATAAATTAAATTAAATTAAACTTAATTAAATATAACAATTAATAATGCTTACCGGAAGTTCTTGACTTTGTATTTTATAATATCGCTCTAAAGTTCCGAGATCATATAAATTTCTTCTGACCAAGAGATTAATAACAACACCATATGATCCATATCCACCACAACAACAAATTCTAAATATATACATATAAAGTGTATAAATATATATATATATATACAAAAAGCAATAATATTATATATAAAACATAATTGAAAGTTTACCTATCATGATAATCTTCTTTCTTATATGGTAAATCGAAATGAATGGTATATTTAACTGGTTGGAAAGAAAGTACGGCAGCAAAGCTATCGGTGGTAACCATGACAGCTTGATTTTCCTTCCAAAATGATTTGATAATATTGTGTCTCTCGGATTGCTTAGTCATAGAATGCTAAAATTTTCATTATTATTATTATTATTATTATTATTATTATTATTATTATTATAGAATTATTATTAAATTTATGATTATAAAATTATTATTATTATTATAATAATTAATAACTTACCGCAGTGAACATATTAATATTTTCAAATAAAGTTGCTAACTTATCCGCTAACCATTCAACTCTATCCGCATTATCACAAAAGATAATCGATTTTTCGGATTCCAATACTTTAAAAAGTTCACAAAGCGCATTTAATTTTTCTTCTTCTCTTTCCACCAATTTATAATACAATTGTAATCCATCACTCATGTGTATATCATTTACCACGATAAGTGCATTCTTGGTTAATTTATTTTTGACATCGGCCAAAGTGAAAGTTGTTGCTGTGGTCATAAGAATTTTTTGTGTTCGATTGGGTGATCGATGAATAATATCTAAAGCTTGTGATCGAAAAGTACTATTGAACATGATACACGAATCTTCAACTACCACCATCCTTAAACGTGAAATATCAAATGATTTTCGATCAATCATTAAATCAATTAATCGTCCTATAAATAAATCAATTAAATTAAATCAAATTAAAAATCAAATTAAAAATTAAATTAAAAAAATTAAATTAAAAAAATTAAAGATTCAATTAAAATTTACCAGGTGTTCCAAGAATTATTTGATGTCCCATATTTTTCAAATTCTCTATATCTAATCTTACCGGATATCCACCAACACAAACTGACCATGTCACTTTCAGATATTTACCCACAACAACGATAAGATCTCGAATCGCGTAACAAAGATCTTTATTATGAACAAGAATAATCACTTGACATGATGAATCCCGGGGATCAAGTTGTTGAAGTAATGCGATCACATAAGTTAATGTACGTTCTTCTGATCGAGGAATTTGAATAACCGCATCACGATGGGTTAATAACGCTGGTAAAGAACGTTGTTGGATTGGTGTAGGTTGATTATTACTGTCATATATATATATAAATATTTAATAAATATTTAATTAATATTCAAATAAATATTTAATTAATATTCAAATAAATATTTAATCAATATTCAAATAAATATAAATAAATATTTAATAAATATTCAATAAATAAATATATACCCTTCACGTTCACGAATTCCTCTCAATATTTCCGGTTTCAATTTCATTTCTTCAAAAGTTGTGGCTTTTTTATCACAATTATCTTTTAATGTTTCTCGTTCACGTTGATAAAAGTTATTAATATTATTGCTATTAATAATATTATTATTATTGTTGTTATTGTTATTGTTATTATTGTTATTATTATTATTTTTATTGTTAAAAATTTGATTTGATTGTCGACCAAATAATCTTCTTTCTTGTCGATCTTTACTACTATTCCTGGAATTTTGCTTTTGTGTATGTGTGATATGTGTGATATGTGTAATATGTAATATGCATAATATATAATATATATAATATATGTATTTATTAAAAGAGATAAGTAAATTTAACAAAAAAAAAAGATTAAATAATTATATATATAATTCTTACCAATCTAATTCCAGGTTTATTGGTTCCAGGTTTATTACCTCCAGATTTATTGACTCCGGATTTATTGATTCCAGATTTATTAATTCCGGGTTTATTGGTTCCAGATTTATTAATTCCGGGTTTTTGTATGGGTGAAATCTTTTCTTGAGTTGTTGTTGCGGTGGTAATATAAGTAGAAGTAGAAATAGTAGAATTTGGTATAGGAACAACAGTTTGTGATGGTGGTGGTGGTGGTGGCGGTGGTGGTGATGATGGTGTTGGTAGTTGTTGTGGGATAACTTCTGCTTCGTTAGACGAAGTATCACTTTGAACTGTCGAGGTCACGGTCGTGATATTATTGTTATTATTACTCTGTTTTTTCCTTTCTTTTTTAAGCTTCTTTCTTTCGGTTATTGATAATTTTTTCTTGATCTTTTCACCAGGTATAACTGATGACCCTATTTCTTCTTTCTCTCCTTTATTATGATTACCATTAGGTACTTCGACACCCGTCGCTACATTATTATTAGTATTATTATGGTTATTATTGTTATTGTTATTATTATTGTTATCATTGTTATTATTATTATTGTTATCATTGTTATTATTATTATTGTTATCATTGTTATTATCATTATTGGTATCATTTAATTCCTTTTCATTTTGAGGTTTAATCATATCATTTAAATCAACTTTTTTTTCGGTGGATTCAATTATTTCCACCACCTCAGAGGAGGAAGAAGAAGAAGAAAAAGAAAAGGAAGAAGAAGAAAAAGAAGAAGGATAAAAAGAAGAGGAAGAAGAAGGAGGAGGAGGAGGGGGAGGAAGAAGAGGGGGAGGAGGAGGGGAGTTGGGAATAGTAATAATACCGTTAGTCAATTTTTGTTGACCACCACCATTACCACCGACGTTTTTACTATTATTAGTTTCGACGGATTTACTTTTGATATTTTCATTATGATAAATTTGTAATGCCGTGATCGCTTCGGTTATTTGTTTTAGGTTGTTTCGCATTTCTGGTAAAATGGTTAACGAAGATTGAATATCTTTAACAGTCTTAATCAAATCTTCCATTTTTTATTTATTTATTTTTTTTTTTTTTGGATTATTTTTTGCTTATGCTATGTTATTATTGTTATTATGATCTAATAATTATAATAAAATTTTTTTGTTTTATAATGTTTGTTGTCTTTACGACAATGTAAAAAAAAATCAAAGATTTACTATGAGTACTACGAATACTATGAATTACAGAAAGAATTGAAAATGAAATTTTTGAATTGTTAACCAAGNAGAAGAAGAAAAAGAAGAAGGATAAAAAGAAGAGGAAGAAGAAGGAGGAGGAGGAGGGGGAGGAAGAAGAGGGGGAGGAGGAGGGGAGTTGGGAATAGTAATAATACCGTTAGTCAATTTTTGTTGACCACCACCATTACCACCGACGTTTTTACTATTATTAGTTTCGACGGATTTACTTTTGATATTTTCATTATGATAAATTTGTAATGCCGTGATCGCTTCGGTTATTTGTTTTAGGTTGTTTCGCATTTCTGGTAAAATGGTTAACGAAGATTGAATATCTTTAACAGTCTTAATCAAATCTTCCATTTTTTATTTATTTATTTTTTTTTTTTTTGGATTATTTTTTGCTTATGCTATGTTATTATTGTTATTATGATCTAATAATTATAATAAAATTTTTTTGTTTTATAATGTTTGTTGTCTTTACGACAATGTAAAAAAAAATCAAAGATTTACTATGAGTACTACGAATACTATGAATTACAGAAAGAATTGAAAATGAAATTTTTGAATTGTTAACCAAGGGAAAAATAGTATATATATATATATATATATTTATGACGATTATGATTAATTAACTAATGATTACGTTTTTGTATGTTTTTTGTGAATCAAAAATTAAATCAAAATATTCCGACAAACAAAAAAAATTCCGATTATAATTAAATGGAGTATTGCTAACTAATAAACAAATACAACAATTACAATGATGATTCAGGTATTGCTAATATGAAACATTTGTGCTACAGGGATTAACATATGGGAAAAGTATTGTATTACATAGAATGTGACCCCCGAGGTCATGATACACGTAACATGTAACGCAGTAAATACATAAATTATGCTGTGTCGATATCATCATTTTTGAAATTGATGATGCTGTAAAAGATTTAAAAACTAATAAAAATAATTACAGAAATAAGAAATAAAATAATAAAATCCCTCCCCTAAAACAGACCTTTGCCGGAATTAGCACCTGCCATTTAAATTTTGTCGAACTAACAGAACTTCATTTATTATACGTAAAAATTGCCTATTTAACTCTTTATAAGACTTTTTTAATTCCTTATTTTCTTTAGCCAACTCCTCAAATCCGCTTCGAAGATCTCTTATTTCTTATAGAACCTCTCGATTAACCAATCCCTCCGACCCACATTAAAACGAACAATGTCCGTTGTTATCTCATCCTCAGAAGTTAAAATCAAATTAAAATTTGAAATTCTTGCATATTCTAGTGCTTGTTGGGTGTAGTAACCTCGATTAGAAATAATGAACAAACTTGATTATCTTTGATCTAACAGCATAATTTCAAACATATATGACCAATTATTACTTAGTAAGATAGTGAGCTTACTTTGGTCTAGAAAAGTTCGCGTTTATTGAAAGTAGTAGGCGCAAAACTAGTTCAAAACGGTCACCAATAGAATAACGACTAGGCATAAAAATAAAAATGGTATATTAGATAGTTCTACAAGTATGCGAAATGGAAATAATTGTGGTTCAGCTATCCTTTAAATAGAAAACTTACGCGTGAAAAACTCGAGAAATAAATCAAAAGAAAATATTTTGAAAACAAACAGTTATCTAATCTAAAATTAATCTTGTATAACTTCAATAAACGGAATTGGATGCAAAATTCATGTTGATCAGTTGTATTTTTTTTTAACAGTATATTATTTGTATTATTTGGGTTTTGCAGGGTCAAATTAAAGGGTATTACGAAAAGTTGTGAACCACTAATATACTTTGTATTCCTCCTTTTCTATATACCTTCATGTACTATATACCCATTTTTTTTAACGTTAAGTGTAATATTCATTCGATATTCGATATGCTTCAGTTTTTTCAAAAACGTAAAAAATTTTATGGACTAATAATATTGGTAATAATTATAATTTTTTTAACTATTACCGTATTTAAACAAAATCCTTTATCTGAATCAACTCCTTTACATGAATTAAATCCTTTACTTGAATTAAATTGTTATGGATCAAAAGAAGAAATAGAATATATTTCAAAAAATAAATATCCCGCTAAGTTACTTATATTTGTCATAACTACAGAATCTAATTTAAAATCAAGAGGTATAGAAGTTATATGTACTTGGATGAAACATGCTAATATAATAAATCCTAATTTAGGTATTAGTGTAGTTCTAGCTAGTGATGCTTTAGTACCTGAAGAATATAACATTCCAACCTTAGATTATAAACAAATTCCTTCCGAGAATTATCAAAATTTATCTTTAAAAGTTTTTGAAATTTTTAAAATTGTTTGGAAAAATTATGGATCACGTTATGATTATTTCATGAAAGCGGATGATGATGTATTTATAAAAATTGAAAAGTTAAGTAAAACTTTTTTTAACACCAATTCGGATTTATATGATTCAGAATCAATTGAATATTTTGGTTATCCGGATCCATATCAAAAACTAATGTGTTGGGGTGGACCAGGTTATATAATCTCACGTGGAACTTTAAGATTGATTTACCCTTATTTAGAATTTTGTGAAAATGAATTTCATTATGGAGAAGATATTAGTCTCTATCAATGTATTGAATATGTTACAAAATTATTAAATAAAACTAGCGAATTTAAAGGCTGTCAACATCTTCACAATCAATCAGGTAAATAATTTTCTTTTTTTTTTTTCTTTATTTTTTTTTTTTTTACTTGACCGGCGCGGTCTCATTTTTATTCCTTGTTATAATTAGGTAAAGAATTTTTACATCTTGATATATTTGATGAAAATTGGAAATTCTGGGATAAACCAAATTACATTTTTAATACTCCGCNATGCTAATATAATAAATCCTAATTTAGGTATTAGTGTAGTTCTAGCTAGTGATGCTTTAGTACCTGAAGAATATAACATTCCAACCTTAGATTATAAACAAATTCCTTCCGAGAATTATCAAAATTTATCTTTAAAAGTTTTTGAAATTTTTAAAATTGTTTGGAAAAATTATGGATCACGTTATGATTATTTCATGAAAGCGGATGATGATGTATTTATAAAAATTGAAAAGTTAAGTAAAACTTTTTTTAACACCAATTCGGATTTATATGATTCAGAATCAATTGAATATTTTGGTTATCCGGATCCATATCAAAAACTAATGTGTTGGGGTGGACCAGGTTATATAATCTCACGTGGAACTTTAAGATTGATTTACCCTTATTTAGAATTTTGTGAAAATGAATTTCATTATGGAGAAGATATTAGTCTCTATCAATGTATTGAATATGTTACAAAATTATTAAATAAAACTAGCGAATTTAAAGGCTGTCAACATCTTCACAATCAATCAGGTAAATAATTTTCTTTTTTTTTTTTCTTTATTTTTTTTTTTTTTACTTGACCGGCGCGGTCTCATTTTTATTCCTTGTTATAATTAGGTAAAGAATTTTTACATCTTGATATATTTGATGAAAATTGGAAATTCTGGGATAAACCAAATTACATTTTTAATACTCCGCTTGATAAAGGCTGGAATTTTGGAAATGCTATTACAGTTCATTCTTTAAAACCTGGAAATAATATCACTATGCGTGATCTTGAAGAAAGATATGGTCGTGAAAATTAATTAATTATATATATAATAGAATCACATAATGAATGAAAAAAAAGTATATAATAGAATTGCATAATGAGGGAAAAAAGTATTTATTCACGGTATTTATATTAATAATAGATTAATAAATCATACCTTCATTCTACTATATACAGTATATATTCATTGATATAAATTCTATTTATATCAAAATAATTCAGAATTATCTATTATTTAACTAAAATTTTTAATATATTCCGAAATTATCACTTTATTCACTTTGATATATTATCAACTAGATTAAATAAAATATTTATTATACTCTTCTTCTAAAGTTATTTTCAATTATTTAAAATTACTTATAAATTTCAACTTCCGAAATTTCACGATTCAATTCATTCTATTTATAAATACATTTAGATTTGATTTTTATAATAATTTTAAATTCTTTAAGATATCTTAATTACCGATCCGTCACCATTTGTCGATCATTTTATAATAAAATTTTTATATATGAGGCTGTCACAATATAATCATAGATGAAATTTTAGTATCTGTTAAGTAAGCTATTTGAGCATTAAATTTTCCAAAAAATAAAAGATACTTTCTTATATGCTGTTACCTTATAATTTATCTTATAATTTCAATGAAAATCCAACATCCTGGTGGTATTCAATTGAAGTTGCGTTCCCTGTTGGAAAGGAATATATTTCTGATCTAGCAAAACCTTTTTGCTATTATACTGTATGCTGCAAATTTGGTCCGCTTAGTCATTTTTATGGAAAATGATGTATACGATTAAAATTAGAAAAATTGAATGCATGCAAAAAATGGCTACATATTAAATTATAAAACAGAATTACCACATTATAGTGCACCAAAGAATGAAGATGAAATTTTAGATGTATTAAAAAATGTAGAATTATTTCAAGATGATGATTTAAATGATGATTTTGAAGGGTGTTTTGTAGAATCTCAATTCTTTTATTGATGATGAAAACAAAATTCAAATTGTATTAGAAGATATTTTCTCTTGATATTTATTTTTAATAAAATTTTTTACCTTTTCCAAGTTCTTCTGTCTATTGAAATATATCTGCACTTTATAACCTGACCAATTTCACCAACTAAAAAAATTCAAAGTATTAAATCATTCCATCAGATTTTCCAAATTTGAGATCTTCATCAGTAAGTTTGAGAACTTTTATCTCTCCCATAGAATCTGATCCCAGAGATCAGAAAAGTGTATTTGATTTAAAGCTACTAAATATTCCTTAAAAAATATGATATTTTAAACAAAACTTTCAGACAACTCTATAACTTAAACATGTCAATACTTCATATCTGAAGTCCAAAACCATATTTCTATTTTTCAATTTTGCTCCCGGGTTTTCTTCATTATAGGTTCATGATCACTATTACTGGAAATCAGAATTAATGTACTAAAAAAATTATTATTAATGGTTTTCATTGCATAATGCACAAGATTTGTATTAACTTTTTTCTCATAATACATTATACAAACTGATCAAATATTCTAACATTAAACCCTTGTTTTTCAACAAGTCTTTGCAAAGAATCATTTTCCGGAGGACATGAATCAAGAATAATAGAAACACTATTCAATTTATGTCACACTAAACAGTTTTAAGAAGTTGACTATAATTAATACAAAGTTAATTAAAATAATATAAACCTTGTTGAATATCAAAAAAGCTAAAATGCTCAAGTTTGTCGACAACATACTTTTTCTCAATAGTAATATTAAAATTGTCAATAAAAACATATGCAAAATCATTAAGTTCCTTATGTCTTAAAGAAAATGCTTTTAAAATTTCTTTAACTAGTTATTTAATAATTTCTGAACTTCTTTTTTATCAAAAAAAAAAGTTCAAACCAAACTAATTTGACTTTATTCAATTTTATTACACATTTGATGTATATAATATCTAAAAATAAATATGACAATCAATCAAAAATAACAAAAATCCAGTAATTTTTTTATATATAATTTTTTATTTTAATATAAATAATTTTTTTTTAAAAAAAAAATTCTCTAATATAGTATTCTTACATTAGCTATTTTTCTAATATTTTTAATTTTAATTTTAAATTTTAATTAAAAATAGAAATAAAAAAAAATCTTAACAAATGAAAGTTAATTAAATATTATTTTTTTTCTTTATCAAAACAATAAATCATAAAATAAAAAGTACAAGAATCATTATTTGTAAATATACTTGCATACTAAATTATTTTGAAATTCAGAAATTACAATTTTGAAGAAAAAAGTTGAAATAGTTTGTTATAGAAAACAAAATTATTTTATTTAAAATCCAAAATTTTTTAACTATCCAAATAAATTCCTTGATTAAAGATACATATAACTAGGTATTTTTTTTATTTCCATATATAAAATAGATTCTGCATAAATTTTAAAAAGACAAAATATCTCAAAAATCCAAAATCAATTTTGGAAACATGTATATTTGTAAATAAAAAATAATAATAAATAATAAATAAATAATAAATGTAAAAGTAAATAAAAATAATTAGTACAAAAATTATTATTTACTAAATAAAACAAAAAAAATAAAATGAAAAAAAAATAAATTTTATTAAAATAAATTATTTTTTTTCATTCAAAAAAATATTTTATAATTTAAATACAATTTATTATATTGACTAATATATTGAAAATTTTATAAAAACAAATTTAATAATAAATATTATTGATATTTTTTTATTAAAATATTAAAATATAAATATTTATTTATATTATTAAAAACAAAAACTATTGTAAATCTGAAGTAATACATCAGGAAATTTTTTATATCAAAGGTTATTGTAATAATTTTGTTTTCAAAGGTTATTGGAAATTATCAGACTAATAACCTTCGCAAATATTCCATTTATTATGATAAACACTGGTCGAATGAACAAAAATCGGAATCCTATTGATGGTACAAATATGCATAAATCGGACATCCTATTTGTGAAAATTCATAAATCAGAAATTTCTATTTATAAATTGGAAAAAATCGACTACCTATATTTAATTAATCTTAGCAAATTTAGCCATTAATCAAAATCCTATAATAAAACCATCCTATTTTTTTCCATTTGACTAGTGAAAGTGAAGGTTATTGAAGGTTATTGATATCAATAACCTCCGCAATATTACGTTTTATTAATAAAAATAAAGGTTTTCAGTATCAATAACCTTCATAAATATTACGTTTATGTTAAAAGTATTCAAAGGTTATCAGAGTTATACGTGTTACCCAAATCCCAAATAATTTGGGATTTGGGACGCCAAAATGCACAAATTACTAGTATTTGAAATTTGGGATTTGGGATTTGGGATTTGGGATTTGGGATTTGGGATTTTGGCAAAAAATATTAATTATAATTTAGGATTTAGGATTTGGGATTTGGGATTTCGGCATTTGGAATTTCAGCATTTGGATTTCGAATTTGGGTGGCAGGTATCACAGGTCGAAATATTAAAAATCGGGTATCTATCTGTCACATATCGGGTACCCGACTCGTGCCTAATTTCGGGTACCCGATAAGGCCCCGATATGTGTAAAAAAATATTTTCTACACTTATCGGGTACCCGATATGTCACCGATATGCCATATCCTACACATATCGGGGACTTATCGGGTATTTAGACTATCGGGTACCCGACTCGTGCCTAATTTCGGGTACCCGATAAGGCCCCGATATGTGTAAAAAAATATTTTCTACACTTATCGGGTACCCGATATGTTACCGATATGCCATATCCTACACATATCTGTCACATATCGGGTACCCGATAGTCTAAATACCCGATAAGTCCCCGATATGTGTAGGATATGGCATATCGGTGACATATCGGGTACCCGATAAGTGTAGAAAATATTTTTTTACACATATCAGGGCCTTATCGGGTACCCGAAATTAGGCACGAGTCGGGTACCCGATATGTGACAGATAGGTATCCGATTTTTAATATTTCGACCTGTGTATAATCAGAGTGAAGGACTTCGAAGACTTATGTTTAAAAAAATTTACTGATGTAGTAATTTTATATAATATAATTACAAAATAAATTTTTATATTAAATATTATAATAACTACATCAGGAAATTTTTTATGTCGGAGGTTATTGTAATAATTTCGTTTTCAAAGGTTATTGAAGGTTATCGGATCAATAACCTTCGCAAATATTACGTTTATTATGATAAAGTGAAGGTTATTGAAGGTTATCAATATTAATAACCTCTGGAGTATTACGTTTTATTAATAAAAATGAAGGTTTTCGGTACCAATAACCTTCGTAAATATTACGTTTATGTTGGAGGTATTCGAAGGTTATCGGAGTGAAGGACTTCGAAGGCTTACGTTTAAAAAAATTTACTGATGTAGTAATTTTATATAATATAATTACAAAATAAATTTTTATATTAAATATTATAATAACTACATCAGGAAATTTTTTATGTCGGAGGTTATTGTAATAATTTCGTTTTCAAAGGTTATTGAAGGTTATCGGATCAATAACCTTCGCAAATATTACGTTTATTATGATAAAGTGAAGGTTATTGAAGGTTATCAATATTAATAACCTCTGGAGTATTACGTTTTATTAATAAAAATGAAGGTTTTCGGTACCAATAACCTTCGTAAATATTACGTTTATGTTGGAGGTATTCGAAGGTTATCGGAGTGAAGGACTTCGAAGGCTTACGTTTAAAAAAATTTACTGATGTAATAAACAAACTTATATTATAATAATAATAAAATATATATAAAATAATTCAAAGAACAATTTATTTTAATATATTTTAAGTAATTAAAATACTAATTTTTGAAATATTTTAATATTAAACTATTATTATAATGACTAGAATTTATATAACAATATTAATTTTCATTATAAGTAAAAATATAAAGTCTTACATTACACTTTGAATAATAATATTTTATTTTCAAAAATAAAAAATAATAAATATAATTTAAAAAAATTTAAAAAAAGTAATTCATATTAAAGTTTCTCATAAGTTCTAAAATTTATAAGTCTAATAGACTAGACCCAAATTAAACTTTAATTTTAAACTTATAGTTTTAAAAATTAAATTCAAGTCAAATTAAACTTTAACTGAATTACATCAGTAAATTTTTTTAAACATAAGCCTTCAAAGTCCTTCACTCCAATAACCTTCGAATACCTCCAACATAAACGTAATACAGTGGGGGACACCATAAGCCATCAACTAATTTTTAGGTGGCGAAATTTCAAAATCAATATATCATGTGATTTTCATATGATTTTACATTTTCATTAATTCGTCTATACGTCTTATTATTTTTTACAGCATATTTTGCCATTTTTCCCGTTAAACCATGTCTATATGCATCTATCTAATGCCAGGATAATCTAACATAAGCTCAAGTGATTTCATTGATATAGAATTAAATGCAAAAGGAAGATTTTCTTTTAGTGTTTGCAAAGCATATTAACAGTAATCACAGATATATTTTTAGCTACGCGGGTCATTGAAGGAAGAAAAAAATTTATGTTAAATATTTTTACCATATGAGTGATCACGTTTTTGAAATATTGACCAATCGCAAAGATCTTACATAATAAATTTTGGTGGCGAATTATTAATTTAATATATAAAATCATCAAACTTTAAGAGTTTATAACTCTAAATAAAATAATAATAATTTAAAATCTAATTCTGGTGAATTGTAGCCTAGCTTTCAAATAATCATTTGCCGCAAAGTTTTTTTTAATATTACTATTTTTGTCAGAGCTATAACATTTTTGATCATTGATTAATTGTTTGATGGCTTATGGTGTCCCCCACTGTATTTACGAAGGTTATTGGTACTGAAAACCTTTATTTTTATTAATAAAACGTAATACTCCGGAGGTTATTGATATCAATAACCTTCAATAACCTTCACTTTATCATAATAAACATAATATTTGCGAAGGTTATTGATCCGATAACCTTCAATAACCTTTGAAAACGAAATTATTACAATAACCTCCAACATAAAAAATTTCCTGATGTATACTTATGTGCAAAATTATTTTAAAACTTCAAAATTACAATTTTGAAAAAAAAGTCAAAATAGTTTTTTATAAAAAACAAAATTATTTTACTTAAAATCCAAAATTTTTTAACCACCCAAATATATTTATTTAATTAAAAATATATATAATTAGGTATTTTTTTTACTTCTATATATAAAATAGATTTTGTATAAATTTCAAAAAGATAAAATATCTCAAAAATCCAAAATCAATTTTAGGAACATATATAAACTAGATCTAATTTATATGTGTTATCTAAATCCTAAATCATTTGAGATTTGGGATACCAAAATGCACAAATTACTAGTATTTGGAATTTGAAATTTTGACAAAAGATACTAATTATAATTTGGGATTTGGGATTTAGGATTTGGGATTTGGGATTTGGGATTTGGGATTTAGAATTTGGGATTTGGGATTTGGGATTTGGGATTTGGGATTTGGGATTCGGAATTTGGAATTTGGAATTTGGAATTTGGGATTTAAAATTTAGAATTTGGAATTTAAAATTTGGAATTTTGGTATTTAGAATTTTGGCATTTGAATTTTGAATTTAAGTGACAGGTATAACCTAATTCAAACTTAAATTAAAATTTAAAACCTGAAAAAAATTCATAAACTTGAGAAAAATCTGCAGGTCTGAAAAAAAGCCTGTAAACTTAAGAAAAGTTTATAAACCTGAGGAAAGTTTATAAGTCTGATTTAAACTTGTAAACTCAACTCAAACTTACAAATTAAAATTAATGCCCTTAATTATTTTTACAAATTCTTAATATTACAGATTTTTTAAATAAAATTATGATATAATTTTGTAATTTTGTAATTAATTATAAATTTTTATGTAATAATAAAGTATATATTCGAAATCTCCATATTTTTAATTTTAAAATAATACTTTTTTCGTTTAAATCAAATAATTTTTAATTAAAATATTTTAAAATAAAGTTTACTAATTAAAAATTAATTTTAAAAATAATTACTAATAGTTTTTATATATAAAATTTTTAATTTTAATAATTAAATATTAAAAGTATTAATAATTAAACTTAAAATTAAAAATAATTTGTATTTTGTGTTGAAATTTTAAATTTTGTATATTAAAATTAAATAACTATAAATATTTAAACTTAAATATTTAAAAATTTAATAATAAAATTTTAAAATTAAATAATTACAAATGCTATTTTTACTTATAGAATAATATATCTCAAATTGGCAAGTCTAAAAATCTCAAATGCATTACTCATTACAATTCTGCGTTCATGTCCAGATATAAACTTTCTCATTCTTGATCGAAGTGATGGTTTCAGTAATATACCAATTATGAAAATCACAAAATATTATCCGAAACTATTGCATCTGAGTCTTGATGCATGTAAAGCTATTACTGATAAATGCATATTTAAAATAGCACGATCTTGCACAAATTTAAAATACATAAGTCTCGCTTCTTTATATAGAGATAGTAATATTTACAGTAAATCTGTAATTGAAATAGCACGATCTTGTCTCAATCTAGTATATTTAAACCTCAATGGACAACCTTTTATTAATAATGAATCAATTTGTATAATTGCACGCTCATGTGTAAATCTCCAACACCTAGACTTGTCTTTTAATGATATAATTACAAATGAAGTTATATGCGCAATTGCAACTGATTGTCCAGATATACGAAGTTATTTTCTCGAAGAATGTAAACAAATTACCAATAAATCAATCAAAAAAATTGCACAATTAAATCAAAATCTGCAAAAGCTTATTCTTACTTCTTGTTATAGAATTACAAATGATGTTGTATACAATATAGTCTATTCATGTTCAAACATTCAGAATCTTAGTTTTCAATATATTTATATCACTGATAAAACGATATATGAAATTGCATACTATTGTTCCAATTTGTCGATTCTCAATGTAAAGAAATGCCTGTTTATCTCTGATAAATCAATCTACTTCCTATTAAGCAAAAAACTGACACTAGACATAGATTGGTAAAATAAGCAATAATGCGAAATTAATGCCTTCAACACATAATTACTTTTTTCAGTTATACTAAAACATCCATTAATAAGTAGATTTCGATTTCAAGTTTTCAAGTTTTCTTTCTGTCCTCTTGCAATAACAACTTCTGTCGATCTATTTTACTGCGCAATTTATTATTAATATTAACTTGCTCCTCAAACTGTTTAGTGATTTCTTGCATAAGAGATCCAAAAGTTTTTTTGCTGTTTTCAAGCAATTCTCGAGACAAATTATTCAACTCTTTCTTAATGTAACGATTGATTTCATCTGCATGTTCACATGTACAAATTGAGACAGTATCTGAAGTGTATTTCTTGGTTAACCATGATATAATTACTGGATAAATTGTTTCTTGTTTATTTATAGATATAGATTTATTTAATATATGTAGACTGCGATACGCAAAAAATCAAAATCACGTTTATATAATTAGTTTGATAATCGAATATTTATTTTTTTATTATTTATTAACGCAATAATATAATATATCTTATTTGCCACTTCTATTAAGAAGCTGATCGTATCTAGTCGATTTGTAGTTAAAGTAGATATAAAAATAACATACACGATCTATTATTGCGAAGCAATGACCTTTAGGTCTATCTACACTAGAAATTTTTGTAATCCATAAAACAGGTTGACATATAAAAATTAATAAAAAATGTTACTAGCTTTCCTTTAGGAAAGATAACGAAATAAATAGATATATATACATTAATAAATAGATTAGATCGAATAAATAAATATGTGTATTATACATTATTAACTTGACGCATTTCTTCTCGAACCACCCATAATAATTGATAATGTAGTGCTAATTCTGAAGCGTAGAGACCATCAGGGCGATACATATATTCAAGCCATTTTTGTGCTATGATATTTACAGCTCGGATTTTTTTTACAGTTTCTCGAATATGTTTAACTCTATTGATAAGATTTTCTATTCGAAATTCATAACAATGAATAGTTAGTCTTGTGAAAATATCACGTTCGACTTCTGGTTTTTGTTTAAGCTCCATATACTCTTTGAAACTTATATCACAATGTCTATTTCCAGTACAATTTGTACGCCAATGTTCCTCCATCTTATAATTGTGATATAATTCATATCCTAATCTTTTATCGACATAAATAATTTGATCACAGCTATAACATATTGCTATATTCACTTCAACAGCATGGCCAAGATCACCTTCATATAAATACACCATCTTTCTGGCAATAAGATATCGCTTTTTATCATTAGTCAAATGATTATTATTCTTATAATTCGTCAACTTATCCCAGATTCGTTTCATCCAATCGGATGGAGTTTCACCATTACGGATTACTGGGAATTGACAATTATCTCTCTACTCAATATCGTTTAAAACTGGACAACAATCTGTATAGACCATATTTAATGATTAAGTATTTTTGCTAGAAGTGGTTACAAAGTAACTAGAGATTATGTGATTTAAGTGTTAGACACTAGTTCTGCTATATCGTATTTAGGAGATTTAGACCTATTAGATTTAATAACTATATACTATAGAATATGCGATTTAATTTTTGTTGATTTAGGTTTATGCTTAAAAGATAAAGAAGTTGTTTCGATATATAAGGGTACAGAATTAGCATAGCTGGCACAGTCAAGACTATCTACTGTTGAGAACATTGTTAATCTTTCTAACTCAGATAAAAACGCTCTATTTCTTAAATCTAATGCAAAGTTATTTTCTATTTGCCGATATGCTTCGAAGAAGTATCTCTAAAGAGTCAGACCTGATCTTATATTGAGAAATACGAGACATATCTCTTTAGAGCTGTGAAGAGTTTCAGAAGTTATATATTGAAAATATTATCTGGGTTAGGTTTGATTACTTTTCCATTCCGATTTGGAACGTAAATCATATGATAGATATAAAGTATTTGACTTATATGACTTATAAACAAGATACATATTTGTTACAATAAAATTTGTTGTACAGTGCGGAACCTCTATAATAGGAACTTGGTTATAATAAAAATTGATCAACTATTTTGCCTTAAAACTTTTTTTTCAAATATAGAAATAAAAATTCTAACCATAGAAAATGATAATTCAGAACCTAAACTTTCAGAATCATCAGTTAAAATTTTGATCTGATTAAAATTGATCAACTTTTACTGGGGTTAAAGTTATACAATTTAATTATACCCATCAAATTTGAGAATATACTAAAAATAAAAAACCATTGTAATTTCACCTGAAATTCGTCTGAAAAAAAATTTTCAACAGTTTCCGATATTTTATATCTTTTAAAAATATACATAAATCATCATCAGGAATTATATAGAGGCGTTCTACAACGTTCTACGAACGATACGTATTAATAACGTTCTAGATCGATCCGTTTTATTGCGTATTTCGAACGTTACGTTCTAGAACGATCCGTTCT
>PQFF01000091.1:443839-454034 GCA_003547095.1 Diversispora epigaea | reverse complement strand
TCTCCTATAAATAGGATAGTATCTGTGTGATCTCCTATAGTTTTTAGTTATTAGATTTAGTTTATTTGTTTAAGTTATACACCGTTGTCTTTGTAAATTTGGAAGGTTTACACAGATAACACTATCAATTCCCGACAGACAGCAGGGTACTCTAACAAACGGATTCCTAAATAACAAATATCCCGGCAATCGAAATGTATTTTTATTTTAATTTAAGCTATCGGGATATAAACTGTCGAGATGTTATTTTTTGGATTCTGATTAAAAGAATCTAAAAAAGGAAGCTATTATTATGCCTTTAAATAGATAAAATCGCCCATATATTACACAAATATACTATTAGGTAAATTATCCGATTATAACAGTGTTGATTTTTAAAAATTCGTCAGATTAATAATTGTGTTGCTTCATATTTTAATTTGATAACTAATCTAAAAAATTTTGTTATAATGATAATAAATGAATGAATTCTAACATGGTAACAATAAAAAAAACAGATATTATCTATTTATCATATTTATCCATGCAAGATATCCTCAAAAAGAACGCGAAAAACTAGTTTTAAAGTAAATCGGCTGATCGAAAACATATTGGGGAATATTAATCATGCCACATTGCCAAAAAAAAAAAAGTCCGGAGATAAGGAAAATGCCCCGATGTTAATTAATTTCCTCCCATTGGAAATTGCTTGATCTTTATATTCCAATTTACTAGAGATGAGTAGTCATGAAATTATATGTAATAAAGTATTCATCTAAAACATGATTATTAATACTTATTGATACATTCCCTTCAACTTTAGCAAATTTATCAACAGCTCAAGGTATGCCAATGGATAGCAGCATTCATGATGAGATAACGGAAAACAAAACTACATTCGAGTATGATAATCAGCATGATTCATGTGAATCTATACAAAGATGAAGGCTCCAACGGAATTGGTAAATTCATCTTGTTCAAATTTCTGATTATCAAATATTCCGTTTATAAACCTTTAATAATCGAAATTGCAGTTGATAAGATTTTCATATCTCAGCAAGATGTTAAGCATCTTTGCAGTAAGATCATTTCAAATCCATCTCACGAAAAGTTAAATTCACGATCAATTACAATGAACTAATCGCAAAGTTTTTATTCGCAAAAAATATTATAAGTTTCTATCCTTGATCATTGTTTGATCATGTAAATAACCCTGCCCTTCTTTAAATGTTCTTACTAGTTATGAATCGGTAATGCTGCCGATAGTCATTCGCGTGACTCTATACCATCCTTCCGATCAGGAATTTATCTCTAACAAACTTTATCTGCTGGAAAGGGTGGAAATTATGTATCACCTTTTTTGGTGGTTCATTGGAGCGAAGATGGTTGTTATGATGATTTGGTGTCTTCGTATAGAAAGAAAAAGACTGATCATCAAATATGTTTAATTAGTGAACACGATCTTGAAAGTATAGATTGGCAAATGATCTCGAATGAAGAAAATAATGAAGATAGTGAGGGTGACGCGAGGAAGATGGCGTATGTTATGATTTTGAGGTAAAAAGAGTCAAGAGCAGAAGGAGGATTTCAAAAATTTCCCCGGATTTAAGGTAAGTTAGAGATTTTGTATATTTATAATTAATTATCAGAATGAAGTTTGTATTTTGATTACCGACCCTTTTCAAGATTAATATTTCGGGATTGGAACCACGTCAAATGATCATCTAAATAATGTCCCGTTGAATTCTTTGGTTGTCGAATCTGTATTGGATCAAACTTTCATTACGAGTGAAATTCTTCCTGAAACCACAATTGCAGAAAGAGTGGCACAATATTGTTTCCTGAATTTTTACTAGATATATCGTATGATAAAGATTTGGCTTTTTGATATTTGTAACGGATTCAGACCAAACACATCGATCCACTTTTAAAGAATTAAAGAAAGAATTGGGTAAATACTATGCGGAATATGATAAGTATAGAAATAATAATAAAGAAATTACAATTCAATTAGGGAAGCTGGAGAATTTTTCAATGCTTATATTTTTTTATTTGTGGTTTATTTGTCAAATTACAAAGTACTATTTATTAATTATACTAAGTATAGAGTATGAAATTATTATATGAATTTATATATTACAAATAATGAGAGCATTTCAATAGTGTTCGAAATATAAAATAAATTAAAATATGATTAGTTAGATTAGTCGACTAAAACTAAAAAATTTTCTATTAAATTTATTAACAAAGTTTCAATGTTCTTCTCTTATAAAGAATAATCATAAACTAATGATTGTAAATCTTTATATTCAAATTTCGTGTATTCAGGTTTCCTATATGCATGTGTCTCAAATAACAAATCCTCAAATTTTGATTCCCAAACTATGAACATTTCAGTGATGTTGGATCAGATATCTATTTGAAAAGAAAAGGACTTAAGACCTTACTGGAACGATCAAGTAAAGGAATGGACTTAGGATTTGTGGTTATCCACTGTGACCAACTCTGGAGATTTGCGTTTGATCTCATCGAATATATGTAATAAATGTTCTCATTAACACTCTACGAAACTCATAGCGCTCGAGGGATATTCCTTCAGGTTTGCTTGATAGAGCCATGATCTTGTCTTAAGACATCTTCATGCAGGAAATAGTAATACTTGGTATTGATTATTATTGAAATATTACAATCCATCCGATAGCATCCGGTGACAATCGCAAACGACCATTTTGTTATAATGTGCAAATTTAGTTTGTTGTTGATTCTTTAATAATGTTTTTTATTACAAAGTTTGATACAATTGATACACATTTCTTTTTTTTAAATTTATTTAATTTAAATTAGTTATTAATTAAATGAATGGAAATTACTTTAAAAAGATAAATTTCTTTAAAAAAGATCGAATGAATCAATTGATACCCATTTTTTTTTTCATTTATTTATTTAATTAAAAGTAAAATAATTTGCGACATGTCAAATTACATCATTATGTTTCCCCTTTTTTTTACAATTATCAATTAACACAGAAACTTGCGGAAAATTTGTGAATGGAGCAGACAATGGAGTGGAGCACCAATGTTAAACAGGAAAATTTATTAGAGGAGAAAATAGTTAATAAATTAAAAAAATTAAAAATGATTACGATATAGAAATTACAATTCCAGCATGGACACACTACACAGAATATTTGACGTAGAAATAAGGGAGGTAAAATATAGATAACAAAAAAATAGTTATTCAAAGTCAATAATAACAGATAGCTTAACTAGAATGGATAATAAACAAATCGAAATAATAGTAGATCCTGAAGAAATAAAACAGGAAGTCAAAATGTATTTAGTCATGGATTACTCCAAAGAATGTAGAAGACCACTATCAATACCCAGAGTAGAAACAGATTTGTGATTCTAATAACGAAATACGTGAGGAATGGTACTTACCGCTTATTAAAAAATTTACAGTAGAAGAAATAGAAAATATTATCAAGAAACTACCAAACAAAAAGGCACCGGGCCATCTGCAATTACCAATGAACTCTGGAAACATTTTTATTTTTCAATGAAATTTCCTATGATAACATTTATTAATAAAATCGCGAATTGACGATCGAAGTTTCTATTTCACAACGCGAAGAGGCATCTCCATCAGGAAATTCTTTTTCAAAAAAGAAATCTTCACGTCGCACTGATCACCTGGACACTTTAAAGATATTATTTAATTTACAATATTCTCCTTAATTAATGAATATTTTGAAACTTCATTAACTTCGGTCAAGTGCAATATGATATAGGATTGTATAATAATTTATGAGATATTTTTAAATTTTTCATAATCTCTAATCAATATTAGTCGCGTTTCTTTAATTAATTTTACAGGTTTAAGTAATTTATCTAAAATAGTCACGAATGTTTTATATTTTACGTCCTGAAATCTTATTGGTGAAATGTTTTGAACTAATTTTGGAATTAGATTCTTCCTACTGTGATATTTTTAAAGTAAGCAATGGTTATTTTCGTAAGAACTACTAAAATTGTACTGGAAGATAATGTGATGGTTACGGACAACGAAACAAATATGACGAAAGACAACAACAATTTGCAACATGATTTAAAGTAATTTTTATAGGACAACTTAATTATGAACTTTGTTGTAATATTTTTCAAGCTAATTTATTTTCAACCCAAAGAACTTTTAGAACAAATATTGCAAAGAAACTATATTTAAGATTAGACTCTTCTATTTTACTAAATCATCAAAACAAATGAATGAGATGGCACGATGCTTACATTTATATTGACCGGCAAGAAATAGTAGGAACTACTAAAATTATACAGAAATATCGTGATGATTACAACAAGACAAATAGGGCGAAAGACAATAACAACAATTATCAATGTTAACTTGATTTAAAATACCTTTGTAGGATGACTTAATTATAAACTTGGTTGTAAATTTTTCAAGCCAATTTATGAATAAAACTTTTAGAACAAGAAACTTTATAGTTCAAATTCTATAGTATGTTCCTTTTATTCTTTTCTCTTGCAAATACCACGGCAATTATAAGTTCTTAATAAGGGTTTTAGTTAACGGGTAGATAATTTTTTGTATTGTAAATAGTATGTCAGTGTCAGTACGTGCAATAAAGATTTAATTTAAAGTATTATTGGATATCTTGTTTAATTTTAAATGTATATTTGATGTTTATTACATATCATAAGAAATAAACGATAATTACAAGTAAATTTATCAAATAATTGTTTTTATTTTTTGACTTTATTTATTATATACAGTTAAACATTTAAGATTCAATACTTATTTGATTTTAATCTTTATGAATTTATTTTATTTAAATTTTTGAGTTACTTTATTTAAAAATTAAGAAGCGAATTCTAGATTGACATATACTTTTGGAATTACCTTTTGGTCAAGAATGTTGTATATATTCGAACTTATTTATTATGTATGAATACACAAGCTAGATACTCAAAATGGATTTGATTTATCATCATCATCATCACCACCTCAAGTCACTTTTGATTATCCATCATTCACTCATAAATTTATAATTAATAATTTAGTTTATTTTATTTTCATCTATTCACCACATTGGTCTGGATCAAGATAATAATATATTATTTTGTGATATGCAAAAAACAATAGTCATTAATTGGAGTTCCTAAAAAGGCTAAAAAAAATTTCAAAATAATAGTGATTTAATTGGTTCAATTCTTGAGTTACTTGGTCCCGAGAAATTAGAAAGTTTAACTTCGATAATAGGATTTAATAAACAGATTTATCCATTATTTGAATCATTAGCATTAATTTGTGTTAATATTTTAAATATGGATTTGGAATTGAACTCACATTCTCAAATGCAGTTTTTAGCAAAATTTATTAGTGCTCAAAAACGTTTAGAAAATCTATCAATTGGTGCTAAATATTATCTAATATTTTGGGCTATCATTAGTCAAAGAGAAACATTAAAGAGTCTTCATTTAAAATTAGTACGTTTTTATTATTTCGAGAACTAATCACCAATCGGACAATTTATTTCACTTCAAGAACTTTATATTGAAAATTGTTTTAGTCTAAATCAGATTGTTTATTCTTGGCTTCATCATTTACTCAATTCATTCGCGTCGGCATTGAGTTATTAGGTATCCTCAAGAATTTTTTATAAAAATTCTTGAAACTGCCAATACAAATTTGAAAAATATTTGTCTAGATTTATATCCCAAAATTGCATCTGATACATTTTCAGCAATTTTAAATTATTGTTATATGATTTGAGTAATGAACATGTAATAGCAATATTTTAATGAATTAAGATTTTCATTTGGTTATGATAAACGATTTGATGCTAATGAATTATTATGCAAAATGGCCGAGAATCACTTGAAATTATTGTAATTAGAATGGGAATATTTAGTGCTGGTAGCGATAGTTTAAGAAATTTTTTGAAGAGTGGTGTTTTAAAGGAGGAGGAAATAAAAAATATTACTGTAATGGGACGAAAGCAAGTTAAAGACTGATGTCTGAATTATTAAAGTATCATGATAATAAAAAAACGCATTTCTAGTGTTATTCAAACTTGAAGCACTTCAAATTAAAATTTATAGCCAATTAAAAATAGAATTTAAATTTAAAGTGCTTGACTTGATTCATGTCTCAATTTCAAGCACAAGCAATTACCATTACAAATGACCTATCATTTACTGCTCTAATAAACACAATAACAATATTCAATAGTATGATCAATATATTTATTTTTATGTTATATATAGTTACATCCATAAGCAGAGTTGCAATTGAACGAGTTTGGTAAAGACAAATATAAATTGGATATTAAACCTAAGCCAATAGAAGACTAATATCAAATAAATCTATAAAAGTTAAACTACTGAATTTTGACAAATTGATAAACCTATAATAATAAGTAGAAGAAAATAAGAGTAAGATAATAAATTGAAATTTATTCCATAATTTATGATAAGTTTTATCGTTAATCATTCATTGTATTCTTGTTCTAAGTGTTGTAATAATACTACCATAATTCAAGTTTATACAACCATATTGTCTTAATTCATTATTAATTGCTGGTACACAATTAAATCGTTTTGCCAGATCTTGATTCAACTTTTCAAAGAACCAGCACATGAGTTCATTAAATTGGTCTTTATGGTGAGACTCAAATTTCCAGTCTGAAAAATCTTGTTTTTTTGCATAACTCCATTCTGTTCGCTCTTTCTTGCCCCAATAATATACGCCACTTTCATCTTTTCTTTTTTGACATGGAAGTGCAACAAGAACTTTAGTGTCTGTATGTCTGACTCCACAAAGTCCACCAGGTTGATGACAAGTATGATGTTTTCTTGTTTCATCAGTATTTTGACCATGGCCTCGAGACCCCCAACATAAGGCACCACACCAATAACATGTTTCGGTACATCCAAGCATCTTCATAATTGATTCATTATCAGATGGTTTCTGAAAATATTTAGGTTTTTGATTATGATAATCTTTTAGTCTTTTCTCAATGTGATTGCGCAATTGTATATGTGGCTCCCCTGATGTATCATGATGTCTTTCTAAATTAACTTTATAATGTATGTCATCGACTTCCACTATATAATCATTTACATCTTTTTGGATTTCTTCTAAACTCTGACAGTTACGGATTTTCTGAGAAACATGACCAAATTCTGATTTATTAGTTTTGTTATATTCGGCATCTGCATTACTCTTAACATTATCAACTTCACATTTAAACCACTTCTCTATTTTCCCTTTTGGATCTAAAAAGTGAGATATAGCCTCTTCGTTATTACCATTTTGGACCTGTTCAGCAAGTATCTCGAAATATTTAAGTCTCACCATCTCACTACTGGTCATCCACGGAATATCTTTTACTGTATTTATTCTTTCAAAATTTCCTGCTTTCATTGCTTTTTTATGAATAACTTCTAATAGATAATCCCCGATAATATGACCTTCAGAAACAAGAGTAAATCCGTATTGAAGCCGGGCATCGATGATTTTTATGTACTCCTCTTTCTTTTGTTCAAGTATGGAAAGTGGACTGTTTTCCCTATCCCATCTTTCTTGGTAACTTGCCATTTTGGTTTTAAACATTAATAAGGTATATAAATAGACATTTCGTTTAAACTCAGGTATAAAACGTCGGTCCCATAATTTTGAAATTTCATTAAGAGAATTGTCTATCTCTGTTCTAAGATCACGTACAATTCCGGGGTAAAAATGCTGAGAATTCCTTTTTTTTAAGATTATATCTGTTAAATTATCAAACTTTTTTTCAATTTCATTAGCATCTTTCTCGTCTAGGCAACGTTTTACGGAAAGACGTCCAATACCATACTTTAATGCTTTACATTTAGACAAATTCGGTAGAATTCCTATTTTATATTGATTAAAAAGAGATCCCACATTATCAAATTCTTCTTTAACTTCTTTATCTATTTGTTCTATTACTGGTATAACCTTATCCTTTGTTGATATAAAATTTCGTAGATCCTTCCATAGGTTTTCAATTTTTTGTTTACGCTCTGCGTCAGACAATCTGCCACCCTGTATTTTATTTATAATTTTCTCCATACGCTTGTTAATTATTTCATGACATTCAGATGAAAGGCCTTTTCGAATAAGGCTAGCCTCAAGTATTTGAGTAAGTTTTATAAAAGTTAAATTATAATGTTGTTTAATATAATTCTTGATAGTTTGTTCGACTTCTATTTCACATTTTTCATTTCTGTTATTCTCTTTAAGGTATTTTTTTAAATTTTCTCTTTCCTCATTTGTTTTTTTGCATTCTTCGCAATTCTCGTTACTCCCTGGAATATCTTTTAACCCTTCTTCAATCAATTCAGAACATTTATTTTTAAGATCTGAATTTTTACTATCTTCGTGTGTTTGTAGTTCCGAACGAAATTTTTGTGTAATCTGTTCCTCGTGTTTAAAGAACGCCGCATCAATAGTTTCTTTCACTTTTGTAATTTGTTTACCAAGATCAATGAATTCATAAATCTCCTTAATATTTTTAAATCGAACGGCAAAATCTTCATGAGATACAGCTTTCCAGTAATCTTGAATCAACGAACTCCACTTTGCAAATTCGATTTTCTTTTGTGAGTTCTTGCAATCATCGAGTATAGAATTATATAAATTAACGACGTCCTCATGATATTGTTTTGATGGCGGGGCATGAGCCGTTGCTCCATCTTTGAATGGTCGAAACGGTTTAAGAAGCTGACCCTTTTTTATTCTTTCGTCAAGAATCTGAAGACACTTTATACTAGATACTCCCATTACAGTATCTTGTTCATCTGCTATTTTCAAAGCTTCCTGGAGGGCATTTCGAAAATTCTCTTCTGGTTCGGATAATCTTGCACTATTTCGTTCAGAAACATGTTGTACCATAAGAATATCAGGGGCTATGTCAGCCTCTTCAAGACGTGCCATAGTTATAATAGCAATTTGTAAAATTTCAGTCAATTCTCGCATAGATTCTCCAAGCACATTAAGGATTGTTAAATTGCTAACACCCATCGCAAAGGTTGCTAATATCCGATCTTTTTTTTCTGATTCTGGTTCGTTCATCTTTTCTGGTGCACCAAGACCTTCAGTATCGACCAGAACAAATGCATCAACACCAAGTTGATTCGATAAGTCTTCTTCTAAAAATAATAGTCGCATAAAAAGACCTCTAGTACACCGTCCAACCGAAACTGCAAATCTACATGCAAAAAGAGCATTCAAAAGAGTTGATTTGCCGGATGATTGCAAACCAAGAATGCTAATTACAAAGATTCGAAGGTTAGGATGTTTCTTACGAATACATTCACAAATGGCTGAGAACCAAGCTTCAGATATAACTCCCGTATCACCATCAAGTAATTCGATGGTATGTCCACTAATTAATAATTCTGCATAGCATTTCGGTAACCGCATGATTTCCGCTCTTTGATCATTGATAGAAATAACTTTGTATATTTGACCTAATTCGCGGGAAAAATGCTCTAAACCTAAACTCATATTATCAACTTTTTCCCAAATTTTTGCAATTTCATCTTTAACTTTTTTCTCGTTTTTTTGGTCCCTATCAACTAAACTAGATTTACGCAACTCTTCTTTTTTAAATACAGCCTCCGATCTGGCTTCGGAAGATTCTATCGAAGAAAGCCTGGATATTTCTCTTTCAATATGTGCTAAGGCTCTTCTTCTATCATCAAGAGGCAGTATCAAGTTACATTTAAATAACTTTACCAAATATTGTAATTCATGATTTTCTTGAAAAATTTTATAGCCATCGTTAGATTGATTTCTTTGAAGTTGCATGACATTGTTAGAAGTTTTTTTTTTAGTTTATTTCATTTCTCTTATTATTTTATTATTTATTGTTATTCTTTCTTGATTATGTCTTATTTACTATTTATTATTATTTATCTCTAGCTTTATTTATTATTACTTAGTAGTTATTGTATTTATTTTAGAATTGACATATATATATTCAGTTATTTCTATTTTTGTATAGTTAGTTAATTGAATAACATCTTATAATGGTATCATAGTAATTAAAGTAGAATTAGAATAGAAAAGGCTAGTTGACTATCAGAGGAGGGTCTAGGATCTCAAAGGAGGGCTTAGGACCTCAAAGGAGGGTCTAGGACCTCAAAGGAGGGCTTAGGACCTCAAAGGAGGG
>PQFF01000091.1:367059-436450 GCA_003547095.1 Diversispora epigaea | reverse complement strand
CTCAAAGGAGGGCTTAGGACCTCAAAGGAGGGCCTAGGACCTCTAAGAGTAGAAATGTATATAAGGACAAGAGAAATTGTCTTGTCCAAGTCAGTTTTGGAGTTTATTCAATTCCTATTTCTTTTATTTTAATAAAAATAACAATTACTTTATACTTTTGTCTTAAAGTGTTGCTGAAATAACCCAAGGACATATTGCTTAACTCAAACTCACCTTTGATCTTTATTTTTAGTTTATTGAATTAATGATTATTTTTAGATTATAGTTATTGTATTTTGATTTGATTTAGTATTTTGATTATTGATTGATTATAATTAGTAGGATAAATAGATATTATCCTTGTTTAATTGAATTCCTTCTTAGTTATATTTTATTCCCCAGTATTTATACCCATTCACATAATTTAACCAATACCAGCTTATCACCAAGCTAAACCACTATAATTTAGTAAGCTTGCTCTCCCAGGTGGTAACAACATTCATTTTAATATAATGACAAGTTTTCTCTTTAACGTAATCAATTAAACGCTGAGACTCAGGAAACTCGATCTTCTCAGTCAACTGAAGCGACCCTTCTAACTTTAAATTATTGACTTCAAATGTTGAAGCATTAAAATCTAAAGCTTCTTTGAACATCATTCTCATTTTTTTTAATGTTTGGTCTTTTGTTAAAGATCTAGTATCAATCGAATGCTTCGTTCTATTTTTCGAATCTACCCAACAATATACACTTTTTTTATCCTTTATTAAATCATCAATGATATTTTTTTGCCTTTCGTCGTGTCCAGGCATTAAAAAAACCAAAAAACTAGATGGAAATTGTTTTAAAAACTGAATTTTATCTGGATAATTTAAAGCATCACCGTGTAAATTCGCAAGCAATACAATCTCATCTTTCTCTTTATAGAAATTCTCAAGAACATCCTTCCATAGGCCTACTCCACAAGTTTCTTGGATTAACCAAGTAAACTCAATACTTCCACTAGTCATATGCGGAATTCCGTATTCTGCTCCCGACTCACCAGACGAAGAGAACATGGAATCTGATGACATTAATAGATTAAGAATAGAGCTTTTACCTGGGGTGTTTGTTCCAACCCTAATAGCAACAATCATTTTAAATGGGCTGTTAAAAAGATGATTTTCAATTATTTTTCCGGGGTTCGTTTCCCATTTGATAACTGGACCGGCAAACAGAGGGAGCATCACTCTGAACTTCTCTGCATCATTCAGTTCGGGAATTACCAAAGGGAAAGTGATTGGAAATCGTGATAAGGTCTGAAAAATATCTTGAACCACGGTACACTTAGAGGATGCAAGTAAGCTGGCAATGCAATCAAACCGAGGTAATTGATTTTTCTTTTGTTCCTGGGGACCTTGATCGACATTTTCATCATCATCATCTTCTTCTTGTTCAATTAAAGTTTGAATATTTTCAGCCAAAAGAACATCGGCTCCCCACATTTTAACTTTTTGACGAATATAGGGGAGAACCAAAGATATGCTCCCATTTTTTTTCACCCGCAGATAACTGAGGAGCCTCGATGATTTTACTGAGCTTAACGTAATGATGGGATTTGATTAAAGGTACACTTTCTCCTAGGATTAGATGCCATTTATCGTTTACCTTTATCACCCTATTATCCATAATGTTGAGATATGTGAGGGAAAGATGTAAGGTTGAAAGATGTAAGGTTAAAAGATATTTTCAGATTATATAAAAAAATATCCGAAGTCCATGATCGGCACAAACACGAATCATATTTTTTACATATGATTATCAACTATAAATTTTCTCGGAAAAAAATAAACTTGCTAGAAAAAAGAATTTCTATTACAAATTCTAATTTTAGAACTAATTAAAAAATAATAGTCATTATAAACTATTTCATTACCTTTAAAAAAAATAGATAATTCAACACAAAAATTCATCTGATATGCTCAACGGCACGGGAATTCACTATGAAATCAGTACTTAACATTTTCTTATCAGGATCAATTGATTGGAAAACTCAAATTATCCGATTATCAAATTAAGATATTTTATACGTAAACCGTTTAATATTTTAAAAATACAGTTTTACTTCTAAAGAATTTTAATATAATGATAATAAATGAATGAATTCTATAATTTTAATATTGAATTCCTTATGGTAACAATAGAAGTAATGATAATAAATGAATGAATTCTATAATTTTAATATTGAATTCCTTATGGTAACAATAGAAGCATACTTTTGCCAGCCAGCATAATTTTATGCATATGACATATATATCAAAACATGTGACTATAATTTTTCATGTGACTGTTTAATTATATTATTATGCTTATACGTCTAATGAATTTAATATAAAAAAAAAAAATATGCATACTGTAAGCATAACCTGCCTAAAATTTTTATAGCTATAAAACATGATATGCATTAAAAAAAATTATATGCACAGGCAGAGTTGGTGCCGAAATTCAAAAAGGAAATATTAACAATAAATGCTATTGTTAATATTTCCTTTTTTGAATTTCGGCACCAACTATATGCACAGGTTCGACTGTATTATCTATTTATCATATTTATCATATGCAAATTCAAGATATCAAAGAACACGAAAAACAGTTTTAAAGTAAATCGGCTGGTCGAAAACATATTGGGGAATATTAATTATGCCACATTGCCAAAAAAAAATCCGGAAGATAAGGAAAATTCTCTGATGAAAGTCCAGGAGATAAGAAAAACGCTCCGATGTTAATCTGATTTTTCTGGAATCCATTCCTATTGGATTTTTATATTCCAATTTACTAGAGAATGAAATAATCATTTCCTCTAAAACATGATTATTAATACTTATTGATACATTCTCTTCAACTTTCTCCCCGAACAAATTTTTAGCAAATTCATCAACTGCTCAAGGTATGCCAATTCATGATGGGATAACGGAAAACAAAACTACATTCAAGTACGATAACTAGCATGATTTGTGTGAATCTATTCCTGGCTTTATCGATTGCTGGATTTATGCAAAGATGTAGGCTCCAACGGACTTGGTAAGGAATCTAACTTCAAATTTTTTTTATCAAATATTCCGCCTTAATAATCGAAATTTCAGTTGATAAGATAATAAGGTCATTCCAAATAGTTTCAAGTCCGTCTCGAAGATAAATTACGAAAAGTTGAATTCGCGACCAATTCGGCTTGTAGGGTGCTACAGCCGCAATGGATTAATCGTAAAGTTTTTACTTGCAAAAACTATTATAGATCAGAAAAAGTAAGTTTCTTATCTTTGATTATTTGTCTGACTATTTGTTTGATCATGTAAATAACCCTGCCCACGTTCTTAGTTATGCATTCGCGTTATTCCATGCCATCTCCCGGCCAGGAATTTATCTCCAACAAACTTTATCTGCTGGGAAGGTGGAAAGTATGGATCACCTTTTTTTGGTGGTTCATTGTTATGATGGTTCAGCGTCTTCGTATACAAAGAAAAATATGACAGATCTACATAGGTGCTGTACGAAATTGACCGAACATCAAATATGTTTATAAATTGGCAAATATCTCGAATGAAGAAATAGTGAAGGTAGTGAGGGCGACGACGAGGAAGATGTATGTTATAATTTTGAGGTAGAAAAGAGTCAGGAGCAGGAGGATTTCGAAATTTTCGGATTTAAGGTAAGTTAGAGATTTTGTATATTTATAATTAATTATCAGAATGAAGTCTATATTTTAATTGCTGACTCTTTTCAAGATTAATATTCAGGATTGGAACCACGTCAAACCACAAAAAAGTGATCATCTCAATAATGTCCTTTTGGATTCTTTGGTTGTCGAATCTGTATCGAATCAAACTTTCATTACGCGTGAAATTCTTCCAAAAACCACAATATCGTTTAAGTCGACCTCCGAGTTTCGTGAGTATTTCGGAGGAAAATTAGAAACCCAAAAATGTGCCTTCACTTTAAACATTTGAACTTAAATGGGATTCTTCAACCGTATTATGACGCTCAACCAGGAGAAGGTTAAACATAAAGAGCAATATAGTACAACAATTGAGAAAGATGCCTTACTTATAGAGAATCTTGCACAAAAGATGCTCGAATCCAGATATAGGTAAATCAATTTTTTAATTTTCTTTGAAGTTGATGTGATCAATTAGTAATAGATATACCACGATATTCATGGAAACACCGTGGTATCTGGTTTATCCCACGGAGACTAACGCTCATGATAATTTTAATGATTAAAAAAAAGAGTTTCACATTAAACTATTTTGTGCTAAAATGAGTATAAATAGATTAAATAAAATTAATTATTTTCATATTTTTACTTTAAATGTTTCAATAAATATTGATTTGCACAATAACAACATGATAAACTTATAATTGCAATTTTTCCCAAGTCACTTTTAATTTGAAATAACTTTTATTCTTATATATGTAGCTAATAATTATACCAGTACAATTATTTTGTTTGTTATATTGAATCAAATATTTATTAAATAAAGTTTAGTTCAAAAATTTTTAATTGTAAGTGTTATGTGTAATTTTGATATTCTTATATTCTTATATATATATATATTGAGTGTTCACAATTGAGTTGCACTCCACAAAAGAAAAAAGGTGATGAAGAACGAGTGTAATGACGGAATGTATTGGGTTCGTAAGAGCTGTACTCTTAATAGAAATCATATCATTTTTTTTCGTGTGAAGTGTATGTATACTATACATCAGGATACAATCACGGAATGAAAGTGTTATGAAAATTGTAATTATAATAAGGTTATATGTACAATAATTATATAATAATAAAAATGGGAATGTCATATTTCCAATCAGTATTGTGGATTGACAACAAAGAATACATTTTGTTCATGACTGTACAACTGTTTGTAAGATGCTAAATAAAAAAAATATGAAATAATAAAATAATCAACACACGGATCGTATTGGTCCTGCGCAAACATCACATGTTGCGCAGCTATAATTATAATAATGTTAATCATAGTGTCAAATTGCTGCATCAAGCCTAAAGTAATGAGATGCACTTTGCGGATGATCAATTTATTCCTTTGACAATCACCTTTTGTTTTTGAAAGCCCTTTCTAAAAAAAAGCTTCTATCAATTATTTCATTATTTAATTAATTACACAAATAATTATGTGATGTTAGGATGCGAGAAATACTCATCGACCCACTTTTAAAGAATTATATGAAGAGTTGGATAAATACATTATAGATTATCGTGAAAATAATAAAAATAATAATAATGAAATTACAATTCAAATTAAAAAACTGAAGAATTTTCCAAAAATCAAACAACTACAACTCCGCAAGTAATCTATACCAGTAGACTTCACAATTTTTCAAATCTTCCAAAACCCAAAAATGATGAAAATTTTGAAAAAAAAAACTTGAAGAATTAACAAAATCTTTTTATCAAATAAATTCTAGTAAGAATCAATTATATTTTATTTTATATTTATTTTTCATTTCATAATAATTATTTAAATTTAATTTATTTTTTAATTAGGTGAGAATGATGACGATGATGATAAATCTAATTATTTTAACGTTATATATTTTTTATTGATTTTTTTAATATTACAAAATTTTAACAATAAGTATCGAGTATGTTATTAAGATTTTTTATCGAATAAAATCTGGCAATTTTTCTTTATGTATTACAAATGATGAGAGTATTTGTTAAATCACACGAATTTTGCAATTCACGCTTTAATTTATTTAAATTATTTTAATTCCGCATTTATAACAAATCTACCCAATAGGAAGAAGTTGCATTATTTTTCTGAAAAGGAAAATAAGTAATAATTATTTTATTAATTCTTCAATTATTATTTATTTCTTTTCGTTTTGTTTATAAATACGTTTTAATATCGGTAATTATTTATATACTTATTTAATGAACGTAGTCCTTTCTTGAAATTCTCAGTACTAATTTATAATTGATCAAACTAATTTTTATTGATTGTTCCCATTTCTTAAAGCTTTCTCGTTCGATCCACGGATAAATTTATCCGTCACGAAAATCAATAAAATTTGCGCAGTTCGATGTACAACAAATGAAATGTGATTGACACCTTTAAAGAATATAATCACATATTTAAGTTTCTACTTTTGTAATACATATTATGTAATACACCCTATATTTTAGCCTACACGGATATCCGTTTATATCCGTAAAATACATAATAATTTTATCCGCGGATCCCACCTCTACTCGTTCGAACATAATTTCTTTTCTTTCTTCTTTTCGTGTTTATTATCTTGTTGATTGCGTTGTTGAAAATGTTGCGCATGTTGATTAAGTGATGGTGGCATAGCAGTAGGGAAAGTTGTTGGTCTACAATTATAACTCCATGTATTGCTTGGCCATAATATGATCACTATCAACATCTCAATCAACAAAATTATTGTTTATATTCAGAATTAACATAATTAAATTTGTATCGGGAATTTGCATTTCGATGTGTGTAATGAGTTGAGTTCAATCTATTATAAATTTAAGTATGATATTCCTTATTTATATGGCTTGGTCATCAATTGTTGTTCTGCATTACCAAAACTTAGCAACTTTGGAATTTTCTAGTTAAACAGGCATAGCATCAAAAATTAAATCTTGCGTTTTGCAACGTCTTGTATCACTATAACAAATATTGTAGAACCGCTCCACGTATTATTATTTATGCCATTATTGTTATTTCTAAAACTATTATTATTATTTCTAGTTATTATTTCTTTGTTCAACTGTTAATAAAATATCATTATGAGTTACTGGTTGATATTGTTCTGGTTAAATTTGATATTCAGGTTGATTATTATTCATTTCACATTTCTGTTCTTCCATTTATTTCTGTAAATAATATGCACAAAAAATTCATAAGTATATTGTAATTATTTGTTCATCCAATAGTTTCGCCGTGGACAAACTTACTTTTCCGGTCTTTTATCACTTGCCTTTACATAGAGAAACTCTTCTATTATATTTCATAGTATTATTACCTAAAAACTCAAATCTACAGAGCGATAGAAATCTTATTATTACCCGAGACCCAGAGTGGATATCTAGCAGCTTCCTTATAATTGTATTAAATAATTCACCAATATAAATAGTTCCTAGTATCTTTACCCTAATATTATTTACGATGCATTATAAAGTGTAGGACAGGAATTTGCAATTTTTTTTATTAAAAAAAAAGGAAAATGTAAGGAAAGATCGATTAGTGAACATGAGAAAAAAATTTGGATAAAGAATCATAAGAATATAATAATTATCATCACGAAAAAAAAGGGTTAAAAGATTATCGAACTACTTAAAATTAAATCACAGAAAGTACGTTTTTATTAAATTGTTAGTCAGTATGATGTAATTAATTAATTTGTAAGCAACATCATAACTATAAATTCGATAGTTAAATAAAATTATAAAATAAATTCTTTATTATTTTTATTCAGTTTAGTTATTAAAAAATGTTTATAAATAAAATATCTAAACAGATGCAAAATTCATAGAATAAAAACAAATCTATCAATAAAAAGAAGTGAACGTAAAAATAAATCAAAAAACAAAAAAATAATGTATGTTAAAGAAAAATTCAACTTTTTTCCAATCTTTATTTCATAAAATATTAAAATAAAATTTTTTTTCAACTGAAAATTGATATTATATAAAAAGTTAGATATTTATAATTTGTTAAAAAATAAAATGTGAAAAGACATGAAATATTCATAATAATTCTCATTTAATCTTCTCATTAGTAAGTAATATAATATAATATAGATAATTTAAAAATAACAGAAAAAAAATAAGTGATTAATTAAATTAAAATGGTACTATTACTATGATGGCAGCATTAGTTTACAAAATGATTCCAAGTGGAATTATACAGCTACTTCACAACAATCAATAGAGAGTGGGAACTTGAAGTTTGCTTACAAAAACAAGAAAAGATATATAATTCTATACATTACAAAGTAATTTTCAAGAGTAATAGACAATGATCAATTTATAAGTACGTATCTCTTTATTTAGTTTTAAAATTAATAATAAACCAGTTTTAATAATAGAATTCATAAAACATCGATAATTTATTTATTATAATTTGGCCTAATATCTACTCACCTTATACCATACCAAAACAAAAGCATCAAAGCCTAAAGATTAGACTTTTCTCATTTTTATTCATAAAAAAGAGCGATTGTCAGTATATTTAGATATTTCAAAATAATCAATTATTTAATATATAGTGTTTCAAAGAAGTCCATTTCAATAGATAGATTAGCCTTAGAGATAAGCATGCATAATTTTACTTTTGATCCTTAGGAAAACATAATATTTTGTAATGCAAATTTACAAAAGCTCTTTTTCCATTGCTTTTTTGTCATTATTGCAAAAATGACACATACATTTAAAATAAAAGAATGGAAATGTATAAATTGGTTTAAAATATATTTTATAATAACAAGAAAGTTTTAGAAATATTTAAATAGGATATTTTCATGTTTACTAATGGAGAGCAAGCATAGAATTAATAATTAATATTATATGTAAGCAAAGAAAGATTAGCAACTTATAGATAATTTACATTTTAAAATTTTTAAAAAATCAAGTCTCTGATCACATACTTATCCTTATTATTTGAAAATGAAAAAATCAAACCTAATCCTTGCAAAGTGTAAAGAATTGATAATGACATACAAAAATATTAGATTAGATTATTCTGCTTTGAGATATTCTTTCAATACTATTTCGATTGTCAAAATTTACTTTTACTCATAGAAAATATTTAATAAAAAGTAATCATTTTAATATAACAGATTAATAAAAAAATTAATCATTTTAATATAACAGATAAATAAAAAACAAATCAGATATCATTTTAATCCAAATTAAATTCAATATATGATACAACCAATAATAATTAAGTATATATAGTTTGCTTGACAATAATTAATTCAGAGCCATGGAAGATAAATGTAGAGTTGTTTCTTGATTGATATAGAAATCTTTATGAAAAATAGTGTTATGACAGATGCCCAATATGACCTATCAATATTTCTGCTCAAATTCCTAATTAGCTATTATCAACAATAATTAAAATACCTATTATCACAATAATATATTATTTATAAGTTCACTACTTTCCAAACCAATACTGGACCCATTGGGCACAGGCACAGATAACCTACACAATTGTCAGATGTTCTGGTTTTTGATTGAAAATATCACTAATTTCCCCCAAATTTTCAAACTCAAGTTGACAGTAAATAAACATAAATAGGAAAAAAAGTGCTTAGTTTATTATGCCAATTATTTAATGATTACTTTTTTATGGTCTTACATATTGGAAAGTTCTTGATATTTCTGGACTAGATCACATCCAGAAACTAGATAGAATAATCTTTAATGAAGTCAACTTATAAATATTTATAAATATTATGCAATTTTTTCAGATAATTATTTAAAGAAATTCAAATGTCCTCAAACATTTTTATAGTTATTATTTATTATTATTATTACTAAAATAGATGAAATAATAAGTAAATCACACTATGTCATCAATTATCTTTATGTTGAAAGATGTGATATAAATATTTTGTTAAAAAGGCATATCATTATGATGGATGAACCAATTCAGTTCGTTTGGAAGATCACAGATTATAATTTATCAGAGTTTGGATATCAGAAAATCTTTTCATACCTTTAATACACAGTTTTTTTTCAGTTTCATAGCAAAAATTAAATTGGTATATTGGATCATTCAATGAATCTACTTCTTATCAAATTTTATAGTTAAACTTAGAAATCATATAACATCAAGCAAAAAAATTATGTAAAGTAATTTAATTCATTAATTGTCTTGTCAAATTAGCAAACCAAAATGATAATGTAGACATGCTATCTGAACTTGCCAGTGCTTGCTAATGTTTTGAGCATAGCAAGTCAAATTCAATAAAAAAGGTTCTGGAATAAAATATATTTTATTAAATTTGCAAGAATACTACATGCTGGGAAAAAGGGTGATGCATGTTCAACAACAATTCCGACTATAGATGAAACGTCTCTATCTATAAACAGTATTATGAGTTCAAACATTGGAGAAGAAAAATAAATAAACTAATGAAGATAATGAAGATGCCAAAATTAAAATAAATAATCAAATCTAAAATTCCTGCTCACCGTGTTATTCTCGAATATTTAAAATTTAGTAGTAAAGTTCAAACAAGCATAGCTGGAATTTTCAAGAAACTTTAATAATATAACCAAATTATTTTCGAATGAAATGATTCACAAACAAATCTACAAAAAAGAGTTACAAATATTTTTAAATTATTCATTTTTTTGCAATATACATTATTACAATATTATTATATATTATGTAAAAAATAAGCTTTAAATTTAAAGATTATTAGAATTTGGATATAATATTAAAAATATGAACAAAATGTTGTTTTTACAATATACATTTGTACTTACATATTTTATAGTCAAAATTTGATGATGTTAGTTATTTACAGCCAGCCTACCTCATGCTCTATTTAGTATATTTTGTAATTCTCCAAATATTCTTTAAATAAAGGGCAGTACATTATTATGTTTAAATATTATGTATATTTAAAACAAAGCTTTCTAAGATCTAACATTGGACTTGATCACAAAATCTTTTAAAGAAACTTCACATCATCATTATTGCTTTCAAGTTACACTTTACATTCAAAATAACATCAAATTATTCAATACCTTCCTATTATTAAAGAAATATACTTCAAGATGATAACATTACTCATTTTTCTTTAGAGTTATTTTGTTATTTTACAGATATGTGTTAGTTTGTTTAGTAGTCAAATTATTCAATAATATACTTCAAGATGATAACACTACTCATTTTTCTTATTGATTATCTTTAGGGTTATTTTGTTATTTTACAGATATTTGTTTAAGTCATGCTGTATCATTGTTGAGATTAATTAATTTATTATTCTTATCATTAATAATTTTAATTTATTTCTCGTAATTATTTGTTTAAATTAAACTAGTAGTATGCACTGTGCCAATTTAATAGAAGTTGAAAACAAGGAACTTTCATTCTTTTTTATTATATTCATTTGCCATTTAGATGATACTTAATCATTTTTACATTACGTATTTGATTTTAGATAGTTACAAATAAATTAATTTCCAATAAAATGTAACATTAAAAAATATAAAACAAAGATTTTTATTTAAATTTAATGATTTCAATTTTTAATGAAACTATTGCTTTGTAAATTGTATAAATTTCTTTAAATTATTTTTTTAATTTGCATTTTCAATTGGAAATGCGCTTGATCATATAAAAGAAAGTAAATATAAGTGTTGTCACTTCACACCAAGGAAAAAATATGCAATCTAAACTCGCTCTTGATAAAATAGAACCATTTTTTTTACTACAAAACCAATGAATAAAAACAAAGATCAATGATTTATCTACATCATTAGCACCTTTTGTTACTCAAAAAGAGATATAGAAATACGTGACTTTGCTCAAATTTAGATCTCTCCCCAAACAAAAAAGAGATATTAGTTAGCTAGATGAAAGAAATTATTTGAATAAATTATACTAATAATTATCTTAATATTATTTGTAAAAGGTTATTAATTGAATTCATTCAAGAATACTAACTTTTTTTTTTACTTTTATGTTAAATGCTAAATATTTTTCTCTAAACGAAGACTCCTGTTAAATTATTACTTATTTCCTTTTCAGGTAAAATTCTATTTCAGAGGAGAGAACGTCGTCAAAACCGATGATGAATAGGTTAAGACTCGACTCAAAATAAATTAAAAAAATTTAGCCTGGTTGACTTAAGTAGAAAAATTTCTTATACTTTCTTTTTCTGTGTGTGTACTTTGTTCACATGTTATAGATGTTGATTTGGATGGAAGAAATGGAATTATTATTGGTAATTATGGAAGAGAAAAGCTGACTTATAAACGAGGTTGGTTATTTATTATTATATAAATATTATTTTAATATTATCGTACTAACAAATATTAATATTTATACTAACTGTTACGTCTTAACGAATATTTCTATTTATACAAACCAAATTGTTATCCAAATTCTATTGTTAGTTTCATATTTATAGAATAAATAGAATATACTTAGGATGGAATTAATTGTTACTCGATAGTAAATATGTATATACAGCACATATACATATTTATTTATTAGATATATTTATATATTTATATATATTTATATTTATCTATTTACTAATTATTTTGTATTCATTCAAAGCCAACGAATTTTTGGTAAAATTTAGAAAGGTTAAGACAAGAATATCATGTATTAAATTTGTATATCTATACTTTTTACTACGTTATTACTGTATTACTATATAAGGGGAGAAATGATATTTTTTTTTACTATGTTGTTCTTGTCACAAATATTATGCCGTTTGGTATGAAATATCAATTAACTTGATTTTTTGATGATAGTAAAAGTAATATATGATAAGTGGTTCCTTTAACTTTGATGTTTAGCTAGAAAATTCCTAAAGTGGCAATCTGATTGATCTCTGAGGAAGATCATCATTTCTTATTCTGAAAACAAAAATCTCTTCTAATATTCTTTCAACCAAAAATGTCAACTTTCATTCATTGATCCATTATCCTCATTACGATTTGGAATTTAAGAATAATAAACAAGAGAATTACGCAACAGATAGAACTTTAACGTGTTCAAAGAATGTAATTAATTATTAATTTTACACTTATGATGTCTGTAAATCTTATCTTATCTACCTCATCTGTTTGGTTTAAAAAAAATTGATTTGTTTTACTCATTTTTAAATTTACTCAAAATTATTTTTTATCGAATTCACAATACAAAATCAGATAATTGATTGTGATATATATCATATGAAAAAAAGCTATTTCATTTTCTTCAATAATTTCAAATTTTCGAATTTTACTTATCTAATACAGGTTAATCAATAATATACAATTATTTTTTCTATCATTTCTATCAAATATTTTTTTTTAATAAACTTTTATTTTCTTTCACGATTATTAGATATGAATCCATCAAGTAACTCATTTTTGCGACTTTTATCCAAGTCATTAATTCTTGATGAAAGTAAAACAAAAATCCCATCAAATACTGAAATTATGTACATCGAAAAAACAAAACGGTTCGAAAAAATCAACGAAAAATTAAATGTAATATAGTTAACTTGTTTCTTTTATAACATTTTATAATTTTTTTTAATAATTTTTCTAACTATTTCATAATTTTTACAGGCTTATGAGTCTCGTATCAAGAGTCTCGAAAATTTACCTGAATCGAATTTTAAAGCTTCAAAAGGTTCTGAACCTTCAAGTTCTGACTCGATAGCGCGTGAATCATCACAAGCTTTCGAAAAGGAAAAATTTAAAAATACTTCTATAAATTTTATCAAAGAAAGAGAAAATTTAAAATCAGAATGGGAATCTAAACACTCGGCATTTGTAATCCAGATGAAGGTGTTGGAGGATGAACTAGATGCACGAAAGAAAGAATTGAAAACTACCAACGCTGATTTAAACGCAAAGAATAATGAATTAGGCATCACTATTGCTAAATTAGACGCACAAAACAAAAAATTGGGGGTCAAAAATGCCGAACTAGATGCGCATAACCAAGAATTAATGGCTACTAATGCTGAGCTAACTGTCCGAATTGAAAAATTGGAGGCTTCTAATACTGAAATACACGATCAGAAGAAAGAGATTGAGACTTCAAATGCCAACTTAAATGTACGCAACCAAGAATTAGTGACTTTAAATAAAGAATTAACTTCACGAACTAAAAATCTCGAATCTTCAAATGCCAAGTTAACTGTTCGAGCCAAAGGATTAGATGATTCTAACAGTAAACTGGAGGTTTCAAATTACAGGCTAGCTGCATATATTAAAGAATTAGAAGCTTCTAACCTCAAGCTAACTTTACAAAATAAGGAATTCGTGGCTACCAATTCTCAGTTTGCTGCACAAAAGAAGGTGGTTGCGGATTCAAACGTCGAATTAAATGCACTAATGAAGAAGTTAAAGGCTTCCAATGCTGAATTAAACGATCAGGTGAAGAAACTAAAGACCTCTTGGCCGAAAATTAAAAAAATCGAATATTAGAATACTAGGCGGAGACTGACAAGGAAAAATTGGAGGCAAAATGTTCCGAGATAGCAACGAAAAAGGATGAATTGGAAACTCATGTTAATCAATTTATGATATGCAATTTTTTCTCTTTTTTTCTTGTTCAAGACATTCAATCCATAATGCCTTTTCATATATGTGTATCTTTTGTAATTGATGCGGGACATTGAAGGATGTAAAGATCGGTTTGGGAGAATGTCCACTGCACACGAAGAATTCAAACATGATCCTGATGTAGTATTCTCAATTGGCAGTTTTATTGCCTCATATTTTGCTTTATAAATGTATTAAACTTGTAAATATTTGAATTTTATAAATAAACATGAAAGAATCAAAAATTTAGAACAAGAACAAAACAAATTTACTCGTATCCTTAGTAAGGAGCTTTGAAATTGCTTCCATAATACCAGAACTCCAGTGAAGGATCTATAATTACCGATCTCTGTTACACCAATCAATGGTATTGTCGCGGTTGGCACATTGACACACTTTTAAAGATTTAGAAAAAGATTTAGAAAAATACGAGGATGATTATTGGGAAAATGATCAAATAATGATAACGAAATTACAATTCAAATTAACAACTGATACAACTACAATTTCAACAAATTATAAAACAAATCCACCAGCAATTTATACCAGTAGAAATAAATGCTGATAAGTATCAACTATATATTTATTTTTCATTTTATAATTATTTATTTATATTTTATATTTATATTTATTTTTTTTTTAGGTGACGTCTAATTTATAAATTTATTTAACGTTATATATTTTTAATTGTATTTACTTATTAAATTATAAAGCATTTATTAATTTTTTAATATTATAAAATCGCAATTTATATATATATATTACAAATAATGAGCGTATTTTGTTAAAATCACACGATTTTTAAAGTCGTGTTTAATAAATTTTATAGACTAAGCCTATTTTTAATTTATTTATCGCTCTTTGATGTAAATCAATTTTTATAAAAACAAATGATGATGAGTCACCTGCGCATCTATTTATTGCATTTTGATTTTTTTTTAGTACCCTTATATAACGATTACTAGCGATTACCTTGCGATTACCTTTGCTTATTTGATTGAAAAAGCTTTATATAGCTTTGTATAACCTTTATATTTGCAAATATATATATATATATTATCTTTAACATATTTTATATATTTTTAATTAAATAAATCTTTGAAATCAAGTTATTTATTACATGTGCGATTTTATTGATTTTATTTCACTATTATAATTATAACAAATATATTTTTGGCAAGTGAAAATAACTGTTTAATAGATATATTTTATTATTTTATATCAAGTTATTTAAGAATATGGGTAATAATATAAGTATGCCGAGCGATAGTCACTTGATTTCCAAATCACATTACAAATTTTTATTGGCTAAAAATGATCATCGATCACATGAGATCAGTTATTTTGTCACATTACAAATAGTATGTATTTGTATTCGAATACAAATCAATTATATAACTAATTTATTACATTATCGCACTAATTTGAAAAGGGCGATAATTTATTTTAATTTCGCGCCAATAAAACACCAGCATTTATTTTCCCAAAAATAAATAATAATTCTTTTATTAATTCTTATTATTTTTAAAGAGTTCAATATTAATCATTTAAAGTTTTAAGACTTTACTAAATGCACTCACTAATTTCCGATTAATTAATTTCTTTTCATCATGATGTTTATGAATATATATTTCAATATCAAAACCTAACCTCTGTAATTCTTTATATATTTTATTTAATCAACGTAATCTTTTCTTGAAATCTTCAGTCTAATTTGTAATTGATCAATACAACTTTCATAATTATTAGAGCCTTCTCGTTCGGGCATAATTTTCTTTATTACCTTTAAATTATTCTTTTTTTTCTTCATTTCTAGTTTATTATTTTGTTTATAATCTTGTTTATTGTTATTGTGATCTTGTTTCTGTTCATTGATATGAGAATTCATTGTCACAATCTTTTTATTATTCATCTGATATAATATAACTACTATTTGTTGTTTTGACGATGGGTGAAATATGAGAAATTAAATGCTGCCAACAACGAAGAAGATAAATATTGCCAGAATTTACACTACCATTTGTATTAATTTTCGAGAATTTCGATTATATTATTATTAGAATTGGAATTATCATTATGTCGATAAGTAGGTAGGTTGTGTATGATAATAGTTGATAATTAAAACCACCATGTATTGCTTGATTATAAAATAATTATCAACATCAACAACAATCTCAGAATCAAACATCTTAATTAACAAAATTATTATTTATAGTACATGCATTCAGAATTATTTGTTTATAAACATGAGTTAACATTTGGTATAATGGCGGTAATGTCGATAATAAAATTAATTTAATCATCAACTAATTCATCATATGACTTCATGATGATTAAATTTTAAAATAGAAATTTATTTTGTATCCTCCTAGTTGTTTAGTTGAAATTACCGAGTTTACAATTTATTTTTTCTCGATCTAAATCTAAAATATAATAAAACCAGAATATGTAATGAACAAATGATAATAATAAACCAGATATTGACATATCAAGTCATCTCTGTTGGCATGGTGAACACATAACAATTATAGAATTATTCATGCGAGAAATTGTTTACTTAGTGGCGTTGCTTGAACTACCTGTTTAACTAGAGAAATTCCTAAAGTTGCTAAATTTTAGTCATGTAAAAATAATAATTGTGATCAATGAATATAAATAAGGAAATAAAGAAATTGTACTACCTGTTTAACTAGAATGCTAAATTTTGGTCATGTAGAAATAATAATTGATGATCAATCCATATAAATGAGGGGAAATAGTTTACTTAGTGATGCTCGGCCCGAACTACCTGTTTAACTTGATGTAGAAATAATAATTTCGTATAAATAAGGGAATAAAGAAATTGTTCAACTAGAAAATTCCTAAAGTTGTTATATTATTTGATGATCAATCCATATAAATAAGGAAATAAATTGTTTACTTTGTGGTATCACCTGGCCCGAACTGTTTAACCGTTTAACTTGAAAATTCCTAAAGTTGATAAATTTTGGCAATGTGGAATACTTATCTTTAATCTGTCATATTATAATTTATTATTCTGGATTAGAGAATTCCTAAAGTTTCAAATGTGTTCCGATTAATAAATACAATCATTTAAATCTGTTGCAAACTTGGTTACTCAATTATATATATATATATTATTTCTGCGCGTAATGAGTTCAATAAACAAAATAATAAAATTTACATCAGAATGTAAATTCATTTATTCATTTTTTTTTTAAAAAAATAAAATTTCTACCTTACATACTAATACTATAAACGAACAGAAAATGACTTATATATGCCCAGAATGCAATCAAGAATACGACCAATATCGTCAGTGGTGTAAACCTTGCAACTCAACTCGGTTCAAGAATAATTTTGATAAATGGACAAGTGGAAATTCCGCAATAGATAAATTTATTCAAGAAGCCCAACTAAGTGCAAATATATGGAAAGTAATAGAATGGATACCTTATGATAAATTTCGAGAGGTTAAACAAATAGCAAAAGGTGGTTACGGTACTATTTATTATGCTAAGTGGGATGATGGATATATTGATAGTTGGGATATTAAAAATCAACGATGGAAAAGATTTGGTCGCTATCAAGTCGCATTAAAAAAGTTTGATAGTGTTGTAGATATAAATGAAGATTTTTTACATGAGGTAAAGTAATATTTTAAATTAACATAATTAATATGGAAATAAATTATTTTGAAATTTATAATATATTATTTATAATTTAAAAAATATGTTATTTAGATGGGAATTCACTTAAAAGCAAATCGCATAGCATCCACTACACTTTTTGGAATTACACAAAATCCAGAAACTCAAGATTATATGATGGTTTTACAATATTTTAAAGGTGGAAATCTTAGAGAATATTTAAATAATAATTTTAATGATATCGATTGGGATTTTAAATTATCATATTTATCAAAATTAGCCGAAGAACTTTCAGAAATTCATAAATTAAATATAGTCCATCGTGATTTTCATCCCGGAAATATTTTAAAATATAGTTTGCAACCTAATTCTAATTCCATATGTATTTCGGATTTTGGGCTAAGTAAATTAATTTCAGAAAATAAAAAAAATCCCAATTCCCAAAATAATATCGTTACTGGAGTATTACCCTATATAGCACCCGAAGTATTAATTGGGAGAGAATATACAAAGGCTGCCGATGTTTATTCATTTGCATTTATTGCTTATGAAATAGTTACTCTACTTCCCCCATATCACGACGTGTCGCATGATAAAGATTTGGCTTTTAAAATATGTAATGGACTTCGACCAAAAATTCCATTTCACATACCGAAATTAATTACACGAATAATTATGCGATGTTGGGATGCGAGAATGTCACATCGACCCACTTTTGATGAATTAGATAAAGAGTTGGATAACTACTTGGGTGATTATTATGAAAAGAACTATAAAAATAGTAACGAAATTACAATTCAAATTAAAGAAGCCGAAAAATTTTCCAACAATAAAACAGCTACAACTCCAGCAGCAAATTATAAAACACATCCACAAGCAATTTATAGCAGTAGACTTCTCAATTTTTCAAATCTTCCAGGACCTAAAAATGAAGTAAATTTTGAAAAAGAACTCGAAGAATTATCAGAATCATTTTATCAAATAAATACTGGTAAGAATCGATTATACTTTACATTTCATAATTATTTATTTATATTTAATTTAATTTATTTTTATTTTTATTTTTATTTTTTTAATTAGGTGGTGATGACGACGATTTGGATATATCTAATTTATAAATTTAATTTAATGCTATATATTTTTTATTTGAATTTTACATATTAAATTATAAAGCAGTATTTATTAATTTTTTGATATTATAAAATCTTAACACGCATAAAATTATTGTACGAATTCAAATAACTTTGTTTATAATTAAGATTTTTTTATTAAATAAATATCACAACTTATTATATATTACAAGTAATGAGTATTCACAATAATAACTAATTAATGTATTAAAACTTTGTGAAATAAATAAAAAAAGATAGTTGCATTTTTTAAAATTTTATGAAATATTCATGATCGTATAGTCGATGGGTACGCTTTATATTCAAATTTCGTGTATTCAGGTTTCGTGTCTCAAAAAGAAGATCCTTAAATCCAGATTCCCAACTATGAACTTGTCAGTGATATTGAATCAGGTGTCAATTTCAAAAGAAAAGGACGTAAGATATGATCAACTCTACATCGAATATATGTTCTCATTACACTCTACAAAACTCGTAGCGCTCGAGGGATATTCCTTCGGGCTTTGCTTGATAGCCATGATCTTGTCATAAGATATCTTCATGCAGGAACAGTTATACTTGGTATTGATTATTATATTATTGATATGTTACAGTGTTATATTCGTAAAATCACAAACGACTATTTTGTTATAATGTGCAAATTTTATTTGTTGATTTATATATGTACATATATTAAATATTACTGTATCTGAGAGTAAAAAAGTAAGGAAATTTACCAATAATTTATAGCTGATAATTTTGTTCAATAAAATATAAAATATTTCAAAGAAAAAATCCCGAACTTTTTTTTAATGATGTTTTATGATGCCGGCTTTGATCAATGAATGAGCCATTTTATTATGAAGTTTGATACAATTGATACATATTTATTTATTTTTTAATTTATTTAATTTAAATTAGTTATTAATTAAGAGTATTGCTAAAGCTGGTGGTGGTGGTGATTGTCACCAGAATTTTACTAAAAATAGGGATCGTCTAAAACGGGCAAACGTGTCGTTTTTGATAGATATATGGTTATTTTTTTGGTACACTTAAGGTTATCTTTTTGATACATTATTTTTTTTTGATACTTTTAGTAACGTGCGCAACTGCAAAAGGTTCATTTTTGATAGACTTATGGTTATTTTTTTGATATGTCTATAATTGTTTATTTATAGATGCATCAAAAGATAACTATTTTGTCACATGAAAATTTAATATATCAAAAAAATAACCCCTAATCTATCAAAAATGAAACTTTCGCTGGCAACTAATTATTTGATGAGCACGTGGTGTTCAAATTCTATATATTACGTGAACAGTTTATATTATTTGCATCACGTTACTTAAAAAACTTAAAAAAAGTCAAAAAAAATAACCATAGATCTATCAAAAACGATACTTTTGCCTAAAGTGGAGTTAAATCCCATGAGTCACCTATCATAACAATGATCATGATAAGTTGGGAGTCTGTTGATGCTAACAAATCAACTAAACTAATATACAGACTCTCTTTCAAAATAAACTTTATGTATATATATTTTTTTAATGTGCTGTTTAATTTTTTGACTTTGAAAACAAAAAAGCAAATGACAAAAGAAATAGAATTACCTATTACTATTACTTTAATAAACCCCACACCTGACAAAAATGAAACTTACTTTTTGATATAACTTGTCCTTTGGATTAATATACAAAATTTGTGTTACAAATTATTATTACTTTTTCTGAATTAAGTATTTAAATACATGTTCTAGTACAGATAAGAAATAGCTTTATGCACTGATTTCAAATGATTCCACTGAAAACAGATTCCCAACAGATTTCCAAGATGAAATTTCAGTGCAAAAAGTCTTCAGCAATTGGTTCATACATATTTATATCATATATTTGTCACGTTTAGTAATGTGTTAGAAATGGTAATTTCTAAAATTTAATTAAGGATATGAGACAAATCGGCCCATATGATTCTTAAATAACTTGATGTAAAATAATAAAATATTGAATTATATTTATTAAACAGTTATTTTTGCTTGCAAAAATATATTTATTATAATTATTAGTATGTAATAAAATAACTTGATTTCAAAGATTTATTTAATTAAAATATATCAAATATTATGTTTAAGATAAAAAAGTTAAATAAAGCTTTTTTAATTAAATAAGCAAAAACAGGTAAAATTTTTGGTGTGCAAAAAGATATGTAAATAGTTAGGGAGATTTGCAGATGATCACAAATAGACAGGAAGATTTGTGTGATGATCAAGTAAGCAAGAAGATTTGTAAATAGATTACACTGGTCAAATGAACAAAAACAGGCAAATTTTATGATGTAAATAGGCAAGAAGATTCACAAATAGGCAGGGGGATTTGTGTCTGATTTGTGAATAGGCTAAGCTGATTTGTGCCAAAAATTTTGCCAATTTTTGATCATTTGACATGTGTTAAGCCAATTTGCATCAAAATTTTTGTCAATTTTTAATCATTCAATATATGGAAGATTTAATAAAAATAATATATAATCACCAGACTGTATATAGGAATAGAAACAATTTATAATAAAATTAAAAAAGATACTACCGGAATCAAATATATAATGACATCAGTAAATTTTTTTAAATGTAAGTTTTCAAAGTATTTCATTCCAATTACCTTCGAATGCCTTCATTATAAAAAATTTCCTGATTGATGTTAAAGAGTATATTAAAACATGTAATACATGTCAAAAATTTTAAAGACCTGAAAGAAATGAAGTGTTACATTCTATTGGAATTGGAATTAAAGTAAAAAGCCATTGCATTTGTGTAATTGCATTAAATAATTATGTCAATTGCATCAAAATTTTTCATATGATTTAATTCCAAATTTTCAAATTTTGATAAATAGTTCTGACAACATGTATAAATTGGACAACCATTTGAAAGAATAAGAATAGACTAAAGATACCTACTGAAATTGTTGTATTACAGCAGCAATAATTGTAACTATAGACAAAAATGTCACAAATACAATTAATCTAATATAAAAAATTCAAGAAATAATTATTTTTATGCATATTTAGTCTATTTTGTTAGAGAGAGAGAGCTCTCTCTCTCTCTCTCTCTTTGTACTTATTTGAATTAAAGCTTATAAACCAATTAAAAACTTTCATAACTGTATAATAATAGATATAATAGATATAAATATATGCATTTCAGTAAATAAAAAGCTATTTATAGATGATTTACATGATATAACTATTTACATTTATTTAATGGCATTACTAATCATTATTGATTATTATTATTGCTAGTTTTATTTTTACTATGCATACTGCGGGCCGCGTATTGTGTCCTAGATTTCTACTTTATAACAATACATTGTCATCCATTTTGATGATTTGTAACTCTGTGGCTTGATAAAAGAAAAAAAAACAAATAAAGACGCATCCCCAATTCATATGATCAAATAGATACTTCCTAAAAGGACAAGGACAATAATATTTTTAAAATTGAATTCCATTTTAAGCAAATCATATAACTGGTGATAATCGTGATCGAATAATACATCATGATGATTCCCCTTTTTTAATTTGAAATTTTATTGATAGACTGAGTATAAAGGATACCTTTTAACGTTTTTAGTTTTTCAACTTTAAAGATTAAAAGTTTTTTTAAAAAAAAATTGGAATAAGAACAATTAATAAATAAATTATCCGAAAAATAATGATATAAAAATAGTTGATGTATATATAAATATCATATTTATTTATTTTCATTTTGTAAATTTAAATTTTTGCATTACATTTTTTTTTGAGATTTTATCTTGATGATAATGTCATCAATCACATCAATCAATAGAGAATAATTTAAACTTAAATAGTTGGTCAAATACAGACAAAGAAATTCTGATAATCTCTTTTGAAAAAGGATTGCTTAAAAAATAAATCCAAACGGTATTTGACATACCGATATGTTTTTAAATTCGAAACAAAGCTCCCCCTAATCCGTTACGGATTGTTTAGAATGAATGAAATTAGCAACCTTTTATACAATCTTAATTAATTACCCGTACTAAAAATATATACCATATTATGTTACTAACAGTTGACCAAAGAAATAATTACTAGAAGTAAATGAAGTCAGTTCTATAATACGAAGTGTAGCGTTATCCTTGTTTATCTGTTATATTAAAGAAAATTATTTCATTTTTTGTTTTTATTATACATAAATAAGGGGAAATTAAATTTTGATCTTGTGTTCATGTGGTCATGGAGAAAAGTAATACGTATCTCCGAGGAAATTACCTTTTACATCATTTAATCTATCTTATTATAATGGTTGATTACTCATTTCTGCATATTAATTCTGCGCATAATGAGTTCAAAATATTAATTCTGCGCATAATGAGTTCAATAAAATAAAACTTACATCGAAATGTAAATTCATTTATTAATATTTTTTTTTTAAGAAAAATAGGCCATACAATAAGCGAACAAAAATGCCTTTTGTATGCCAAGAATGCAATCAAGAATATAATCAATATCATCAGTGGTGCAAACCGTGCAACTCAACACGATTGAAAAATGATTTCGATAAATGGACAAGTGGAAATGCCACGGTAGATAAATTTATTCAAGACGCCCAAGTAAATGCAGATATATGGACCGTAATAGAATGGATACCTTACGAAGGATTTCAAGATATTAAACAATTAGCAAAAGGTGGTTATGGTACTATTTATTATGCTATGTGGGTTGAAGGATATATTGATAATTGGGATATCAAAAATCAACGATGGAAAAGATTTGGTCGCTATCAAGTGGCATTAAAAAAGTTGGATGGCATTATAGATATAAACAAAGATTTTTTACATGAGGTAAAGTAATATTTTAAATTAATAATAAATTATTTTGAAATATATAATATATTAATTATAATTTAAAAAATATGTTATTTAGATGTCAATTCTCTTGAGGACAAATAATACCAATATATTATCAACTTCACTTCATGGAATTACAAAAGATCCAGTAACTCACGAATTTATGATGGTTTTACAATATTTTAAAGGTGGAAATCTCAGAGATTTTGGGCTAAGTAAATTAATTACAAAAAATCCCAATCCCCAGAAGAATACCATTTCTGGAGTATTACCCTATATAGCACCTGAAGTATTAATTGGGGGAGAATATACAAAGGCTGCCGATGTTTATTCATTTGCATTTATTGCTTATGAAATAATTACTCTGCTTCCCCCATATCACGATGCGTCGCATGATAAAGATTTGGCTGTCAGAATATGCAATGGATTTCGACCAAAAATTCCATTTCACATACCGAAATTAATTACGCGAATAATTATGCGATGTTGGGATGCGAGAATGACACGTCGACCCACTTTTGATGAATTAGATAAAGAGTTGGATAAATACTTGGGCGATTATTATGAAAAGAACTATAAAAATAGTAACGAAATTACAATTCAAATTAAAGAAGCTGAAGAATTTTCCAAAAATCAAACAACAGCTGTTACAACAACTACAACTACAGCAAATTATAAAACACATCCGCAAGCAATTTTTACCAGTAGACTTCTCGATTTTTCAAATCTTCCAGGACCTAAAAATGAAGTAAATTTTGAAAAAGAACTCGAAGAATTATCAGAATCTTTTTATCAAATAAATGCTAGTAAGTATCGATTATATTTTAATTACATTCATTTTCATTTCTTAATTAATTATTTAAATTTAATTTAATTTATTTTTATTTTTTATTTTTTTAATTAGGTGATGGTGATGATGATTTGGATATGTCTAATTTATAAATTTTATTTAATGTTATATATTTTTTATTGAATTTTACATATTAAATTATAAAGCAGTATTTGTTAATTTTTTGATATTATAAAATCTTAACACGTATAAAATTATTGTAATTGGTTTTTTATTAAATAAATATCACAATTTTTCATATATTACAAATAATGAGTGCGTTTAATAAATTTATAGAAAATTTTAAGTTCTTGTTGATTAAATATACATGGTTTCGACGTTTTCTTAAATAGGAAAAAGCATCATTCTTTTCCAAAAAGGGAAAGATCATTAGCTTAGCCGATTTAGCCGGCTTAGTCGGCCGATTTTTTGAAAATCGGTTAAGCCGATACTATATATAGGGTAATCTTTTGATTTTTTTAGCCGATTTTTTATATTAAAAAAATGTCAAAGTAGCATGAGGAATTTTTATTAATTAGCAATGCAGAAGATGTGAGCGAGATATTTTTATTTTTATTTTTTATTAATTAAATAAAAATAACGCTGTAAAAGATGAAGCAGACAAAAATTTTTTTGATCGAATATTTTTTCTTTTTTTATCGAGTTTATTATTGATGAAACGTAGACAACCCAAGAAAAATCTAGGCCAATTATGTCTTATAATGGTCCCACTGGAACTTTTTTTCGAGAGGTAATTATCTTATAAATAATTAAATAATTAAATAATTAAATAATTTAATAATTAATTCGTGATCCGTGATAGAAGTAAACTGATAAAGTCGAAAAGTGAAATCTGCATTTGCCTTATAGTGAAGTTATGATCTATCATGAAAAGGACATTTTTTATTTTTATAAATTTGAAATTAGGTTTCATAAGTACTAATTTGTAATTACAGATTGATGCTTCAATGCTTATAACTTTGTATAATTATTCAATAAATTTATTTAATCAGGGTTTATTTATAATGGTTTCCCCGGATTTTACTAATTAATTTGTTTACTTCTATCACGAATCACGAATTAAACATTAAATAATTAAATAATTTAATAATTAAATATTAAATAATTAAATAATTAAATAATTTAGTAATTAAATATTAAATAATCAAATAATCAAATAATTAAATAATTAAATATAATTAAATATTAAATAATTAAATATTAAATAATTAAATAATTTAATAATCAAATATTAAATAATTAAATAATTAAATAATTAAATAATTTAATAATTAAATATTAAATAATTAAATAATTAAATATAATTAATTAAATAATTTTTATTATTAGGACAATAAGAAAAAGACCAGAAAAATGATTTAAATCAACAAAATAATTTGTCTTCTAATCTTAATAACTTACACAATGAGAATAATAATAATCCAGAATTAAATAAAAGTAATAATTTTAATGATAAAAATTTAGTATTAGATATAGATAATAATACTTTAGCATTAGGTGGGAGGGATAATAATAATAATGATAATAATACTTTAACATTAGATATAAAAAATAGTAAAGATAGTGATCTTAATAATAATAAGTTAGCATTAGATATCGAAAATAATAATAATAATATTGATAATAATTTAGCATTTCATAGGAGCATGAAGATAATAATATTGATAATACTTTAGCATTAGATGGGAGGGATGAAAATGATAATAATATTGGTGATGAAGATGATAATATTAATACTTTAGCATTAGATAGAAGGGGTGATGATAATATTAATAATACTTACATAGATACTGAATTACAAATTTATTTTTCTATCCCTCAAATTCCAAAATATGATATTGGAGATCCCTTTATGAAAAATACAATCCTTTAATTTGGTGGAATTAAAATCAAAAAACATTACCTCTTCTTGCTGAACAAACACATATTTTTTTGGGCATGCCAGCAACTTCAGTACCATCTGAAAGACTTTTTTTCTGATGCAGGAAATATTTTAACTGATAAACGTAATAGATTAAATGCTAATATAGTTCATGATTTATTATTCCTAAAAGAAAATTCAAATATTATAAATGTATAAAAAATTTTATTACATAATAATAATAATAAAAGTTTGATTTATTGATGTGCTAATTAAACACATGACTCTCACATGATTTTCACAAGACGTACTCATAAATTTTATTTCTATATTAAGAAATTTTGGCTTTAGCCGACTAAGCCAGCTAAGTCGATTTTAAAATATAGGCTTAGCCGGGCCAATTTTTTAGAACACTAGTAATAAGTTATAATAAAATTTTACAATTACGATTTTCTAATCAAAAATTGGACACTTTTATTGTTGCGTATGATGACTGACATTAACATGAAATACTGTACTAAATATATATATGTATAATAAAATGTATTTAAGGATTCAAATTTTTCTCGAATGTAAATGAAAACGTTTGTAAGCATTTCCGACAAATTTTTCCTAAAAATACATTATTTTTGGTTCATCACCATTCATCCTTTTTTATATATATAACCAGCCAAATAGTGATTTTATTATTATTATTGTTGTTGTCATTATTAAAATTATCATTATTGTTGTCATTATTATTCTTCTTATATCTTTGATACAATATGCCATCGTATACTTATCAAATTTGGGCCTTTGATATCAAATTAATATTTGTACAAAAATCTATCTTTGATACCATCTTAATTTAATCTTTTCAATTACTCGTGCTGAAAATATATACCATATTATAAAACAGAAATTTGATGAGATTGCAAATTTCAATTATTATTAAAATTCCCATACCTAAAAAATATATTATTTAATATATCTTTCCATGAGTAATCATACTAAATATTAAGTTAAGACTTTAACGAAAATATTCTCCTTTACTTGTATTTTGATATTATTCTTTCTCAAAATGTTAGAAAAGTATAAAAATAAAACTAAATGCCAGATTGGGTCAAGTATTTAACACTTCTTTCTCATGATTTTCATTATTCCACAATGAAAATTTTAAAAAGTTGGTTGCCTTCAAATTGTATAATTTTTCTATATTGTGTCAGTATTAAATGTCAAAATAAATAATAAGAAATCATATCATAAATAAATTTATAATTGTTATTTATCCATCAAATCGACATGTCAACAGAGATGACTTGATACTTGTAATTTTTCAATTCAATTTTAATTCTTTATATAATTAGTAAATTATTAATTTTAATTTACAACATAATCTTACGTATGTATTAATCTAAATAAACAATAAAATGATTTTAGTTTATCACAACTCCCTCATATTTTTATTATTATTGTTATTATCATTTTTTCATTATATATTTTCTTCTAAAGATTTTAGATTTAAAAATAAATTGTCAACTCGACAATTTCAACTTTAAAACTATAAAGATATAAAATAATTTTTTTTCAAAATTTAATTACCACAAAGTCTTAAGATGAATTAGTTGATGATTAGTTAATCCTATGGTGATGACTATAGGGACAAAGGCCAGGGAACACGTTACAAATTGTTAATAAATGGCATAAACGATACTGGAGTTGACGCATATATAGATTGTAAAGTTAAATTAAATTTAAGCAAAGTAAACATGTAAAGGAGGTAATAGGTTTCATAATTCTTATATTTTATCTTAACATTGACATATGTGGAGTGTAGTCCCTTCAGAATGATTTATCATTTGTTGCAGTTGGCCAAGCAGTAAGTTAGATTAGTTTTCTAGTTCAGCTTTAGTCAGTTCTTATTCTTAAATGTTTGAAATATTTATATGAATATAGCTTTTTGAAAGCAATAATATTATTAAATGAATAAAAGAATAATTTAGAGGTATGGTCCGGTGCAAAAAGATTTGCTCCTCAAAAAAATATTAATAAAAAAATTTTTTATTAAGTAAATTTCTTTTTTTATTATTTAAATGATATCAATACATGTTCGGAAGTATGATATAAATTTTAAATGAAAATTATGCATCATCATCGAAATCATCATAGTTATCAATTTCTTCATTGATTAATTATATATTTTCATCGGAATCAAAATATTCCTTGGCATTTTTAAGTACTTTTCTCCAAAATCCAACTATAACTTGTGAATTAATTTTATTTTTAAATGCATTTAAAAGTGTATTTCGAATAGATAAAAGGTTTGTATGTGGACCCGAACATGCAACTTCACCCTTAACAACTGCCCAAATACCTTCAATTGGCAATGATAGGAAGGAGTAAAAAAAAACTTGATGGTCATATCATTTTGCTATTTTGACACAAGAAATAGCACCTTTTCTTTGTTTATTTGAACTAATTTAAAAAGTTCTAGTCTTCATAGCTCACTAGAAAAAGTGTAAAAGTTCTGCAATATTTTCATCAGGTTGAAATTTAGGTCTCTTAAGAATTTTTTGTGGTGTAAATGTACTCCTGTTCCAGTCTGATACAACACTCCAACTGTTCTCTCAGCAACACTCAATACTTCAGCAACTCGCTTGCGTAATGTAAGTGTTTGATGATCATTTTCTATGGAATTAGCCCCGGAAAAGTAGTTGTAAATATTAATTATCATTAGTTTTTCATTCTCCGTAAGTGGTGCACCACTTCGTTTTAAAGGAGAAGGAAGCATAGTTAAGCAAAAAAATTTTGGCAACGAATATCCTTAGTTATGTTGTACAAATCGTGTGAATTTCAAATTTTTTACTTAATGTAAATCGTATCTTTTTCCGGCGAGGAGCAAATCTTTTTGCACCGGACCATAACAAAGAAAATTATGCCCAAACAAAAAGGCTTTAAAAATGAAAAGAATTAATCAATAATTATGAAAGTTGTTTTGATCAGAAATAAAAAAAAGACTGAAGATTTCAAGAAAAAATTATGTTTATTAAATAAAGAATATAAAGAATTCAGAGGTTGGGTTTTGATACTGAAATGCATATTCATAAACATCATAATGAAAAGAAATTAATTAACTGGAAATTAAGGGGTGCATTTAATAGAGTGTTAAAACTTTTAAATTATTCTAAATGATCAATATTGAAATCCTTAAAAAGAAATACGAATTACTATTTATTTTCTTTTATGGAAAAATGAATGCTGGTGCTGGTGTGGTGTTTTGTTGGCTCAGAATTAAAATAAATTAAACAAATTAAAAATAAGCTTAGTTGACTTAGTCTAAAAAATTTATTAAATACAACTTGCAAAAAATCGTGTGATTTTGACAAAATGCACTCATTATTTTAATATATAAAAAATTGCAATATTTTATTTGATAAAAAAATCTTAATTACATACCTAGTGTTAAGATTTTATAATATTAAAAAATTAATAAATGCTTTATAATTTAGTATGTAAAATAAAAATAAAAATATGATAAATTATCATCAATCACAGCGTCATCATCATCTTCCAATAAAAAAAAATAAATATAAGTAAATATAAAAAATGAATGTAATATAAAATATAATTGATACTTACTAGCATTTATTTGATAATTCTTCAAGTTTTTTTTCAAAATTTTCATCATTTTTGGGTTTTGGAAGATTTGAAAAATCGAGAAGTCTACTGGTATAAATTGCTTGCAGATGTGTTTTATAATTCACCGAAGTTATCGTATCGGTTGTTTGATTTTTGGAAAATTCTTCAGCTTCTTTAATTTGAATTGTAATTTCATTATTATTATTTTTATTATTTTTACAATAATCATTATAGTATTTCCATAACTCTTTTTCTAATTCTTTAAAAGTGGGTCGATGTGTAATTCTCGCATCCCAACATCGCATAATTATTTGTGTAATTAATTTAGGTGTGTGAAATGGAATTTTTGGTCGAAATCCATTACATATTTTAAATGCCAAATCTTTATCGTGTGGTACATCGTGATATGGGAGAATTCCAGTAATTATTTCATAAGCAACAAATGCAAATGAATAAACATCAGCGGCCTTAGTATATTCTTCCCCACCTAATACTTCAGGAGCTATATAGGGTAATACTCCTGAAATGGTATTCCTTCGGGAACTTTTTATGTTTTCTGTAATTAATTTACTCAACCCAAAATCTGATATATATATATTATTGCTTTCCAAACTACTTTTAAAAATATTTCCGGGATGAAAATCACGATGAACTTTATCTAATTTATGAAATTCTGAAAGTTCATTTGCTATATTGTATAAATGCTCTAATTTATTATTCCAATGGATATTACCAAAATTAGTATTTAAATAATTTCTAAGACTTCCACCCGAATAATATCGTAAAATCATCATATATTCGTGAGTTTCTGGATCTTTTGTAATTCCATAAAATCTATTTAATGACATTTCATCATTTGTATTCAAGTGAATTGCCATCTAAATGATACATTTTTTAAATTATAATTAATATATTATATATTTCAAATAAATTATTTTCATTAATTATATTAATTTAAAATATTACTTAACCTCATTTAAAAAATCTTCACTTATATCTACAATACCATCAAACTTTTTTAATACCACTTCAAATTGACCAAATCTTTCCCATCGTTGATCTTCAATATGCCAATCATAAATACGTCCATCAATCCACTTAGCATAATAAATAGTACCATAACCACCTTTTCCTATTTGTTTAATATCTTGGAATCTACCGTATGGCATCCATTCTATTACTTTTCTATAATCATCAGCATTTAGTTGAGCATCTTGAATAAATTTATCTATCGTTTCATTTCCACTTGTCCATTTATCAAAATCATTTTTGAAATGCATTGAGTTGCACGGTTTACACCAGTAATCATTATATTCTTGATTGCATTCTGGGCAAAAATAAGACATTTTCTGTTCGTTTATAGATGTAAGGTCATATCCGCTAATTTTCGGAATGGAAATTTGTACCCTAATTTTAGGGTGCTATCAATTTGAACACATGATCTGCGATCTGTCAAATTGTGATTGGCTAAATTATTGACTAATTATTAAACTATTAAAAATATAAAAACTTAAAACGAAATAACTGTTAATAATCCGAAATAATTAAATGTATACAAAACACGAAACGCGATTATGTTTTTAAATAAATATATAATTATTTTGGTTTCAAAAAAAAAATTTTTTCAAAAATACTTTTATCTTTTTATCTTCATGGCTTCAGATAGTGAATACAATAGTGACCAAGAAAATGTTACCAATAAACTTTGTATCAAAGAAGAGTCAACTTATCCCTTAAGCAATAAAATTTTGTATAAAGAATGTGTAAATAATGTTACTAGACGTAGTTTTAATTATATTATTATAAAAGAAGGAGTTTATCCAAATCAACTTGAACTTTCAACACCAAGGAAAACCAACAAACGTCCAGTAAAACTTTATAAAATTCCACATAATTATATCATCGAGACAACATGGGGACGTAAAACCAAAAAAAGAACAGTTCATTGTGAAATAGATTATAATAATGAGACCCATACTTTTCAATTTCGAATTAAATATGGATCAAATTTTCAAAATATCGTTTCTTCAAATAAATCCACCTCAAATGCAGCATCACTTTATGAGCAAGTAAATATTTATCTGTTATAATTATTATTTGTTATTTTATATAATATACATTAATTAAATTATTTTTCTAGGCTTTAAATCCTGATTCAAAAGCTACTATTTCTGGTCCACTTTTGTTTGGGTTGCAATTAAGTAGTGTACAAAAAGAAAGAGAATCAAAAAGAAGAGGAAATCTAATTAAGCCCGCTCTTAACTGCACTTCATCAACACTTGAAAAGCNTATTATAAAAGAAGGAGTTTATCCAAATCAACTTGAACTTTCAACACCAAGGAAAACCAACAAACGTCCAGTAAAACTTTATAAAATTCCACATAATTATATCATCGAGACAACATGGGGACGTAAAACCAAAAAAAGAACAGTTCATTGTGAAATAGATTATAATAATGAGACCCATACTTTTCAATTTCGAATTAAATATGGATCAAATTTTCAAAATATCGTTTCTTCAAATAAATCCACCTCAAATGCAGCATCACTTTATGAGCAAGTAAATATTTATCTGTTATAATTATTATTTGTTATTTTATATAATATACATTAATTAAATTATTTTTCTAGGCTTTAAATCCTGATTCAAAAGCTACTATTTCTGGTCCACTTTTGTTTGGGTTGCAATTAAGTAGTGTACAAAAAGAAAGAGAATCAAAAAGAAGAGGAAATCTAATTAAGCCCGCTCTTAACTGCACTTCATCAACACTTGAAAAGCATGCTAAGAAAATTGCAACAAATATACAATCAAACTTTAATAATAATATAAACAAAATATATCACTCATCAGATAAGGTAACATTAAAATCAATTGAATTTTCCATTAATCAAATGGAGTATCAAGTAAATTATGGATCTAAAAATCAATTAGAAGAAAATAATCGTATTCAATCAATAGTAAAAGCAGTTGATCATGGAAAAATATCAAGAGATTCATATAGAGATTTGGCAATAGCAGATTATCATTTGACACGTGAATATGCAATTTCTAATAAACGAATTGAGATTACCAATTATATGAATCAAAAAATCAAACTTTCATTAGTGGATATGAAAGAAAAAGACATTTTAGAAAATATAGAATTTGAAGAATCAAATATCACAGATCCTGAAATAGTACAAGAAGTTTTAGATACAATGGGATTAGGTGTTTGTCGAAGTGTAAAAGATATTTTATATTATATCATACCACATTTGCAAAAGGAGTCAATTTTAGATTCATCAAATCCAATTATACATTTGCGAATTTCAGGTGATGGAAGAAATGTTGGACGAAAAATCAAGCACGTAATGATTACATTTATGATTTTAAATCATGAAAGTCATCACCATAATTCAGATTATCATTACACAATTGCTTTATACCCAGGTACAGAAAAATATGACACACTTAAATTTATATTAAATCNTCAATTAGAAGAAAATAATCGTATTCAATCAATAGTAAAAGCAGTTGATCATGGAAAAATATCAAGAGATTCATATAGAGATTTGGCAATAGCAGATTATCATTTGACACGTGAATATGCAATTTCTAATAAACGAATTGAGATTACCAATTATATGAATCAAAAAATCAAACTTTCATTAGTGGATATGAAAGAAAAAGACATTTTAGAAAATATAGAATTTGAAGAATCAAATATCACAGATCCTGAAATAGTACAAGAAGTTTTAGATACAATGGGATTAGGTGTTTGTCGAAGTGTAAAAGATATTTTATATTATATCATACCACATTTGCAAAAGGAGTCAATTTTAGATTCATCAAATCCAATTATACATTTGCGAATTTCAGGTGATGGAAGAAATGTTGGACGAAAAATCAAGCACGTAATGATTACATTTATGATTTTAAATCATGAAAGTCATCACCATAATTCAGATTATCATTACACAATTGCTTTATACCCAGGTACAGAAAAATATGACACACTTAAATTTATATTAAATCTATTTATTGAAGAATTACATTCATTAAAAAAAGATGGATTAGAAATAACTGGGATTTTGTGGAAATTTGAATTATACTTTAGTTCCGATTGGAAATTTTTAGCTATTTGTTTGGAATTAAATGGTCCTACTTCAAAATATTTTTGTCCATGGTGCTTGTGTTCGAAAAATCAAATTGGAGATTTAAGCAAAGATTGGTGTATAGAAAAAAATATGGATGAAATTTTTAAAAATTATAATAATATTAATGGACATATTTCTCCACCACTTTTTTGTATGATCCCAATAGATAATATAGTATTTGATGAATTACATGTTCTTTTACGAATCACAGATAGGTTGTGGAAATTAGTATTATCTGAAATCAAAGAACTTGGTTTATTTAATAACATAACTAGAAAAATAATTTTAGATGAAATGAAACGTTTAAAAATATCTTTTCAATTTTGGGAAAACAAGGATTCTCATAATTGGGAATATACTTCTCTTGTAGGTGATGACAAAAAAAAAGTATTAGAGTATTTTAATTTAGGGCTATTATTTAAACCTTCACGTGCATCTTTAATTAGAAAATTATGGGATGGGTTTTTTTCATTATATTGTGCATTAAAAAACAAAAGGACAGATCCAGTAGAATTTAAAAAACAAACCAAAGAGTGGCTAAATTTATTTCTTACTCCATCATGTGGAAATCCAAGTAATCCTAAAAATTTTACAAAAGGTCTGTATTTACCAAACCAAATAACTCCTTATATACATGTATTAGTATTTCATGGGTGGGAATTTTTAGCAAAACATTGACAATGGGGTATTAAAGCATTTTCATGTTCAGCCGTTGAAAAAAAGAACCATCATCAGGTTTCAACATTTTTTCGTAAAACATTTAAAAATAGCGGAAATTTATTGAGGAAAAAGTCTGCTATTCAAGAAATAATGGAATATGAAAATCGTACCATTTATTTTAATTATAATTCATTACCCGAATCTAATAAAATTAAAAAACTTCGTGTTAAAGGTAATTATATTGTTAATTATTATTTGATATTATATATTATTAATATTTACTTTTGTTTTTATTATTTTGTAATTTAATTTGAATTTAAATATATTTTAAATAATTTTTTTAGTTTGTTAATAAATAAAATAAAATATAATTAATATAATAAATTTTAAATTTATTATTGATAAAATGTAAATAATTTTATTACATAAATTGATTACAAATCTATTAAAATAAATCTAAAAATTTTGTGATTGCGAAATATAAAAATTAATATACAAATATCCCGCCTTATTTATATTTCCATTTATTTCTTTAAATATTTTTTTCTTCCATTCAATTAAAATTTCCCCTCGCAAAAATCGTGGACGTCTCTTTATTATTTTTTTTTTAATTGATAATTGTAACAAATTTTCAAGAGGATTTATTTCTTCTACTGATTGATCTTGTGAACTATTATTCCATGAAATCGGATCTAAACACACTATATAAGTTACTTGATTTTGCGAATATACTTTTTTCCCCCATTGTTCTGAATTAAAAATTTCACTTAAAATTTCATATGAATTAGAACCTCGAAAAAAACATTTATAAAATTCCTTTACTTTAAAATAATAATGAATGTGCCCGCCAAAAACAGAAAAAAAAATACTCTCTGTACACGGTATAGTTACTAGTTTTTTCCCCATAGTTTTAAAGCTCAAAGATNAGTCTGCTATTCAAGAAATAATGGAATATGAAAATCGTACCATTTATTTTAATTATAATTCATTACCCGAATCTAATAAAATTAAAAAACTTCGTGTTAAAGGTAATTATATTGTTAATTATTATTTGATATTATATATTATTAATATTTACTTTTGTTTTTATTATTTTGTAATTTAATTTGAATTTAAATATATTTTAAATAATTTTTTTAGTTTGTTAATAAATAAAATAAAATATAATTAATATAATAAATTTTAAATTTATTATTGATAAAATGTAAATAATTTTATTACATAAATTGATTACAAATCTATTAAAATAAATCTAAAAATTTTGTGATTGCGAAATATAAAAATTAATATACAAATATCCCGCCTTATTTATATTTCCATTTATTTCTTTAAATATTTTTTTCTTCCATTCAATTAAAATTTCCCCTCGCAAAAATCGTGGACGTCTCTTTATTATTTTTTTTTTAATTGATAATTGTAACAAATTTTCAAGAGGATTTATTTCTTCTACTGATTGATCTTGTGAACTATTATTCCATGAAATCGGATCTAAACACACTATATAAGTTACTTGATTTTGCGAATATACTTTTTTCCCCCATTGTTCTGAATTAAAAATTTCACTTAAAATTTCATATGAATTAGAACCTCGAAAAAAACATTTATAAAATTCCTTTACTTTAAAATAATAATGAATGTGCCCGCCAAAAACAGAAAAAAAAATACTCTCTGTACACGGTATAGTTACTAGTTTTTTCCCCATAGTTTTAAAGCTCAAAGATAGTTTTTTATGTATTTCTGATACTATAATTTGTTTGAATTCATCTATAGTATTTATTGGAATTTCATCAAGTTCTTCTTGGTGTTGGTTATATTTTTGAACATTATTTTGGTGTCGTGCCAAACCTTTTGAGTTTTTGAATTCTTTGCCACAAGTAAGGCAACGAGAAAAAGAAGAGGACGATGATGGCATAGAATAGACAATTTATGAGATTCGTGTTTTTAGAAGTACTTAAAAGAAAGACTTAATATTAGTAAAAAGTCAACATTACATTCAACAATGCCAATTGCTCACCTAAATAATTCTCATGGGTTTTGAGTCTGACTCATGGGTTTTTACTTATAGGCGACTATATTTTGTTTGTTTTGTTTTGTTTTAGTTTTATTTTTGAGGTTGATTTTACTAATCATCTGAATTAATTAACGAATCACAATTAGCTGATCACGTAGTACAATTTAATTTTTGGGGTGATATCTAAATTTAAGGGTATCTTTTAAGATCAAAATCCGCAAATTAGCTGATATGTAGAAATTTTTTTTTTCGCTTAAAAAAAAAAATAGTAAATAAATTTGTATCAGAATAGATATTGATATGAATGAGTATCAATGTATTTTTATATTTATCTCGAAAAACCGGAATAAGATTTTTTTAATGCATGATATTCCTTAATTATATTTATCAATAGGAGACATGACTGAAATTTTGTAATACTAATTGATGAATATATATTATTACGCTGTACTACGATAAATCGGCTCGAATTAAATAAATTAAGAGCTTAGCCTATAAAATTTATTAGGCGCGATTTGCAAAAACTTTAACAAAATACATTTATTATTTATTGTAATATATATATATATATATATAATTGAGATATTTTATTTCAATAAAAAAATTCTAATTACTCTATGCTTAGTGCTTTATACTCTTTTAAGAATTTAGAACTATCCTCTTGTGTGTAATTTAATAAGTAAAATGCTTATACAATTTTATAAATTAGATATATCCAAATTATCATCATCATTACCTAATTTTTTTTTTAAAAAAAAAATCAATATAAATAAATAATTATGAAATCAAAATATAATCAATACTCACCAGCATTTATTTGATAAAAGGATTCTGTTAATTCTTCAAGTTTTTTTTCAAAATTTTCATCATTTTTGGGTTTTGGAAGATTTGAAAAATCGAGAAGTCTACTGGTAAAAATTGCTTGCGGATGTGTTTTATAATTCATCGAAGTTATCGTATCGGTTGTTTGATTTTTGGAAAATTCTTCAGCTTCTTTAATTTGAATTGTAATTTCATTATTATTATTTTTATCATTTTCACGATAATATACAAAGTATTTATACAACTCTTCATATAATTCATCAAAAGTGGGTCGATATGTAATTCTCGCATCCCAACATCGCATAATTATTTGTGTAACTAATTTAGGTATGTGAAATGGAATTTTTGGTCGAAATCCATTACATATTTTAAATGCCAAATCTTTATCATGCGATATATTGTGATATGGAGGAAGTCCAGTAATTATTTCATAAGCAACAAATGCAAATGAATAAACATCAGCAGCCTTAGTATATTCTTCCCCACCTAATACTTCAGGAGCTATATAGGGTAATACTCCTGAAATGGTTTTGGTATTCTTTTGGGAATTTTTTATGTTTTTTGTAATTAATTTACTCAATCCAAAATCCGATATATATATCATCTTAGATTCCAAACTATCTTTTAAAATATTTCCGGGATGAAAATCACGATGAACTATATTTAATTTATGAATTTCTGAAAATTTATAAGCTATTTCATACAAATTGTGTAATTTATCATTCCAAATAATACTATTAAAATTATTATTTAAGTAATTTCTAAGACTTCCACCTTCATAATATTGTAAAACCATCATATATTCGTTAGTTTCGAGATCTTTTGTAATTCCATAAAATATAGTTGAAGTCGTTCCAACATTTGTTCTTAAGAGAATTGCCATCTAAATAACATATTTTTTTTAAATTATAATTGACATAATATATATTTTCAAATAAATTTTCGTATTGATTTAAAATATTACTTTACCTCATTTAGGAAATTTTCATTTACATCTACAATACAATCAAACTTTTTTAATACCACTTCATAACGACCCCTTCTTTTCCATTGTTGATTTTCGATAATCCAATTATAAATATATCCATCAATCCACTTAGCATAATAAATAGTACCATAACCACCTTTTGATATTTGTTTAATATCTTGAAATCTATTATAAGGTATCCATTCTATTACTTTAAAATATTCATCAGCATTTAGTTGAGCATCTTGAATAAATTTATCTAATGTGGCATTTCCACTCGTCCATTTATCAAAATCATTTTTCAAATGTGTTGAGTTACAAGGTTTACACCATCCATATGGACTACATTCTTGATTACATTCTAGGCATATATTAGACATTTTCTATCCGTTTCACTTATAGTACGTAAGGTTAAAGTCTATTTTTTTTTTTTTAATTTGTATCGGAATTTATAAATTGCTTAGATGTGAATGAGTTAAAAAATATGAATTTTTCGGTACACAAAATCCATTCTATTAAACAGATGATGATTTTCATCGGACTTCGGAGTTGTCACGCTTTAGGAATTTCCGGTTAGGCAGGTGCAGGTGTAACATCAAAAATGTATTATATAATATTTCAATAACTGGTTACATTGCTATTGCTATATATAATTTTTTAATTGCAAATAAATTAAATAAAGTAAAATATCATTTAGTAAAATTAATTAATTAATGGTTCATTTATTGATTAATTACAACAATGCCTTCATTTAAAATTAAGCACAATGTTTCTAAAGCTATTCCGAATGATTTAAGTTTTCGAAAATTATTTGCCGTCAATACCTGATTGTTGATTATATTTATCAAAAGGTAAATTGACGATTTAAATTATTTATTATGTGATTTTATTATTATTATTTTTATTCAATTTTTAAATTTTTTTTTTTTGACAGCTAAATTATTTAGCTAGACTATTATCAAAGACCTACGCTAGAGCATTTCATACAAATGTGAACTCATAGAAAATGTTATGCGAGTGGATCGACTGGATTTTAGTATGAAATGAATCAAAAGAATCAAAATTCGAGCAAGATATAATCCTAAAAGTGATGGAACTTTCCCTCATTGAACTGATCTGTGGTTAAGAAGAATTTATTTCAGTAGGAACATTCGAGATAATTCACTAGAACAAGGGCTTTAAATCACAATCACACTTCCCAAGATTTATCAAATTCTTATTATTATGTCTCGTGGATTTCATACAAATGGGAGATTAACGAATTTAAAACCAAAAAAATGGAAGCAATCTTCTTGGTTAGTTTTATAACATCAATCATATTAATCTTATTAAAAATATTTACGTTTAATCAAATTAATCACTCTTTCTCAAATTTATTAAATAGAATGCTGTCTCAAAGGTTGCTTCCATGAAGAGGCGACAAATATTAATAATTTAATTGACCCAATATATAAATTGGGCATACGCGATAGGGAGTTTTGAAAAGACTCGACAGGTCTACAAAGACTATACATAAATTTTATTAAATCAATTCATTTCATAATTAACAATTTTTTTATTTACTTACATATTTTTATTCTTTTCTCTTGTTCATTCTTTATATAATATAGCCTCCTGTCAAAAAGATTCCCTCCTTGGCCTTTTACCCAGATTGCATCATAATCGAGAAAACGGATACCAAATTCGAAAGATATAATTTTCAAATGGTATGGTTTAAATTTCAATTTAGATATATAGATATAGACATAGATATTATATTGATTATTTATACCAATTAATTATTTAATACATATTTTAATAGAAAGATTCATATAATATATATATTTCCAGAATCGAAGATTAAAATCGATCGGCCGTTTTGTACGAACGGGCCTTGAAAGTGATATCAGATTTAAAAGAAAGTATCGTGAATTAACATTATCACCATCATAACTAGGTATGTATGATTGGATTTGAGACAAAAAAATAATAATCATCAATTTGTCGAAATTTACAATCAAATCTAATGATTAGTGGATAAAACACCCTTTTTTTAATAAATTATGCAAAAGGTAATTTAATTTGATTTTGGAGATAGTATTTATGTATGATTGTTCCTTAATTATATTTATGAATCGGCGTTGTTATTCTACATGACCGAAATTTAGTAACTTTAGCTAAACAGGTCAGGCATAACATCGAAATTAAAATATTACGTTAAAATCAAGTGCATTTGTTGCAAGCTTTGATTAAAAATACATGACAAAATACTTTTTCTTCCCCTGTTCAGCTTACATTAAAAAATAAAGGTTCAACAGTTCTTGATGTAGTATACGTTAAAGATTATATACTGCTTATAATTGTTTACATATTCGTAAGAATAATTATTTTTTATTAAAAAAAATATTCATTTATTTATTTTTCATTAATTATTCATCTTTGTTTTTCATTTTCATTCAAGTAAAGTACCCATCCGATCGATTAGTCCAGTAGTAACAAAGATATTTTTGATACTGGTAAATTATTATTATATTATTATTTAGGAAACATAAAAGTACAATATCTTTTAATTTTGTTTGTACTATTGCGTTGCCTTATTTTTAATCTTAAAAATTATTTGAAAAATATCAAATGAAAATTCATACTAAAACTTTTTATTTTTACTTTATTTTAATGCAGTTCTTTAACGTTATGATTATTGTTTTTAGGGCAGAAAAATGTAAGAAAAAGACTATTATTGAGCAATCAATTCATGTTTACGCATGAAAAAAAATAAAGCTACTTTAAAAATAAATAGTTAGTCAGTATGATGTAATTAATTGATTTGGTAAGCAACAACATAACTATAAAAATTTCAAATTACAAATTCAATGATGAAAACCACTGAAGTAAAAATATAAAAAAAAAATTTAGAAAAAGAAATTAAATTATAAACCCAAAAAGTTAAATAAAAATATAAAATAAATTCTTTATAAATAAAACATCTAAACAGATGCAAAATTCAATAAATAAAATAAATCCCAATTAAGTTTCAATATAACGATATAACTATATAATTAAAAGAAGAAAGTGAATATAAAAATAATTCAAAACTCCATATCCTATATAATATAATCAAATTAATACAAGATTTAAAAGTTTACACACAACATATTTTTAATCTCATTATGATATGGTAAAGTACAACAAAAGAGAAGCTGAACTAATAACCTATAAAACAAAATAAAAAGATGAAATAAAAATCTTTTTACCATTCTAAATGTCTTTCCTTTTAATTATAAATTAAAAAATAAAATTAAATTATATTATTGTCTAAAGAAAAAATCTCAAGTTTAGATTCAACCAAATTAATTTATTTCGAAAATTATTTAATTGTTTTTTTGAAACATAACAAATTATTCATTATCTTTTATTATTTCTTTAGAATTCAAATTCTATAAGTTGAATTTAATTTACATAGATACATTAAAAAGTAGATAGTGCAGTATCATATAAAATGTCCTTCGCTTATGAAGAAAAAACCAAACGATAGTGAATTAAATATTCATTACATGTTAATTTAATTTTACTAGAATAATAATTCAGTTAGCATCTAGAAATACAATAAAAAGTATTAAGAAGGCATTATAGTATCTGATATAAAAAAATCATATTTTTAATAACTTTCTTCAAAGAAATAAAGAATAATATTACATTTTTTTTATATGTTAATCCTTGTAGGAATTAATTACATTGATAATGAAATAACTATATTAAAATTTCCCTATTTCCTGTGTAACTACTAGGACATTATGTTATTATCATTTAAAAAAATCAGATGATTAGCTACAATCCAAAAATCTCATAGTGAGTATTTAGCTATTAGAAAAATTTAATTAAGAAAAACTGTCTATATTTTTAATTTTTTTTTTTATAGATTCTTTCTAAAAAAAACTAAAACCTTTTCAGTAATCGATCAATTTTCAAATCTATAATATAATAAATAGAAATAAGATAAAATAAGATAGAACCATCCTAAATATTATTATCACCAATTTTAGATGAAAATAGAGCAATTGTTCAAAACTAGCAAAACAAACTCATTCTAGTATTTTTAATAATTATTTCTTTGAAAATGTAGAGCATAGACTGTTATTTCTATTTTTATTTTTAGAGAATTATTCCAAATACAATACGTTATTTTTATTATTAGAGAATTATTCCAAATACAATACGTTAGTACGAAAGAAAGATACAGTACAATGATCAATTTATAAGTATTTCTTTATTGCTTTAAGATTAAAAATATACCAATTGTAGTAGAATTTCAAAAAATAATATATTAATAATCGATTTTATTGTAAATTGACTTGACTAACTACTCGCCTTATTTCATCCAAAACAAAGAATCTAAAGTCCAAAAAGTCAAAAAGTCTTTTCTCATTTTTATTCATAATCATTAAAGAAAAAGTAAATTGAGAAGATATGAAAGAACATAAGATATATTTGCTGTGTGGACCATTTCTTATTTCAAATAATTAAATAAATAGATAATTAGAAATCATATTAAATTATAGAGTGATACAACACTTTTAAGATTTAAGATTTAAGATTTAAATCTTCTAAAAGACCATCTCGTAAGTAGCTTTGCTTTAGAAATGAACATACATAATTTCATTATTGATCCTTGGAAGACTGCTGAATAGCTAATATTTTATAATGTCATTATTACAAATTAATTTAATATAGAAATTGTTTCAAAAGATACTTTATAATAACAAAAAATATTTAAAAATGTTCAAATATATAAACCATTATTGTGTATAGTAAACCAAGAATAAAATCTTTAATTATTATTATATGCAAGCAAAGAAAATAGATTTATAACTTAAAATTTAAAAACAAATTCTTAAATGAGTTTTCATACTTATTATTTGAAAAATGAAAAATCAAACCTAATCCCTGCAAAGTGAAAAGAATAAATCATGACATACATAAAAATTAGATTAGATTATTCTGCCTTGAAATCATTTTTACTATTCTATATGCAATACCATTTTCATTTCCAAAATTTTCTTTTACTCATAAAAAATATTTAGTAAAAAAATTAATCATTTTAACATAGCAGATAAATAAAAAAAAATTAGATATTATTTTAATACAAATTAAATTCAATGTATGATTCATTGAAAATATTTCTTCGTTCAGTAAATATAAATATAACTGTACTTGATAATAATTAAGTATAGCTTACTTGACAATAATTAATGTAGAGTTGTTTCTTGATTGATACAGAAATCTTTGTGAAAAATAGTGGCAGGACAGGGACCTATTCAGTCTCCTTGCCATTCAAGGCTATACACTGAGCCACAAAATGAGTGCTGGGCACAGGTGACCCACTTGGTTGTCTGAGAAATAATGAGGACATATTGGGTACCTGATAGATTGTAATATAATTATATATAAAAATACTTATTACCACAATGTTATCATTACTTAAAACTTTGTTCAGATTGATTTTCATTATTATGATGTCATTATTATTGTCATCGCCCGTGCTTTTACTGGTAGTTGATGGAACTTTTTACAATCAAAAAAAAATCAAATCAGTACTGGCTGATGACCTAGTCCAGTTATATCAAGAATTTCCCAAGATGTAAGACCATAAAAAATTAATCATTAAATAATTAGATTAATAAACTAAGAAGTTTTCTCCTATTTACATGCTTATTTACAGTCAACTTGAGTTCGAAAATTTGGGGAAATTAGTAATATTTTCAACCAAAATATTTATTCCATCAGGACACATCCAAAAACTTAAACTAGATGGAATATTATAAACATTATTACTGCTAGATACTAAATCAAGATAGACTGAAGAAATATAAATGTCCCAAACATTTTTTATAGATATTATTATTTAATATTGTTAATAAAAATAGATGAAATAATAAGCAAATTACACTGTGTCATCAATTATCTTTAAGTACGTTATAAAGATATGATATAAATCTTTTGTTAAAAAGCATATCCTTATGATGGACAGACCTGATTCAGTTCAGTTTGTTTGCACAGATTCTAATTGAATAATTTATCTGAGTTTGGATATAGGGAAATCATTTTCACACCTCTAATATGCAGTCATTTTCTCAGTTTTATTAGTCAAAACTAAATAATTATATTGAGTCATTCAATGAATTCAATTTATATCAATTATCATAGTTAAACTTAAAACATCAAATTAATTCATTTATATAAACCCTTTGTCTCCTAAATTGCAAACCAAAATGATAATGCAGACATGCTATTGACTTGCTGATGCTTTTTAATGTCTTGGGTATAGCAAGTCAAATGCAATAAAAAAAAGGTTCTTTAATATAAAATATTTTATTATTAAAATTTACAAGATACTACGTCCTGAGAAAGAAGTGTTTTCAGCAGTAATTTTATCCATATATAATATGTCATGGTATTTATGAACAAGCAATAGTATGAGTAAAAACAAATCTAACCATAATGATGCCAAGAATTAAAATCAATAATAAGATCTAAAAATTCTTGCTCTCCATTGATTGGCGTTTCCATATACAAAATGTGGTCATTATGAAGCCAAAGGGAAGGTGATGACCAAGAAAATAAGAGGACATTTATCCAGATCTTGAATATTTAAAATTTAGTTGAAATTTAAAAATTTTGAGAGCATAGATAATATATTGGTAATATGACAAAATTATTTTGAACAATCCATGAACTTACAAAAAAGGGATACAACCATTTTTTAATTATTCATTATTTGCAAAATACAATAAAGCATATAAAACCTAACATCGGAATTGATCATGAAAACTTTTCAAGATACATTACATACATTACCATTATTGCTTTCAAATTATATTTTGCGTTCAAAATAATAAACAGTAAATAGTTTGTTTAATAACCACCTATTATTTGTAGAAAATATACTTAAAGATTATAACGTTACTCATTTTTAATTATCTTTGGGGTTTTTTTTATCATGCGGCTATGTGTTCAGCCATGCTGGCTTAAGATTTTTGATATTAATTTTACAACCAGTAATTTATTCCTATTTTTTAATAATTTAATTAATTGTATTATTTATTTCTTATAATTATTTGTTTAAATATTTATTAATTAAACATTCATTAATTATTATTATTATATTTAAATTACATAAACCAGTAATTGAAGATAAGGAAATTTCATTCCTTTTTATTCACAGTGCGAAGTGTATAACATATGTCACTAACATTCATTTACCATTTTAGATGACACTTATTTCAATTAGAAAATAATTTATTTGTAATTACTCTATCTAAAATCCAATAAAGTAAAATGATTGCGCATATTAAAAAAAAATATATATATAAACCTAAATTTTCATTTAAATTTAATGATTTCAATTTTTTTAATGACGTTATTACTTTATAAATTGTATTAAATTAATTTTTAATTTAATTCTCAACTAGAAAAACGTTTGATCATATAAAAAAACAAATAAAAGTGTTGTGAAATTCCACGCCAAAAAAAAACTATGCAATCTAAACTCGTTCTCGGTACATAGAACCATTTTTACTCAAACCCAATGAATAAAAACAAAGATCAATAATCTATTTACTTCACTAGTACCTTTCGTCCCACCAAATATACAAATGTGACTTTTTTCAAATTTAAATCTCTCGCCCATATATGATAATCTTAAGAATCATTTGTATAAAAAAACCAATAAAATAAATTTAGAATTATTAGTTATTTCCTTTTCAGGTAAAGAATGATATTTAGGAGAATGAATTGTTATATTATAAGTACTATGGCGTGGCGTTCTTGAAATATGTCTGCTAAAAAATAGATTAAAATACATAAGTTTAGTTCACTAAGCTAAACGCGACTTGTAAAAGTTGTGATATAAAAAATTGAAATATTTATTTAATAAAAAAACTTTAAGTTATACTCTATATTTAGTGTTGAGATTTTATAATTAGTAATTAGGGTATTGCTAAAGCTCATCGGTGGTGATTGTCACCGCTGGGCAAAATTACATAATTCCTTGATCAAACCCCTAACCTTAACATTGCCCACGTAAATTTAATTTTGCCCAATTTTCTTATAATTTAATATATATAACGTTAAAATTTATAAATTAGGAATCATCATCATCGTCATCTAATTAAAAAATAAATATATATAATTAATTAAAGAAATGAAAAATGAATATCTAATGCAAAATCAATTGATACTTCCTAGCATTTATTTGATAAAAAGATTCTGTTAATTCTTTAAGTTCCCTTTCAAAATTTTCTTCATTCTTAGGTTTTGGAAGATTTGAAGTCTACCGGTACGGTATAAATTGCTTGCGGGTGTGTTTTATAATTTGTTGGAGTTGTAGTTGTTGTATCAGTTTTTGAAAAATTCTTCAGCTTCTTTAATTTGAATTGTAATTTCATTATTATTATTTTTATTATTTTTCACGATAATCTATAATGTATTTATCCAACTCTTTATATAATTCTTTAAAAGTGGGTCGATGAGTATTTCTCGCATCTCAACATCGCATAATTATTTGTGTAATTAATTTAGGTGTGAAATGGAATTTTGGGTCGAAATCCATTACATATTTTAAATGCCAAGTCTTTATCATGCGATGTATCGTGATAAGGAGAAGTCCAGTAATTATTCATAAGCAACAAATTAATAAACATCGGCAGCCTTTGTATATTCTTCCCCAATTAATACTTCAGTAGGGTAATACTCCAGAAATGGTTTTATTTAGTGATTTTTTTTTTTCTGTAATTAATTTACTCAATCCAAAATCCGACAGATATAAACTAGAATTATTATTCAACGAATATTTTAAAATATTTCCAGGATGAAAATCATATCTAATTTATGAATTTCTAAAAATTTAAAAGCTAAATCTCTTAAACAGACTAATTTATTATCTCAATGGATATTATTAAAATTATTATTTAAATAATTTCTAAGACTTCCACCATTAAAATATTCAAAAACTATCATATATTCGTGAGTTTCTGGATCTTCTGTAATTCCAAAAAGCGTATTTTACCAATTTTTTTCAAGAGAATTGCCATCTAAATAACATATTTTAACTATAAATATATTATTTATTTCCAAACAAAATTTTCATATTAATTTAAAATATTGCTTTATCTCTGTGCAATAACATCAAACTTTTTTAATACCACTTCTTCTTTTCTATTGTTGATTTTCAATATCCCAATATTGAATATATCCATTAAGTCACTTAGCATAATAAATAGTGCCATAACCACCTTTTACTATTTGTTTAATATATTGAATTCTATCATAAGGTATCCATTGCTTTATTATAATTATTAGCATTTAGTTGAACATCTTGTCTACCATATCGTTTCCACTTGTCCATTTACCAAAATCATTTTTGAAACGTGTTGAGTTGCACGGCTTGCACCACCACAAACTATATTGATCGTATTCTTGATTGCATTCTGGGCATACTTTAGACATTTTCTGTTTGCCGATACAGTGGCGATCATAAGTAATGCAACACGATTTTGATTTAGCAAAATTATTTTTTTTTTTGTACAAATTCGATAATATCTTCTTTTTTTGGAAAGTACTGTTGCATTTCTTATTTTCTTTTCTAACCCAATTCACTCAACTCAGTAAATACGTATTTCTTTTACGCTAAATTGAATACAAAACACACTACCATCTTGTGTATCCTCCCGAGCCTCAATAACATCGATCGGATTGGTACAAGTNGCATAATAAATAGTGCCATAACCACCTTTTACTATTTGTTTAATATATTGAATTCTATCATAAGGTATCCATTGCTTTATTATAATTATTAGCATTTAGTTGAACATCTTGTCTACCATATCGTTTCCACTTGTCCATTTACCAAAATCATTTTTGAAACGTGTTGAGTTGCACGGCTTGCACCACCACAAACTATATTGATCGTATTCTTGATTGCATTCTGGGCATACTTTAGACATTTTCTGTTTGCCGATACAGTGGCGATCATAAGTAATGCAACACGATTTTGATTTAGCAAAATTATTTTTTTTTTTGTACAAATTCGATAATATCTTCTTTTTTTGGAAAGTACTGTTGCATTTCTTATTTTCTTTTCTAACCCAATTCACTCAACTCAGTAAATACGTATTTCTTTTACGCTAAATTGAATACAAAACACACTACCATCTTGTGTATCCTCCCGAGCCTCAATAACATCGATCGGATTGGTACAAGTATCTCTTGCCAAATCTGTTGAATTTTGACCCACAAGTCAGGGATGATGATCTATTTCATGGGATTAAGATCTGGAGATTGGGCAGGCCAATCCAAAACCTTTATCTTATTACTTTGAAGTCATCGTTTTGTTGAATTTGCTGTATGTTTAGGGTCTCCATCCTGTTGAAAAATTATATCTTTGAGCAAACTCTTGAACTTTGATAGTATTTAAGAGATCCTCACGAAGTATTTTTGTTCCATTGATTTACAAAAGCCACCAACACCACGTGACGTAAAGCATCCAAATTTCGCAGTTGAAACAATTTAATGATTCCTCCAATAATATTGTTTCCCATCGGATCCAAAAATTTTAAATTTGATTCATCAGATCATATTACCTTCAAACAATCATTTATCGTCCAATTTTCATATTTTCGCGCAAAATCTAAGTGACATCTTTCGTGTTTTTTACTCAAATAAGATTTTTTTTTCTTTTAACTCTTGATATTAATCCATCATTTCGAAGTATACGTCGAATAGTAGGTGTTGAAATATTAATATTTTCTTGTTCTTGTGAATGGTTTTGGACTTCAATAGCAGATGAACACCTGCGAGAGATAATGAGATTTATGATTTTTTTGTGTTGGCTTATTTGTGATAGGTGGGCGATCTAATTTTGGCAAGTTTTTTCAACACAGTGGTTTTCAAGCCATCTTTTTTTAATACGAGAAACTGTATATGTCGTGTCCTTGATATTCCCTTGTTGTGTATCCTTTTTGTAATGAAAGATTCTTTGTGCCGTAAGGAGTTGCAAATTTACTTTTTATGTGATATTTATGCAACACAATAATCACCATTGGAAGAAAATCTTGTTAAATACAAATACTTTCACCGAAATTACTTTTCACATCATTTTCAATCTTGTAAATCTTATTGTAAATTACTATTCTGGTTTTTCGAACATATTGGTTGCTCAATTCTAGAATTAGAACTTTGCGTATTTTGTGCTGTGTAATGAGATAATAAGATGAAAATATTAAAATAATATTCTGTTTTTCGAACGTAAACTTGGTTGCTCAATTCTAGGATTGGTATTTTGCGTATTTTGTGTAATTATAAAATAATTAATAAGTTTTTTTTGCATACTAAAAACATTTTGAAATTTCAAACGCAATTTACATTTCTTTTTTTTCAAAAAAAAATAAATTTCTACCTTTCGGATCATAAGAAAACAAAAAAAAATGAGTGGAAGATTCCCAGAATGCAATCGAAAATATGATATATGGCGGTGCAAACCATGTACCTCGAAACATTTCCAAAGTGATTTTAATAATTGGACAAGTGGAAATGATAAAATAGATAAATTAATTCAAGATGCTCAACTAAATGCTAATAATTGGTTGGAAGTAATAGAATGGATACCTTATGATTAATAAACAAATAGGTAAAGGTGGATTTGGAACAATACATTATTGATGGATCAATTAGAGAATGGGATATTGAAAATAAACAATGGAAAAGATGTAGCGAAGAAAAAGTAGAAGTGGCATTAAAAAAGTTAAATAATTTTGTGAATTTCAACGATGTTTTAAATGAGGTAAATATTTTAATTAATATTTAAATTTAATTTTCAAATTATTATATAAAGTTTTAACTATAAATTAAAAATGTTTATATTATTAGATGGCAATTCATTTAAAAACACACAATAAAATTGCTTCAATTCGATTTTATGGAATCACACGAGATCCAGAAACATACAAATATATGATGGTTTTAGATTGTGCAACAGATGGAAATCTTCGAGAATATTTAAAAATTAATTTCAATAATATTAATTGGCAAATAAAATTTGGAAAAGAATATATTTGGTGTATTACCATATATTGCTCCAGAGGTATTAAGTGGTGAAGAAGAATATACAAAAGCCGATGTATATTCATTTGGAATTATGACTTACGAATTTGTTACAGGCTTCCTCCATATCTTGATATACCACACGATAAATGAAAATATGCAATGGATTACGACCAAAAATTACATTTCATACTCCAAAATTAATTACAAGATGCTCGGGTTACACATAAACCCACTTTTGAAGAATTAAAGGATGGGTTGTGGAAATATTATAGTGATTATAGAGATTATTTAGACGAGGAGGAAAATAAAGATTCAGAAATTGGAATTCAAATTAAAATAGCCGAAGAATTTTTAGCAAATCAAGAATCAACCAATACAACAACTACAACTCCTCTTAATTACCAAAAACATCCGCAAGCAATTTATACCAGTTTACTTAATTTTTCAAGTCTTCTAAAACCCAAAAATGAAGAAAATTTTGAAAGGGAACTTGAAGAATTAACTAAATCTATAGATTTATGTCCTAGTAAGTATTATTATATTTTTATTTATTTATATANTGGAAAAGAATATATTTGGTGTATTACCATATATTGCTCCAGAGGTATTAAGTGGTGAAGAAGAATATACAAAAGCCGATGTATATTCATTTGGAATTATGACTTACGAATTTGTTACAGGCTTCCTCCATATCTTGATATACCACACGATAAATGAAAATATGCAATGGATTACGACCAAAAATTACATTTCATACTCCAAAATTAATTACAAGATGCTCGGGTTACACATAAACCCACTTTTGAAGAATTAAAGGATGGGTTGTGGAAATATTATAGTGATTATAGAGATTATTTAGACGAGGAGGAAAATAAAGATTCAGAAATTGGAATTCAAATTAAAATAGCCGAAGAATTTTTAGCAAATCAAGAATCAACCAATACAACAACTACAACTCCTCTTAATTACCAAAAACATCCGCAAGCAATTTATACCAGTTTACTTAATTTTTCAAGTCTTCTAAAACCCAAAAATGAAGAAAATTTTGAAAGGGAACTTGAAGAATTAACTAAATCTATAGATTTATGTCCTAGTAAGTATTATTATATTTTTATTTATTTATATATTATTTTATTTTATAGGTAATTCTGATCTATTTATTTATTGATTTTTTTTTGACTTATTTAGCATAATACATATTAGTTTTATAAAATCTTAACACTAGGCATAGAATATGAATTCTTCATCCCATTTGTACAAATTCAATTTGTTTAGTTTATAATTTTGATATAAGGGTTAAAATATCAACGATGTAACATTATTGAACATTATGATGCACACGTTTTTTAATATTAAATAAAATATAAAAATTAATTATTATTATGACGTACAAAAAAAATTTCCAAAATATTAAAGATTAAATATTAAATTTTTATTTATATATTTAGTCTTTAAATATCTGACGTTTTTTTTTTCAAGAGAAAATTTATTCCTCGTCCGGATCGGACCACTAGTCCAATTTATAACGTTATATATTTTTTATTTGTATTTTACTTTTTAAATTACAAAGCGCTATTTATTAATATTTTTTTTTTATATTATAAAATCTTAACATTAAGTATAGAGTATGAAATTATTATATGAATTCAAATAACTTAGTTTGTAATTAAAATTTTTTAATTAAATAAATACAATTTTTTTTTACTTATTAAAAATCGTGCGTTTTAATAAATTTTATAGAAAAATTTTATTTAGTTTTAATTTATTTAATTATTTAATAGTCAACGTTCTTTTCTTAAATAGGAAAAAACTTCATTATTTCCAAAAAGGGAATAAAGAATAAATATTATAATTATTCCGTTATTTATTTATTTATACAGTAATTGATCAATCACTCGGAGTAACGAAAAGTAAGATCAGATCATCGATCATTGTTTTTATCCACAAACACACAAATGTTACAGGAGTATATTTTTGAAATTTTACTTTTTACTAACATTGATAATATTCTTTTTACAAAGAAAAATTTCTGCGCTAGATACATATGGTAATAATATTAAGGTACTATAAAGGTTCTGGGAACTATTAATATTGGGAAATTATTTAATTCGATTATAAGTCTCGGGTAATAAGCAATAGAAGGTAAATTGGAAATTTTCTATATTAGATGTAAGTGATAAAAGGCAGAGAAAAATAATTCGTTCACGACTCCGTCCTACGTTTCGCGAGAGAGACGAAATTATTGGTTCAATTAAAATAGGGTTTATAGAATAGTATTAATCAATGATATCTAATTTTACTGGAACAATAATATCAACTACAACATATTACTAAGTATGATATTACTAGTAATATTATGTTAATTAAAAATAATGATAAAAACAACTATTGGGTAATGATCACAACAAAGTTTGAATAAATAGATGTATTTATTTGCATTATAGAATATTCTAATAATTTAATTAATTTGAATTGGTTAGTTGGTTGCAGATCATCGATCTATTTTTTGCTTGGAATTAAAATTTGGTTTCTTTTATACAGAGTAAATTCTCAAATGCATTTTACAATATCAGAGTATCATAACATCATAAAGATTCTCGGGGTTATTGATATTAGGAAATTATTTGTAATAATACTAAAGATAAGTTATGAAAAAAAAATTTCGAAACAAAATTTATTAATCAATTCAATTAAAATGGAAATTAAAATGGAAATGGATAATCAATAGACTCAATTATGATGATAGTAATCACCAACCAGTACAATAATGACGAAAATATTATTACCAAAACGAAAATGTGGGCGAATCAGTTCTGTTTTTATAATACAAAGTATAGTGTTACCTTTTTACCTATCCTAAAAAATAATACAAGAAATTGGCGTTTCGGAGAAAATTCTCAAGGTTGCTAAATTCGGACACGTAGAGTAACAATGGATATAATTAAGGAAATCCTATATCTGAAGTTCAAGGAAATCTCCTTTTAAATCAGTACAAAAAAATTTGTAAACTTGGCACAGTAGGTAATGAGATGCTATAAAATCCATCAATATTTTTATCAATATGTTTATCATCTAAGCAATTTTCATCGTATTGAAACGTAAATTCTGATACAAATTTATTTATTGATTTTTTTTTGAAAAAAATAAAACTTCTATTTTACATACTATGATCGAACATGAAATGCTTAACGTTTGCTCGGTATGCAATCAAGAATATGACATTTGGCAATGGTGCAAACCATGCAACTCGACTCATTTCAGAAATGATTTTGATAAATGGACAAGTGGAAACGACACAATAGATAAATTTATTCAAGGTGTTCAACTAAATGCTGATAGTTATGCAAAAGTAATAGAATGGATACCTTATGATAGATTTCAAGAAATTAAACAAATAGCAAAAGGTGGTTATGGCACGATTTATTACGCTAAATGGGTTGATGGATCTATTCGAAGTTGGAATATTGAAAATCAACAATGGAGAAGATATCAACAACTTGAAGTGGTATTAAAAAAGTTTGATGGTATTGTAGATATAAGTGAAGATTTCTTAAATGAGGTAAATGTTTTAAATTAATATAATTGCACTGTTTTTTGGCGCATTGGCACATGCTAAAGAGTTCTCGAAATATCAATTTTTATGATAACCCCGGTGTGACCCGTGATCAGTCATATAAAAAAAACTTATAATTCAACCAATAAAATTTGATAAATATATTAATTATTAGAAAAAATATATATGTTATTTAGATGGCAATTCATTTGAGAACAAATGGAGACACATTATCAACTACACTTTACGGAATTACGAAAGACCCAGAAACTCATGAATATATGATGGTTTTAGATTATTTTAAAGGTGGAAATCTTAGAAATTATTTTTTAAATAATTTTAAAAATATTGCTTGGGATAATAAATTGGAACATTTGGTTTTGTTAGCTTATAAATTTTCAAAAATTCATAAATTAGATATAATTCATTGTGATTTTCATCCCGGAAATATTTTAAAATATTCATTGAGTAACAATTCTGGTGTATATATAACAGATTTTAGTTTGAGTAAATTAATTAAGGAAAACATAAAAAATCCCAAAAAGAATGTCATTTCTGGAGTATTACCCTATATAGCTCCCGAAGTATTAAGTGGGGGACAATATACAAAGGCTGCTGATGTTTATTCGTTTGCATTTGTTGTTTATGAATTAATTACTGGACTTCCCCCATATCACGATGTGCCGCATGATAAATATTTGGCTTTTAAAATATGTAAAGGATTTCGACCAAAAATTCCACTTCGTACACCTAAATTGATTACAAAAATGATCATGCAATGTTGGGATGCTCGAATTACACATCGACCCACTTTTGATGAATTACATGAAAAGTTCAAAAAATATTATAGTGATTATAAAAATTTTGACAATAATAATGAAATTACGATTCAAATTAAAAAATCCGAAGAACCTTCCAAAAATCTAACAATTCCAACTACTCCAACAAATTATAAAACACATCCGCAAGCAATTTACACCAGTAGACTTTTCAGTTTTTCAAATCTTCCAAAACCTATAAATGAAATTAATTATGGAAAAAAACTTGAAGAAATAACCAAATCTTTTTATCAAATAAATGCTAGTAAGTATCAATTAGATCTTATATTATATTAATTTTCATTTCATAGTTATTTAATTTAATTTTTTTTGTTTTAATTAGGTGATGATTTTGATATAAATTTAATTTAGCGTTACGTATTTACTTATTAAATAATAAAGCACTATAGATATTAATATGAAATTATTATATGAATTTAAATAACTTAATTTGTAATTAATAATTTTTTTTTTTAAATAAAATATCGCAATTTTTAATATATTACAATAAACTTTATAGAAAATTTTTAGCTTTATTTAATTATTTTAATAGTCGAACCAAATATATTTCGAACATGATTAGATTTTCGACGTGACGTTCTTTTCTTAAATAGGAAAAGGCCGCATTCTTTTTAAAGATGATAATTATTATTATAAGTAAAATTTATACAGTATAATGAGAGTTTTAACACTTCTAAATCCACCCGATCAAAGTTAAGATCAGATCTTCGCTCTATTTTTTGTTTTTGACCATAAATGTGTCACTAAAAGCTAGTTTAGATTGTGCATTTTTTGCTTGGTATGAGATAAGATATGATGTTTTAAATAATTATTTAATGTAATTATAGGGAAGCTGCAGCCTGCAGCTAGATATCTGCTCTGAGTATTACAATCATTATTTAAATTATTTAAACATATTTATAGAATTCTATTAATCAAATATTATAGAAGAGACCGATTCAATTACATAAAAAGAATATTTAAGAAAATTAGGATGTTGGCAAAAACTATATTTTTAAAGATTAATTTTTACTGTTATGATTAAAGATAATAATCAACGCAAATATGTAATTTAACCAGAACAATAGTAAACATGAAACTTAATTTCTTAGAAAAGAAGTGTTATATTCTGGTTACTTAATCCTATATATTAGGTTTAATAGAATTTTGCGCATAACGAGGTAAAGAAATTTTCATCAAAACGAAATTCAGACAAATTAATTTATTAATTTTTTTTTGTAGATTTCGATAAAGCAGTAGAATGGATACCTTATGTTATATTTAAAAAAAAAAATAGCAAGTAATGGATCTATTGATAATTGAAATATTGAATATATTGAATAATTCCATCATGACTATAATTTGTTTCGGGATTCGATACAATTTTTGACCATAATTATTTATTTATAACGAAAAACAACCCTTGTTTATTTATTTATTAATTTTTGTAATATATAATATATTTTTTTTTAAAAAAAAAAAGACGAAAATGGTAAAATGACAAAGATTTGGGGTTGTTGTACAATCATGTGCAAATGATTTTTTGTTTATGATACTAACGTGAAAATTCTTATAGTTAAATAATTAAATCCGAGGAAATTAAACTTAAAAAAAATCTCACATCGAAACATTGATTTTTTTTTTAAGCTAAATATAAAATTCAGCCTTAAATACCATAAACAAAAAAAATGTCATCTGATAAAAAATGCCCAAAATGCAATCAAGATTCCTATAAATATGGATGGTGCAAACCATGTAACTCAAAACATTGACAAAATGATTTTAACAATTGGACAAGTGGAAATGACAAAATAGATAAATTCATTCAAGATGCTCAACTAAATGCTGATAGAAATTGGGAAGTAATAGAATGGATACCTTATGATAGATTTAAAGACGTAAAACAAATAGGTAAAGGTGGATTTGGAACAATACATTATGCTAGGTGGATTGATGGAGATATTTTTAATTGGGATATTGAAAAATGAGATATTGAAAATCAACAATATCAAGACAAAGACGAAGTAGGAGTAGAAGTGGCATTAAAAAAGTTTGGTAATTTTGTGAATTTCAACGATGTCTTAAATGAGGTAAATATTTTAATTAATATTTAAATTTAATTTTCAAATTATTATATAACGTTTTAACTATAAATTAAAAAATGTTTAAATTATTAGATGGAAATTCACTTTAAAACATGGCAATTTTATGGAATTACACGTGATCCAGAAACACATTCATATATGATGGTTTTAGAATAGCAACAGATGGAAATCTTCGAGAATATTTAAAAATTAATTTTAATAATATTAATTGGTATCAAAAATTAAATAATCTATGGCGTTTATCTTACAAGTTGATGAATATCCATAGATTAGATATAGTTCACCAGGACTTCCGTCCTGGAAAAATTTTATCGTACAATTTTAAATCTGATTTACGGATTTCAGATTTTGGATTGAGTAAACTAATAGGAGTAAATCCAAATAATCCCGAAAAAAAGAATATATTTGGTGTATTACCATATATTGCTCCAGAGGTATTAAGTGGTGATGAAGAATATACAAAAGCTGCTAATATATATTCATTTGGAATTATTGCTTACGAAATGATTACAGGCTTTCCTCCATATCCCGATATACCACATGATGAAGATTTGGCTATTAAAATATGCAATGGATTACGACCAAAAATTCCATTTCATACTCCAAAATTAACTACAAGAATGATTATGAGGTGTTGGGATGCACGAGTTACACATAGACCCACTTTTGAAGAATTATTTGATGAGTTGTGGGAATATTATAATGATTATAGAGATTATTTAGACGAGGAGGAAAATAAAGATTCAGAAATTGGAATTCAAATTAAAATAGCCGAAGAATTTTTAGCAAATCAAGAATCAACCAATACAACAACTACAACTCCTCTTAATTATCAAACACATCCGCAAGCAATTTATACCAGTCGACTTCTTAATTATTCAAAACTTTCAAAACCCAAGAATGAAGAAAATTTCGAAAGAAAACTTGAAGAATTGACTAAATCTTTTTCTCATATAACTACTAGTAAGTATCAATTATATTAATTTAATNGCTCCAGAGGTATTAAGTGGTGATGAAGAATATACAAAAGCTGCTAATATATATTCATTTGGAATTATTGCTTACGAAATGATTACAGGCTTTCCTCCATATCCCGATATACCACATGATGAAGATTTGGCTATTAAAATATGCAATGGATTACGACCAAAAATTCCATTTCATACTCCAAAATTAACTACAAGAATGATTATGAGGTGTTGGGATGCACGAGTTACACATAGACCCACTTTTGAAGAATTATTTGATGAGTTGTGGGAATATTATAATGATTATAGAGATTATTTAGACGAGGAGGAAAATAAAGATTCAGAAATTGGAATTCAAATTAAAATAGCCGAAGAATTTTTAGCAAATCAAGAATCAACCAATACAACAACTACAACTCCTCTTAATTATCAAACACATCCGCAAGCAATTTATACCAGTCGACTTCTTAATTATTCAAAACTTTCAAAACCCAAGAATGAAGAAAATTTCGAAAGAAAACTTGAAGAATTGACTAAATCTTTTTCTCATATAACTACTAGTAAGTATCAATTATATTAATTTAATTTTTAATTTTTATTTTCTGATTAATTATATTAAATTATTTTTTTTTAATTTTTATTTTCTGATTAAATATATTAATTTATTTTTTTTAGATGATATCGATGAATTCTAAATATTATAAATACTTTATTATTTTATTTATTTTTTATATTTTATTTTCCGATTAAATTAATTCTAAATATTATAAATATCTTATTATTTTATTATTTTTATATATAAATATTTTTGTAGAAATTCAATTAAATTAGTTTGTAAGCCTTTCGCATAACAATAACTATTTTTAATAACTTTTAATAAATAAATAACTGTTGCTAATAATTTCATTTTTTTAAATGATAATTGATTAAATAAATGATTGATATAAAAAATTAATTCGATAAATTAAATTTAGTGATCGTAATAAACCTCAGGCTTCGGAGCTTATTGTTATATCACAAGCTCACACTATACTACATAAATTTTCTTAACTAAATTGGACCAACAAGATTTTCTTCATTTTCTTCTTCCAATAGTTGGAATGAACTTTGAAAGAAGGACGTGGGTCAGATTCCTTTTTTTTCGAATTTAATCATTTTAATATAAAGAATAAATTTAATGTAATGTGGAAATCAATAAAAAAAATAAAGAAATAATAATTTTACCTCGATTAAGGCACGTCTTTCCAACATCCATCGATAAATCTTGGCACATTTAACATATAATTTTTGTAGGCGAGATACTTTTTGCGAAAGTAATTCAGATTCAACTATAAGCCAATAATATTAATTTAAAATATTACTTTACCTTATTTAGGAAATCTTCATTTATATCATTAAAATATAGCATAACAAACAGTACAATAACTACCTTTGTTATTTTTTTAATATATTGAATTCCATCATAATGTATCCACTCTATTACTTTATTGTAATTATCAGCATTTAATTGAACATCTTGAATAAATTTGTTCTATTGTGTCATTTTTGCCCATTTTTTGTTTGCACCACCACAAACTATATGGATTGTATTTTTGATTGCATTCTGGGCATACTTTAATCTTCTCTTAAATAGGAAAAAGTTGCATTCTTTTCCCAAAAAGGGAATAAGAATAATTCGATTTATATTATTATTATCATTTATATGTTGTGTAGTAGTAAAGTTTATACAATGATTTAAAGGTTTCAACACTCCACGAATCTCCGATCAATATCTTTATAGCAATTTTCAAAAAGGTGCGTTTTTATATTTAATAACGAATTTTTTTCGGAGAATCTAGAATCTAGATTCCTCAATTTTGACTGGATAAAACACTATCACGTGATGTATTTATGCCGACAAAAATTGAGGGAAAAAAATTCGATTCGTTATCAATTTGCTTCCGTTAGCATAAAATAATATTGAATCGATTTCATCAATAAATTATTTTATTATCTAATAGATAAATTCAAAATGAAGATTATGTAAGAAATTTAATCCGTTATCATTATCATCATTAATATATATTCTTCGATATCAATCATCATCATCACCATCCATCAAGAATATTAACTAGCCAAATAGTGTTTTTAGTATTTATCGATGTTGTCATTATTACAATTATCATTATTGTTGTTATTAGAATCTTCTTATATCTTCAATACAATATGCTAATATATACTTATCAAGTTACAATAAACTTTTAAACTTCAATAAAATAATTTAATGCTTATGCTAAAATATACTTACATAAAATATGTATATGCTTTTCTTCGATACTATCTTAATTTAATATCTTCAATACTCGTGCCAAAAATATATAACATTATTTTATAAAAATAAAAATAGATACCAAATTTCAATTATTATTGTGGTTTTTATTATAAATTCGCAAAATAAAATAGAAAAATAGAAAATATGTATCAAAAGTTCTATAAATTTTTTTATTGGTCACTACTTGCTTGATGTTTAATATTATTTTTGATAGTCTATAAGTAACGATTTTTAAATTATTTCTTATTTTAAAAATTTTATGTCAAAATTGAAATTTATAATTCCATTCCATTAATTTTGATAGAAAAATTATAGAACTTTTATATAATATGTAATTTAATCTTAACTTTCAAAATTAAATAAAAAAAAAGTATTATATAGAGTGACTAAAATGATTTATTTTTAAAAATTGTCAGGTGTCCTTATACTTATTACCGGTGAGTGTAATTTTATTTGTATTTTACTTATTAAATTAAAGCACTATTAAATCTTAACACTAAGTATAGAGTATGAAATTTTTATATGAATTCAAATATAATTAAGATTTTTTAATTATATTCTCTTAAATTGGAAAAGGCTGCATTCTTTTCCCAAAAAGGGAATTAAAAATAATTATAATAAATCATTCCGAATTAATCATACAATAGTAAAGGAGATGCTAATTAATTCATACAAATTTTAAAGATTTATTGAATATTAAGAGAACGCTTTATGATGATAGTTATAGTATTAATAGTAATCAAAATTTAACTAGAACAATCGTCCCCACGATGATATATTACTAATAGTTGACCAAAGAAATAATTGTAATACAAAGTGTAGTGTTATCTAGTAGAGGTTAGAATGATGATGATAAGAAAATAATTTTTTTATTTTTATTTTTATGATGCAAAAAATTGTTTACTTAATTTTAACGTAGAATTTTAATTTTTTATGTTATACCTGACCTGTTTAACTAGAAAACTCCTAAAGTTGCTAAATTTCGGTCATGATAAAACTCAGATCGATACAAAATATAATTTAAGAATATCGTACATAAATTACATAAATTCTATCTCCAAACCAAAGTCAGAGTAAATTATCTTTTACGTCATTTATAAAATGTCTGTCTAGGATATTTTATTCACAGTCGATATCACCTAGAAAATAGCGATAATTACTTATATTCGAATTACATTTGACACAGCTCGCCATAACTTTCATTAGATTGTAACTTTCGACAAATTGATTATTATTATTTTTTTTTATGCCCAAAATCCAATCATACCATACTATATCCCTTATTCATTCCTCAGATTGTGATGATAATGTTAATTCACGAAACCTTCTTTTAAGTTCTTCTGGATCTGATACAACCTCCAAGGCCTGTTCGTACAAAACGGCCGCTCGATTTTCATCTTCGATTATGATAATATATTGTATGTAATCCATCCACAATTCTATTAAAATAAATTAAATAATTAATTGGTACAAATAATCAATATAATAATATATAGATATATATATCTATCTAAATTGAAATTTAAACCATACCAATAGATGCCTTCTGAAATTGACAGGCTTGTCCGTAAAGCCATTCTAGATGCACTTTGACATCTTTTGGAATTTGAAAGTTTGTATTTTTCGAATTCGGTATCCCTGCATCTTGTTTTTCGATTATGATGCAAGCCTGGTAAAAGGCCAAGGAGGGAATCAATTTTGACAAGAGGCTATATTATATAAAGAAAGAATGAATGATACGATAAAAGAGAGAAATAAGAGAAAAGAATATAAATGTGTAAATAAATGAAAAAAAAGTTTAATTATGAAATGAATTGAATTAATTTAATAAATTTTATATATACTCTTTGTAAACTTGACGAGTCTTTTCCAAGCCCCCTATCGCATGTGACCAATTTATATATTGGATCACAATTAAATCTTTAATATTTGCTGTCTCTTCATTCAACTGCATGGAAGCAACCTTCGAGACAGCGTTCTAATAAATTTGAGAAAGAGTGAGTAAATTGATTAAAATAAATATTTTTTTTAAAAAAAATTTCAAATGCGATTAATAAGGTTAATTTGATTGAAAATATAAAACTAACCAAGAAGATTGCTTCCATTTTCTTGTTTTTAAATTCGTTAATCTCCCACTTATATAAAATCCAGGTGACATAAGAATTCCATAAATCTTGGGAAGTGGGATTATGATTTAAAGCCAATTCATATACTTGTTCTAGTGGATTATCTTGAATATTCTTACTGAAATTAATTCTTCTTAACCACAAATCAGTACTATGAGGGAAAAGTTCCGTCGCTTTTAGGATTGTTTCTTGAATCTGCTCGAATTTTGATTCTTCAGATTCATTCCCTGCTAAAATCCAGTCAATCCACTCGCATAACATTTGTGATGAGGCCATATTTATATGAAATGCTCTAGCGTAGGTCTTTGACAATAGTCTTGCCAAATAATTTTGCTGTCAAAAAAAAAAAAATTGAAAATTGAATAAAAATAAAAATTTGATCAAATCACATAAGTGAATAATATAATTACCAGCGTTTCTTGCGGGGATTTGTGCATTGATCGTCTGAGAAACTCGGTAAACAAATATAATAGTTCTTTGCTGTCCAACTCCTCAACGCTTTCTCGATATTCTTCAACAGTCTTTTTTATAGCAGTAATGTATTCAAGACTATTTACATCAAGACCAAAAATGTGTCTTTCAACAAAAAATGATCTGGCTTCTATATCATTTCTAAAGTCTTTTGCGATACTATATAAAATAATAATAATAACAATAATAATGATGATAAATATATATTGTTCTCGAAATAAATAATATTATAAATTAAAGTCGCTAATTTACCTTTGATAAATATAATCCACAATTGAAAGCGTATCAGGGTATTGACGACAAATATCAATAAATTCTTTTCGAAAACTCAAATCATTTGGAATAGCTTTAAAAAAATTAATGTGATTAATTGTGCTTAATTTTAAATGAATGCACAAAAAAATATATATATATTCTTACCTTTTATAGCATTTGAGAATACAATCTTCACAATGATTCCTTGCATCAATTTATTGATCGTTCCATTATTATCATCATCATTATCATCATTATCATTATCATCATTATCATTGTCATCATCATTATCATCATTATTATTGTCATCATCATTATCATCATCATCATTATCATCATCATCATTGTCATCATCATTATCATCATCATCGTCATTATTGTTATTATTATTATTATGATTACTATTACTTTTTTCATCAATAATTATTGGAATTATTGGAATTATATCATTATCTAGCTGAGAATAATCATTATTCTCTTCTATCATCGAATCGTCCATATTATTGGGTTCCATCTCGACCTCTTCTTTCTTTTCTTTTGTTGGATTTAATGAAATTATTGCACGGCGAGCTCTAATCTTATTAACATATGATAACTCTAATTTAAAATATTCCTTCCAAAGTTCGTCTGAAGTAGAAATCATCCGTAAACCTCGTTGCATCAATGCTAATTATATATAAAGTTATATTATTATTATTATTATTAAAACAAAGAAATAATCTAAGAATCAATAATATAAGAAACACATGACATTGATAGATACCTCTCGCTGTTATAATATTGCCATTCGTTTCAAATTCCCACGTTGCTGCGAGGGCATAAAACGTTGGCTTATCTGGATGTGCTTGAATTGCTCTGTAAAATAACGATTATNCATTATCATCATCATCGTCATTATTGTTATTATTATTATTATGATTACTATTACTTTTTTCATCAATAATTATTGGAATTATTGGAATTATATCATTATCTAGCTGAGAATAATCATTATTCTCTTCTATCATCGAATCGTCCATATTATTGGGTTCCATCTCGACCTCTTCTTTCTTTTCTTTTGTTGGATTTAATGAAATTATTGCACGGCGAGCTCTAATCTTATTAACATATGATAACTCTAATTTAAAATATTCCTTCCAAAGTTCGTCTGAAGTAGAAATCATCCGTAAACCTCGTTGCATCAATGCTAATTATATATAAAGTTATATTATTATTATTATTATTAAAACAAAGAAATAATCTAAGAATCAATAATATAAGAAACACATGACATTGATAGATACCTCTCGCTGTTATAATATTGCCATTCGTTTCAAATTCCCACGTTGCTGCGAGGGCATAAAACGTTGGCTTATCTGGATGTGCTTGAATTGCTCTGTAAAATAACGATTATTTAATGATCAAATTATTTTCATTAAATGATATCATCACGAATAGAAATATCTCAATATTTTCAATATTATACCTTCCAAATATTTTACTCAATAATTTTCCCGCCCCCGATGATTTGGCAAATTTTATATACTGATGCCATAAGAAAGTGTCGCCACTAAATTTTTTGATGGCACGATCATAAATGTAATAAATTCTTCGGGTAATAGCATAATCAGATAAAGTAGCTTTTCCTTTTATGCCTTTACAAAACAATTAATAATAATGATAAATTATCAATTTAAAATAAATATATTTTAAAGTTGCAACTAAATTCTTTGTTTTTATAATATAATTTACCTAAACGATCCTTTCTCTTTTTACGTAATTTCTCCAAATTCATTTCATATTCAATATATTTTAAAAAATCTTTTACTTGAGTTGGTCTTCTTTTCAATGCGTATTCGAAATTTGATCGTTTTTTTATAATATCTTTTATTTCTTTCTAAATATACGCGCACACATATATATATATATACATATTTATTTACTAATTTATTATTAACTCAACACTTGGAACTAGAATTGTGTTAATTGTGCTGAAATGCTGAGAATTTTATAATGTACCTTCGTAAATATACCCTTCTTTTCCAAATCCTTGAGTTCGGGTATCATTTGTTCGAGGTTAAACTGTACTGTTTCTGCCATTTTTTTATTACTATGTGATATTAAACTTGAGGTTGTAAATGCTAAAGCTAATGTTAATTAATATTAATATTATTTCGGTGTAAAACAAATAAATTATAAAATTTTTCGGAAAAAAAATTTTTTTTTCGATAATTATGATTATTATGATTGGTTAAAAATTGAAACCTCGAAAAATAAATTTACAATTTAGGAAATGAATAAAATACATAGAGGTGCTTGCTAAAACTAGACCAAATCTTATTTACGGCACGACTTATAGTTGCCCAGAAAACTGGGAAACTGATTTATAAAAACGCGAAATCCCTTGTTTGCCAATACCATTCCTCATCTTCGACAATAACCAATTCTTCGTAGAACACTGCTGTTTTTTATAAATAATTTGTTGTCGATAAATCAAGACTATAAATATTTGCATATATGTATACATGAAATGTCAATATATTTGTCTCTCTAATAATCAAAGTGTTCATTACATTTCCGAGGTGTTACATCGGAAATATCCTCTTTCAAATGATGAAGAATTAGATAGATTACATCAACGTTTTCTACTTTGATATGTTTGGCAGAGAAATTTTGGGACGCCTGTCAAACATATTTTGAATCAAAATGGCTTTCTCTCTCAAAGCATAAAAATTATAAAATAATTACTTAACAAGGTTTCTTTTTCAGTGAACAAGATGGTGAAGTTGGCGAGACATGAGGAAGAGGAGAGAAGACTCGGAGACGAATATGGAGATAGAAGCAGAGAAGATGCAAGTATTAATTTTATTTTCTAATTTCTTTAATCTTTTCATTTCTTTTTATCTTCCCGTTTTTATTTTTCAATTTTCATTTTCTCTTTTTTACAGAATTGAATGAAAATTTTATTGGCGAGTTTTGCTAAAAATACAAGGCGACCAGTGTTTTTTTTTTGACTTTCTATTGCGTTCCTTTGGTGATATTTCATTTGAAACTAAATTATAATACAAGTTTTCTTAAAATATATGTTTAATATTAACACATTTTATATTTGTTTATATTAATATTGTAAATAAATGTATACATGGCATTCTGCATAGTGTGATGGTTACATCGGAATTTACTATTAATGATTGCACGTTTTATTTTTTGAATTGTTTCAATCAATATCGGATATTTTTTTGTTTATAAATGTTCTTCATTCTTTCAAAATATGGGAAATAAATTTTCTAAAACATTGAAAAAAAAAAGTATACCCTTACCTTCAATAAATATGCAAGAAGATTCTGATTTTAAATATATTCATGGTAGAAGATATCATAATGTTGAAAGCGTGAAATATCCTCTTCCAAATGATGAAGAAGAATTAGATAGATTACATCTACAACATTTTCTACTTCGATATGTTTGGCAGAGAAATTTTGCGGCGCCTGTCAAACATATTTTGAATCGAAATGGCACAAAAGTTCTTGATGTTGGGTATATATTTAAAACATATTACATTCAATAAATTTTATTTTCCTTTCAAAGTTTATTACTCACAAAGTAATTCATTTTAATGAAAGTTGTGGCGCTGGTTCCTGGATGTTTGAGATGGCATCCGATTATCCTAATACCCAAATTACAGGATTAGATATCTCGCCCATTCAACCTTCAGAAATAAAACCTAGGAATGTTAATTTTATTAAAGCAAATGTTTTAAATGGATTACCATTTGAAAATAATACTTTTGACTATATATTCCAAAGATTCTTGGTTTCAGCAATTCCTAAAGACAGTTGGCCTGATGTTATTAATGAATTGACTAGAGTTTTGAAACCGGGAGGATATTTGGAGGTAATAAAACTCACATTTTAACGGAACAAATAATAACGGAATTTAATATCATGAATTTATTTATTATAATGAAGTTGGTGGAAATTAATCCTATACCTTTTCAATTGGGTCCCGTCTCAAGCCAATTGTTCACTGCAGGTAAAAACAGGTTTACAAATAATTTTATTATTTTTTTTCTGAATTTTACTAACATAATAATAAATAAATAATGATATTCTTAAAGTTGAAAAAATGCTCCAACTACGAGATTTAGATACACAAATACCTTACAAATTGCGATCATATTTTGAACAACATGGAAATCTTGAAAATATCACAGAAGAAAAAAATCGGTTACCGTATGGACCCGAAACTGGAAAACTAGGTCAAGCGGTAATGAAGTTAATATTTATCATAATCATCTGATGATTTTTTACATTTTTATTAAAAATTAATTCTTACAGGCTGTAGAAAATGCCAGGCTTGCAGTTACTCATGCAAAGCCTTTTTTACTGGAAGCCATAAAGATAAGTTCGGAAGAATTTGATAATAATCTGGATGTTTTAGTTAAAGAACTCAATGAGTTTGATTCTTATAATGACACTTGTTGCGTTTATGCAAGAAAAAAAGGAAATTATTGAACACTGATATTAAAATTTTCGTGTAACGATCTAATAACTATATGCAATTAATTATGATTACCCCAACTTTTCTATTTATGATTATTTGTTGACATTTTATTCTTCTATTTTTTGAAACAAGATTCATATGCATTAGGCTTTAAACTTAATAAAAAGCACCCAACTACATTTTAGCATCCACTTTTTTTAAATTATATGTAAACATAACTTATTCTTTTTTAAGATCAATATAAATAAAGATAAAAGCGCATTGAAAATTAAAATTGTTACTTTCTTTTTCTTTGTTCATAGTTTGATACGTTGGACATTTTATTAAGGGTTCTTAGTGGTTCATTTGAATTTTTGTGATTTCTAATCTTCTCCTTCCACCATCTTTTGTATTATTGTATATGTTTTAAAATTCTATCAGGAAAACAGTTACGCAAATGCATTAAATCGCATTTATTACATAATAATAACTACCTTTCTGGTATTTATTGTGTATCATCAAGATATACACATTTCAAGTTATGTTTTGTTTAATAAATTTAACACCTAATATTTTCACAAGTGCTTCATCAAATGGAAAATAGTGTCATCATTATCAATTTTATAAGTTTTGGATATTGTGCAATTGATATAAATAATTAGACTTTCCAGCAGATGAAAATAAACCTGAAAGACAGGTCAAAATTTTCAGCATGAATTCCCAAATGAATTTTAAATAATTATATTAGAATACATACCAATATTAATAGATTATGTTGTTACCGTAATCTGACGTTATTTGACATCATATCTAGTATTGAATATATAATTTTTTGCGGACGCAAGGTCATATTTGTTAACAAGATGAAAAGAAATTATTTTATGGCCGCAAAAAGTACTTAATAAATATAAATATGGCAAATATATTATAAAATATATTATATAAAACAATTACTACTTATTTCCTTTTCGGAAAAAGAATGCAACTTTTTCCTATTTGGGAGATTTTAGAGTTCATAAAATTTATTAAATTAAGAATTTTCATAAAAGAAAGAAGTTTCTAGGAGGGGAATGATATTTATAATTAACGAGAAACAAGGTTAAAAGGGGTTTTTCATATTGTATTTATTGTGTTCCAAAAGGTAATAAAAATAATAAAATAAAATAAAATAATAAAAATAAAATTATAAAAATAATAAAAATAATAAAAATAATAAAAATAATAAAATAAAATAAAATAATAAAAATAATAAAAACAATAAAAATAAAAAAATAATAAAAATAAAAAATAATAAAATAAAATAATAAAAATAATAAAATAAAAAATAATAAAAATAATAAAAATAATAAAAATAATAAAAATAATAAAAATAATAAAAATAATAAAAATAATAAAAATAATAAAAATAATAAAAATAATAAA